>JAWDJE010000006.1:118468578-119013578 GCA_035047345.1 Bradypodion ventrale | reverse complement strand
TTAAAGCAAACTCGCTTAAAGAGCAATCCCGTGGAACACATTATGCTCTTTAGGTGAGGTACCACTGTATTGGAATGCAGAAATAAGCAACAAACCTTCTCTCTCATAATCCATGCAAGCTTGTAAAACAAATGGGCAGCCCTTCCTTTCAGTTCCGAGGGACTGAATGGATAATGGGGATCATCAAAACAAATACACACTATTGTTATTACTATTATTATTTCATATTAGAAATGGGCATATATCCTACTCTGTCTTCTTCTCGTTTAGTTTTTACCTTTGAGAGACGGTTCAGCCTTTCTTCATTATCCTCCATATTCCGTAAACTGGGTGGCACATACCAAAAGCAAACATTTGTGTGTTGGGGCTAATGAAAGAACAAAACAACACATACTTAATGATTTAAGGGCAGCTCAGCTGCAATAAAATGCATGTTTTCTTTCTTTTGGCTCTTATTAGCTGCTGCATTTTCTTTCTCAGCTATGATCATCATTGTGATCAATTAATATGGTTTTTGCAACTTATTTGAAGAAAATCACACCATGGGTGGAAGTCAGTAGTAAGTCGCAACTATAATAAGCTGTTTGAATTGGTGGACACTTGATAAAGTAACATCTCCATAAATTACATCAATTTAATGGGCCTCCTCTAGTTGTGATTTAGTACTGGAAATATATATCACACCAGATATATTTATTTAAGAGAGGGACACTGAAATTCTCGACTCAGTTTCAATAAACAGACCATGGAAAACACAAAGGAATTTAGTATAGCTGTAATAGTCCTAATTTAGGCTTAAAGGTAAAAGGTCTCCCTTGCTTGAAAGCCATTCATATCCAACTCTAGGGGACAGTGCTCATCTCCATTAACATCTAAAGAGCCAGTGCTATCTGTGCTTCCAAACATTTCTGTGGTCATGTGGCAGGCATGACTAGATGTCAGAGCACACAGAACACTGCTACCTTTTGAAGTGGAACCAATTTATTTGCAATTTCTTGCTTTCGAATGGCTAGGTTGACAGTAGCCAGGACAGAGGATGTGTGTAGCACTCGGGTCTCAAACTGCTGACCTTCCAGTTGTCAAGCTCAGCATCTTAACCACTAAGCCACCACAGCCCTTTTATTTTAGGCATACTGTACCATTAAGCGGAATTACACACATCAATCGTTTAAAAAGGTGAAATTTGGATTCACTGTATGGGTGCATTTTACTTCCACTTCTGGGAGTGATGAGGGTGGTGTGAGCTGGATGAATTGGCATTGGGGGGTGGATCCAGATCATGGGCCATAGTTTGGACACCCCTGATTTAAAGAAACAGTACCAAAGTTGTTTTCTCACACTCTTCTAAAGTTGACTTTTTTATTAATAAGGCTCAAGGCTGGTCAATGGCTATTCATAAGGACGTTCTTCCGCAATTCAGTTCTTTGTGTGTTTATTGGAAATAAGCTATTCCCTAATCAGTGGAGTGTTTTCTTGGAGGCAATTGACCTACCTTGGCTTGAGTTGCTGCCAGCTGTTCAAAGCTAAAACAATGACCTACCTTTCCATCGAACACCATTTCAAAGCCTTCTCGGTTCTTTATTTTATTATACAGGTGCTCTGCGAGATCCAAACACTTGTCGATGTGTGCTTCAAATCCTATAGTACCCTTTGGAACAGGAAGAGAGGGGCTTAAGTGAATTGAAGAATAAATAAATAAATAAATGCAAAATGCATCTGTACTCCAAAGCAATTATTCTGAAGGAAATACTTTCTTGTTTTTGAATAATGCATATAGCTTCATGGACTGGTCATAGAACTTTCTGGGCAGCACCCTGTTAGGTAACTCTGGTATTATATAGCACAGTGGGAGTGATGTCAATTGTAACAGCACATTGCTTTAATTAAAAGAGCTCCTGTTTCCATTTTGGGTTGCACATGCATCATGTACAATAAGACAAAGTCATACATAACCTGAAATAAAAGCAGGAAGTCTTTATTAAATGGCAATTTGCTGCTGCTAGTGACATCACTTCTGTTGCACCAGAAAGGCAAAATCCTATATATGGCATTACATATTTCTAATATAAATTTGCTCCATCTTGTAGAGAAACAATGACACTGCATCACAAATAAATATTGTCTGCTACTTGCTCTAATCCATGTGTCCTATACTAAATCAAGTGCGCTGAATCCAAATCTGAAGTCCAATTCTGCCTAGGATGTCAGGTTCCTAAGTAAGAAAAAACTCACCCTCTAGGTTAGGTTCTTGCGTTGATCACGTGGGGTATATTTGCCACAAATGTAGCAAAAATTGTCCAGTTTATAAATATAGCTACACCTACTCATCTTTAGCTCAAAACAGACTCACTATGGCCTAGCTGTACTATCCAATAAGATGGTTTCTCACTAAAGACAAGCTCTTGGTCCATCTCACCTTATATACCTATTTCTGATATGAGCTCACTGACTTGCCCAGACATGCCCAGCTGCTGCTGGAAAATGCATGCCATCAGGGGACATGATTCAGCTGAGGGGGCGGCAGGCATAGTGGTAGCTGCAACTGTTACAATGTTCCCTTGTAAAAATACATTCCCCAAATACCATTTGAATAGCTATAGGACATCTATAATTTAAAATCTGTATGAAAACAAAACAAAAATTAGAATAGTCAAAGCAATGGTTTTCCCAGTAGTAATGTACGGATGTGAGAGCTGGACCATTAGGAAGGCTGAGCGCAGAAGAATAGATGCCTTTGAAATGTGGTGTTGGAGGAGAGTTTTGAGGGTACCCTGGACAGCGAGGAGAACAAATAGGTCAATCTTAGAAGAAATCAACCCTGACTGCTCATTGGAAGGTCTAATAGTAAAGACGAAGCTGAAGTACTTTGGACATCAAATGAGAAGGGAGGATTCGCTTGAGAAGGCCTTGATGTTGGGAAAGGTGGAGGGCAAAAGAAGAAGGGGGAGGCCAAAGATGAGATGGCTAGATGGGATTGTAGACACAATGGGTACAGAACTGGGAGTGCTGAGGGGGATGGTGGAGGACAGAGGCGCCTGGAGAAAAATGGTCTATAGGGTCGCAAAGGGTCGGAATCGACTGTGCGACTGAACAACAACAACAACATGTGATAGCAAATTCTGAGTTCAGATTTGGAATCAGCAAACTCGATATCATGTAAATCACATGTGTTATTCCCAGTAGCAAAATCATTGCTGTGCAGTGTAATTTTATTAGGACCACACAAAGAGAGATAAAGATTAAACATTACACATGCAACACCTACTATGTCATACAGTGCAGTATATACAAAGTACTATCAGCCACAGGAGTCTTTGGTCTGCATGAGTTGAAGCTTGTACTCTCTACAGGATCTAATAGCAAGTCTCTCTCTTTGTGTGTATGTGCGCGCACACATGTGTATGAGAATTTGATCCAGACTGTGGTGGAAAAAAAGCATCTAATTAATCTCCCTGCCTGCTATTTCCTGCTTTTTGTTGTTACTCAGTTGCACAGTCGATTCCGACCCTTTGCGACCTCATTGACCATCTTACGGCAGGCACCTCTGTCCTCCACCATCTTCCTCAACCTGCCCAACTCTGTGTCCATTGTGTCTACAATACCATCTACCCATCTAATTTTCTGCCGCCCCCTTCTTCTTTTGCCCACACCTTTCCTAGCATCAAGGCTTTATCAAGTGAATCTTCTCTTTTCATTTCATGTCCAGAGTACTTTAGCTTCATCTTTACTATTTGACCTTCCAGGGAGCAGTCGGGGTTGATTTCTTTTAAGATCAACCTATTTGTTCTCTTTATTGTCCAAGGTACTCTCAAAACTCTCCTCCAACACCACATTTCAAAGGCATCTATTCTTCTGCGCTAGCTTTCCTTATGGTCCAGTTCTCACATCCATACATTACCACCAGGAATACCATTGCTTTGACTATGCGAATTTTTGTTTGCAAGGTGATGTTTCTACTTTTAACTATGTTCCCCAGGTTTTTCATAGCTTGCCTAAAGTCTGTCACTGCTTCTACTTCTTCCCCATCTATTTCCCAGGGACTGATAGGGCCTGTTGCCATTATCTTGGTTTTTTTGATGTTGAGTCTCAAGCCAGCTTTTGCACTCTCTTCTTTCAACCTAAGCAGGATTTTCTTTAGGTCTTCTCACTTTCTCCTATTACGGTAGTATCATCTGCATATCTCAAATTGTTGGTGTTTCTCACAGCAATTTTGATCCCAACTTGTGATTCGTCCATCCCTGCATTGTGCATTAGTTTTTTTTTAAAAAAAATACAAAAATCCCCAATTAAGTAAGTGACAATACAAAGATTGATAAACATTCAATCACTGGGTGGTGTAATAGAGATTCACAGAAATTCATTGGACGGATTTGAAATTATTAAAAAAAATCAGTGACCTTCTTTTACAAAGCACCATGCTTAATTGATAGTTTCCCATTTCTGTTCCCTTTTTATCTGAGAGGTGATTTTAAACAACCAATTGTTCAATTGTGTGTATTGCTACCATTAGTGCTAGTTTAGTTTTATAGACTGTCTGGCTGACTGATTCAGTGTCTTTCTGACTCAAAATGTTTTAGTCTTAGAAAACCCGGAACCTTAGTACCCTCATGCAACCATCATTAGCTTGAGAGATTGTTCTTTCTGCTTTTATTGCAACTAAGATGAAGTGAACTGCTGTATTATGTTTTTGCCATCTACCTGACAACTTTCTTTGAACGCATGACTTATAAGTAAACATTATTTTTCCTTTTGCTAAAACTGTGCCGGAGTATTTGTACTTTAAGAATTAAGAAACAACAAAAAGAGAACTGAGGAGAGCTTGCATTTCAAAACATTCAGTCTTAAATTCTTGGGACACACTAGCTACACTTGTCTGCAAAGATTATCCAATACTACTTAGGCCTCCATATGTGTTTGGTGGGCTGCATTTAACTTGGTGGATCAAAGGCTAAGCACAATTGACATAAAATAGGGTAACCTGGTTCATGGTTACCAGTAAGATAATGATACTAATAAAAATTATGAAAATACAGCAAAATAATTACTGTTCTTTCAAGCTGTTTTAATATGTAGGATTCCAAGTGCTGTCATAGAAATTTTGGTAGAGAATTTAAACATTATTAAAATTATTAAGCAGGAAGCATTTCTTTGGCAATATTTCTCATCTGTAGATAAGCAAGCCCAAATATGCCCACTAATGAAGAGATTTTTAATTAGTTTCCCTACACCAATAAGATGCTTGCTCCTAATTACTACATTAAATGGAAGCAGGTGTTCTAATCATAGTTTTGCCATGTCTAGTTTTAAGAATTCCTATAACTAAATCCTCTTGTGTGTCTCAAAAGCTTTTAGCCCAATCACATTAAAACATAATTGTTATTCTGCCCATTTGGCTTGAGCGGAAGTGTAGTGATTCTTCCGTGAGGTTATAGACCTTAGCTCAAAAGAGACAACCAATTTCTTACAGCTAGAATGTTGCGTGACAATTATTCCTCATTTATTCACTCCCAGGGCTATGGTTTTATCTGTTTGACACATAGAAACCCTGCATTAGAGTGGACAATTTCTTTTCCCTCAGATAGGCCTGTTGGAGCCCTGAGCACTAGTTGCCTAGCAACCGATATGCGCCTAGCATAATGGCTGGATTGAGGTTTTAGTATTATTGCCTTAACTGAGGGACGGGCAGCTAGAACCACCCCAGCTTCACTTTTGCCTTTAAAAAAGGACTTAACCCTTGAAACAAGTCACACGGAATTAACCCACTTTGTTTTAGTGGGAGGCACCAGGTAATACTGTTGGTTGCCAAGCAAGATGCATATTTTGCACACAATTTAGCAATAACAATAGCACTTACACTTATATACCGCCCCATAGTACCTAGTGCACTCTCTCAGTCGTTCACAGGGTCATTAGTATTTTGCCACCAACACATTGGGTTCTCATTTTACTGGCCTTGGAAGGATGGAAGGCTGAGTCAACCTTGAACCCCCTCAAGATTGAACTCACAATATTTTGACTGCAGTACAGCAGTTTAATCACTGCTCCACCAGGTCTTTAGAAAGTTAGTTGCTTTAGAAAGTTACATTTGAGGTTGAGGTTTTCTTGCCATTACCATGTTACCATATCAGAATTCAGTGGTGTAGTGACAACAATGGTAGCATGAACATCGGGCATTGTTCCCTTCACTCCAGTGGAACAGGCCTCCTCTGCATAATTACCTCCTCCAAACCAAGCTTGAATTAAGGACTATTGTGAATTTTGCCGCACAACCTGACAAAATGGCAGCCCCCATAGCTGCACTGCCAAAGAGAATTAAAAAACAGAGATAGCTGGTTCCAGCAGTTTTCAACTTTTATCAGGAGCAGGTCTCACACAAAGTTAATTGTCTGAGCTCCCCAGTCGACTACAATCTCTTTACATTACACTCACGGTCACTCACACCAATAGATTGCTACTTTTCTGCAGCATACTTTGAGAACTGCATGTAAGATCCGAAGGAAAAGAATAGAATGACTGGACTGGACAGGAGATACAATCCTAATAATCAAAAAGCCCTGGTAATAACCCAATCCTGCAAAAGCTAGCTCTGATATGATACATCTTGGGCAAAGGCAAGAAGGAGGTGGCTGTAGAGCAGTGATAACAAACCTTGGCATTCCAGCTGATCTTAAACATCAATTCCCAGAACTCCAAGTCTCTGTGAATCCACATGAATGGGTTGACAGTATGCACAGTAAACCCATTTGTGTAGATTCACAGAGACTTGGGCTTCTGGGAATGGAAGCCCAAGAACATCTGGAGTGCTAAGTTTCACCATCACTGCTCTACAGCCACCTCCTCCTTGCATCAGATGTCACACTGAATAGGAGATTCAGGGAAGTGAAGTTTTAAAAAAAATGCCTAAGCTCTGAGGAGAATTGGACGTTGCCCTGGCAAGGGCTCATGCTTTTGAGTGGGACAGAATGGCAACTGGCTGTACCTGCTTGAGCAACCAAAGAAGGGAAAGGGAAACCACCATACCATGAACCTGAAACTCTCTCGGCTTAATCCCAATGTCTAGTATTCTTCCTCTGTTTTTGTAATTCAAAGAGGGCATAATACTTGCTATGCATCATGCAAAGGCTTACCTTTGCTCTCCACATCAGCCATAGTTTGAAGATATCAACGTGGCGACCACATTGCAGGGCCTTGTCTCCAGTATCATACGACAGGTCATAGTGCTTGTCTTGTTGGAAAAGGTAAGAAGCATGCATTTGATTGCAGCTTTGCATCAGCCCCTTGAAGAGAAATAGACATTAAATGAAGGGCAAATGGAACAATGCACAATTTTACTCTTTCAAGAAAGTGTGTGCTAGCCATCCCTGGCTGATGCATGGTTGTATGACAGCAACCAAAGACCTATGATCTTGACAGATTCTATAAGGTACACAACAATGACTAATTTGGACTGCAAAAAGGATTACAGTTGTTTAGTGGGTAATATGCTGAACTTGAAGACTGGAAGGTTGGTGTTCGAGACCCAAAGTACTGCATGACAGAGTGAGATCCCATCCCTGTCCCAGCTCCTGACAACCTAGCAGTTCAAAAGTAAGAAATTGCAAATAGATAAATAGGAAACACTTTGGTGGGAAGGCAAACAGCATTCCATGCCTGCCACATGTCAATGGAAATGTCTGCAAATGCAGACAATGCTGACTCTTTAGCTATAAACAGAGATGAGCACTGAACCCTAGAATCGGATATGACTAGCTATTGAGCAAGGGTGACCTATGCAGGCAAGTGATGAGAGTCAAACCTATGGAAAAATACCTCTTCTCGAACAAGTAGCGCAGAGCATTGTAGAGGGACCCCCATCATCTTGTGTGGATTCCATGTCACGGAATTTGCCCTAGAAAAACAGCCAGACTTTAAAAGGAGGCATTACGAGCTGGGATTGCAAATGCAAATGGAAAATTAAAATTAAAATGGGGCTTTCATAAGGTTAAAGCAGCAAGGTTGAAAATTAGCCAATCTTTTTTAAGACTGAGAGAAAACTTGTCCTGATGTAAATTGCATTCATTTAATAATCTTGGTTTTTCTAAACATCCAAAACATGCTCAGTTGAATGTATTAAACAGACAAGGTTCCTTGGACATGACTAGTTTTAACACAAATACTGTAGACATTTACAGTTCTAATCAGTTTTTGAGCTAAGAAACATCAACATTATCTCAGGCCTTTGTAGACATGTTATTATGTGTAGTGTTTTCGATTTATTTTCAGTTATTATTTTTAAAATTATTTCTTCAGGCTCTTCCAGATAGAGAAAAAACTTCTGCCTCCCTTTTTCATGTTTTGTTATATGATTTACTAGAATTTGCTAACTTTTCTTTGAAACCCCCCAAGAATACTAATTTATATAAGGAAAATGTTTCTCTTAAGGAAATCTGTAAAAGAAACAAACAAAATCATCACCGTTTAACTTTTGTAAGAAATCCACTTATTTTTTGAGGCTTCTGTTCTGAAGGTTTATTTCTGTTTGCTTACCACTAATTGAATTTCCCCCCAGTTGCAGTGGGAAATGCTATAATGATAACCTCTGCCCCCTAGAACAAAGCAAGACTAAAAATAAACCATGTTTTCAGAAGGGATGAAAAAGAACAGGAAGTCATGGAAAAAGTCACTGTAATAAGTGAGACGTGTGGAATATCATGAGGATAATAGATAAAAAGCCAATAAAACCAGTGTAGAAGCTGGTACATTAAGCAGAATAAAGGGCTAAGTGCTTGTTACCTTGTGGTCCCCAAAAGACTCTCGTCAACTGTGGAAAGTGGATGTGTATTTAAATTGGTGTTTTGTTTGGGGGATTTTTTTTTTGAAGACTGAAGCATATGGTGACAATGAGACCTATATTATTTTGCCAATGGATGAAGAAATTTGAGTCTGCATAAGGAAAATATTTTTTCTGTTGTGTCATATCAATGCACAGAATTCTAAGTAAGCAACAATCATTTCTTAGAACATATCAGAGCTATTTCTCCTAAACTTCTGATTCCCTGAATAGTCTTTTCCAGTACAGTGGAACCTCGGATAATGATGCGCTCGGATAATGTCAAAATCGCATAATGACGCGTCCGTCATGCCCCACATGATGCCCCACACAACGACAAAGAAACGTCGTTATCCAGATAACAACTTTTTTTTTGTCATTGTCTGGATAACGTTTTTTTGTCGTTATGTGGGGCATCTCCCATAGGGATCGCATAAGGACAAAAATCGGTTAACGACGCTACTTGGGGAACCAAGTTTTGTTGTTATCCGAGGTTCCACTGTATCGACTTTTTGTGTTTGATGTTGCCATGGTAACAAGTAAAATATTCTTATTGTGATTTTACTGTGTTTGCATACATTTATTATTAGAGGCAGGATATAAACAAACTAACTAAATAAAAGTAAATAAAATAGTCTGTTTGGCAAACCTTAACAATTCTCTTTTGCCTTGGTAACTACAAGATGTTAAAGATAAAAGCCCACCAGTGAAAGTTAGGGTGCTGATTCACAATGAAGTAATAATTGCTTCTTGACACGTCCCTTTTGCTTAAGCCCAGTTCTGATAGAAACCATGGGTTTCTCATTATGAGAGTTAACTGTGTGGCAAGGCTTAGGTTTTATTTCACTTTTGCACCTGTGAGGAAGAGATCAGAAAGATTCACTTCTGATGTTATGAAGGAGCAAAGAGCCCTGTGAAATACAAACTTCAGCACTGTGACATATCAACTGTGTTTAGTGATAATGATCTGGGGCAGTGATGGCAAACCTTGGCACTCCAGCTGTTCTGGAACTTCAATTCACAGAAGCCCTGATCAGCAGGAGTGTTGACTTGGGCTTCTGGTAATTGAAGACCAAGAACAGATGGAGTGCCAAGGTTAGCCACCAGGGAGCTAAGGTCTGGAAGCATGGTTTGACCAGGATAGTTGCTTTTAGCTAATTCACTATAAGAAACCACAGTTACTCCAATTTTAACATCACAGGGAGCTATGATTAGTGGGAGAAACCTCATTTCCTTCTCTAGTGTGTAAAACAGGAGAAGGTACGAGCTGCCAGTACATGAACCTAAGGCCCATGGTAGCTAGGTCCAAAACCATGGTTCCCCTTTATGTTTCAACTAGTTAATCCTATGAATGCCAAACTAACCAGCATCTAAGAAGGATACCACACACTGGCGATCTTTCTGTACAAGCCGCTTTATGCTGTACCTTGTCAGTGTAAACCTTTCCAGAAGTAATGTGCATGTGTAATGCTATTAATATTATTTTACCATTGCATCATAATTACATGCTCCCTTGAGCATCCTCAAAAGGATAATAACAATAGCAACAATGACCACAACAATAGAAAATACCTGTAATTGGTTCACATGGAAGTTTTAAGTGGGAATCCTATGCATGCTTAATTCCAGTTAGTCATTACAGGCATGAGAGATTCCTTATCTAATTGATGGTTTGTGCATCAAGGGGTACCTGGACCCTCTTTGAGGACCAAGGAGTGCTCCCTTCAAAGTCTACAACCTACCCACAACCTACAACCTACCCACAGGGGTACCCAACCTTTTCATGCCAGGGGCTGGGTCATGCTCTCTCAGTCAGCTTTGAGGGCCGGATGGCAATTTTGCCCTGCCTGCACAATGGGTATGGTCATTTTGTCCCAACAACTTCAAAGGGAGTGGTCATTTTGTTTCTCAAAAGCCATTGGAGCAGTGAGGGCCTACATGAAATGACACCGTGGGTCAGATCCATCCCAAAGGGCTTAGTTGGGAACCTCCTGATCTATGAACTCATCAAGATTTGCTGTCTACATATACTGGATTGTGTGCTGATATCAGTTTTTTCTAGCTGCCTAGATGATGCAAGTCTTAAATCTGTATCATCCATAATAAACCCCCTAGATTTCCATATATATATATATATATATATATATATATATATATATATATATATATATTTAAAATTTCCTATAGCTATTTTTGTTTCTTATTTGACTTTATATTAGGAGCAAACTCTATACCGCAAGAGCTTTTCAGGTTGAAAGTTTTCAATTTAGCACGGATCTGCTAAAACAACCACAGAAATCTAGCTAATGGCACTAAAAACGAGTGGTAGGAAAGATAATTAGACTGCCAATGCTAACACTAAATGCTCAAAAACATGTCTGGAAGGCTGTCATTTTGAATTCTAAATGTACAAATTTAGTACAGCTGATTTTCACAGTTAAGACTTGCATTTTGATTAGCTTTTGTTAATTCCTGTGAATTTACATCACTGGAAGGAACCCAAGCAGAACCAAACCAATGTGTCCATCCTATTTAAATAAATGTCCATGGAAACTGCAGAGATGACATGCTTTTCTTAGCAAAGTTCAGAATTAATCATCCTGCATCCTAAATATCGATTCACTCTTTCTTGTATTATCTCTTATTGCTCTCTTAAAGCACTACTTGTAATTAAAACAACAAACATAAGTACATCATGTAGTTCTTCCAAGTTTACGTGATAAAGGAGATGGCACAACCCTCCTCCCCTCTATAGTTCCTTCATGCATCCCCTAAACTAGCTCTCTGGTGAGCTGAAAAATCCTTCAGGGGCAACTTCTGAGCTGCCCAAAAGGCTGTAGAGAGAAGGGAAGTAGATTCTATTATGATCACTGGTGCAATGCTGGATTTAGCTAAGTCAGGGGTTCCCAACCTAAGGCCTGTGGGTCAGATCTGGCCTGCGGCATCATTTCATGTGGCCCTCATCTTTCCAAGGGCATTCAAAAAACATAATGGCCACCCCCATTGATGCTGTTAGGACAAAATGGTTACCCCAATCAGGCAGGCAGAGCAAAAATGGCCATCTGGCCCTCGAAGCTGACTGAGAGAGCATGACCCAGCCCCCAGCTTGATAAGGTTGGGAACCCCTGAGCTAAGTCATTGAAGTACATGTATAGTAATTAGTAATATTTCTATAAGCCTTACCTTTCAACACCATTTAATTTCCACCTATGTTTCCTTGACATCAGCAGCCCACCGCCCCATGCTCCCTGGAAAAGAAGACAATCATAATTATGCTAAATTATATTGATTTCTGGGGAGTATGGCGATGGTTTTGAATCTGTAATGTACAACACTCGAGGAGCAACTAAAATATGGAAAAGAAATGGTGGGATATAAAAATGAACAAATCAGTAGCCAAACACCAACTAGAGATAAGCTATGTGCAGGAAAACAATGGTGTCTATGTAGTTCCTTGTGACGCTTCTTTGTGGAATTGGTTGTGTTAATGGCCATACTTCCAGTTTGCAGCCAGAGCAAAATGTAGTGTGCAGAAGGGATCCTGGAGAGAGGAAAGCATATATGATCTTGCCTATGTAATAGCATACAGCCAAATATATCTGTGGAGTTGATGACCCTAGGTCTGCTCAGGTTATTCTGCTATGGTAATAGAGTAGAACATACTGCAAGTGACTCAACGCCGAGTGTCAAGCAATGGTTAACTAATCTTACAACCCTGAGGACTAATGACCTTGGGTGCCAAAGTCCACAGGGAAAAGTGATGGTCCCCAAGTGGATTAAATCCCACTTGAATCCATCTTGACGGAGGGCAGCAGTTTCATCAACTGGGGCCTGGGGTTGAGGAAGGCTTTGTGTGTTTTGAGTTGATGATCACAAGCCATGATGATGTACTAATTTGGGTGGCTTTAAAATAAATACTTTTCAAAAAGCTCTTCAGGGTAAAGAGGTATCCTCCTGTACTGGGTAAAGAAATCTCAGTGTAGGTAGATTGTGCTATATTAGTGAAGGTGAACCTTTTAGAGACCGAGTGCCCAAACTACAACCTAAAACCCACTTATTTATCGCAAAGTGCCAACACAGCAACAGGGGAGAGAGGAAACGATCCCATTGGGCTGCTGGGTAGAAGGGTGGGACAAACTGTGTTCTGGGGGAGGGAGGCGAGGGGTGGGACAAACTCTGTGCTAGGGCAACAGCAGGGGTGCCCACAGAGAGGCTCCGAGTGCCACCTTTGGCACGCATGCCATAGGTTCACCACCACTGTGCTATATGTATGTAGTATTAGATTTTAGATTGTGATTGACCAATACTGTATAGGAGAATTAAATGAAACATCAAGGTCCATGGGATAGTACATTTTTGAATATCAAATGCTGGGAACAAAAAAAATGCAGATGCTTATATGTCCTTTCTTTTCCCCTTTCCCCCTTCTTCTCAATGCTTCTTGGTGGATTTTTAGGGCCGGGCCAAACTGCCTGCCTGGATCAGCTGAAAAATCGTCCATTTCCATTGGAGGGGGAAGAACAATGTACCACTTTCCTGGATGACGGTTGGGTGAAGCGAACTATTGTATTTTTATGTCTTTGACATAAAATGCATTATTTTTTAAAAAATTCAAAAAAATATTATCTCCGTGTGTGCTGCATTGCTGATACATTGCTGATGTATTGCTGCGGCTGTGGTTTCGGTCAGAAAAAGACATGTACAATTTTTTAAAATTAATTTTTAAAAGTGATGTATCACTTCAATGATTATTAGCAACATAGTTCACTTTTCCTGATCATTTGTAGATGGTCAGGGCAAGTGTTTAATATTAAATATCCTGAAAGGGTTTGTTAGCCCCTTCCCCATACTGGAACTTTACACTGGAAGTGGCCTTTGGGAGCTACAAAGTTATGTACCATATTTGCTGATGTAAAGACCCACTCCACCCCCTAAAATACATTGGAAAAATGGAGTGTGTCTTGTACTGTACATAGTGGCCGGTAGTGGGCTATTTTGTTAATAACGTGGTGCGTCTTATACTCTGATGCGTCTTATATGCTGGCAAATAAGGTATATGCCATTCTCAGCATCCACATGCACTGGGAACAGCATATATGGGAGCACACTAAAAAAAGCTGAAACCATTGACTGGGGCTCAAAATGCATGTATGACGGGGTGACCTGGATAATTCTGGCATTCAACAAGTGTCAGTTTCGAGGTCGGTAAAACAAGTCCCCAGCATGTTGGGGGGGCAAAATGCTAATTAACTTGTGAACCGCCCAGAGAGTGCACTAAGCCAGGGGTGGCCAACATTTTTTCACCATGGGCCTGACCACGTCCCCGGATAGCTGAAAGCAGAAACGGGTGTATTTGCGGCTGTCATAAATGAGCCCATGTCCACATTTACAACAGCCGTGGGTGCATTTAGGCATGCAAGGTGCATTTTATGGCTGATGTAAACACACCCGCTCCCACTTCCAGGTGCGGCAGCGATGGGCCAGACAGAATGGTGCCATAAGCAGGGTCAGCCCACGGGCCATAGGTTGGGAACCCATGTACTAAGCACTATGGGGTGGCATATAAGTGTGATTGTTTTGCTCTGCTTTGCCATTTTCATATTAAACAGCACATTTGGAACATTGCTGGCTTCTTGTTAGCATGTTATAAGTAGATAATCTGGTATTTGTGACTCATGGTTTATAGAAGGAAGATCTTATACTCACATCAACATGCATCCAGATATTGTACTTTTTGCAGATATCGGCAATGGCTATCAGCGGATCAAATGCTCCATATACAGTGGTTCCTGCTGTGGCACTTACTAGGAAAGGAACAAATCCCTAAGGGAGAAAAAGAAGGTAAATATTCTAAAGCTGGTCACATTCATCAGCCATAAAATCTATTATCTACCACTACTCACCCTTGGGAAGCTGCCTGTAGCAGAAATACTTCACATGAGAAGTGCATGACACATCAGTGAGCACAAAATGATCCTCTAACCTTCAACTAATTAATTCCCATTAGTCAACTCTAACCATTTCATCTCAGGGATGGGCAAAAATTTTAGGACACTAACCCTTCCAATCTAAATCTCCTGGCTCCTTGTTCTGGTTGTTCAGTTGCACAGTCTGACCCTTTGCGACCCCATGGACCATAGTGCACCAGGCTCCTCTTCCTCCACCATCCTCCTCAACCCACACAGATCTATACCCAATGCACCAACAATGCCATCTATCCACCTCATCCTTGGCCGCCCCCTTTTTCTTTTGCCTTCAATATTCCCCAGCATCAAGGCCTTCTCTAGTGAGTCCTCTCTTCTCATTTGTTGGCCAAAATACTTGAGCTTCATCTTCAGCATTTGTCCCTCCAATGAGCAGTCAGGCTTGATTTTCTTCAGGATTGACTGATTTGTTCTCCTCACAGTCCAGAGGACTCTCAAGAGTTTCCTCCAGCACCACAATTCAAAGGTGTCTATTCTTCTGCACTCAGCCTTTTTTATGGTCCAGCTTTCACAGCCATACATTACTACTGGGAATACCAGTACTACTGGGAATACCTGGCTCCATTACTACTGGGAATACCAGTACTACTGGGAATACCTGGCTCCTTAAACACACTCAAATATTAGGTTGTGAGTGATCCCCCCATGGAAAATTCAATCCAGGCTTGTTTTATACCACCAAAATAAAAGCCTTTTTAAAAATGGAAATGTCAGAGTGTAATGACATTATGATTATATTGGATGGAATTGTAATGGATTAGATTAGGGTTAATAAATTAAAGCAAAGTATTGGCAAGTAAGAGTTTCTGCAGGTAGGTAGATTCAGGCTGTTCAATAATCTGTTCTGGATAGGACTGCATTCCTCATGAAAGACCATGCATGTAGCTTTGGGGTTTTATTATCCTAAAATCTGAAACAAAGTTTTGGATTAGGGACTACACCAAAATCTATTTCTCAGTAGAAATGTTTATCTCTGAAATTGTCATTGCTGCTGAGGTCACCTGTATGATCCATTTATTTCAGCTGTTTCACTGGTGATGCATGACCATTCTTAAGCAGTGACAGGATGCTTGAAGGTGAACTGGGCACTTCAATTAGTAAGCAATGTAGCTGCTGACATTTTAATTAGCACAGCTAGGTGATTCCACATTACATTGAAACATTAGGGGCTGTGGTGACTCAGTGGTTAAGAAGTTCACTTTGTTAGCTGGAAGGCCAGCAAGTCAGCAGTTTGAGACCTGGGTACTGCATGAAGGATTGAGCTCCCATCTGTATCCCAGCTCCTGCCAACCTAGCAGATTGAAAGCAAGAAATTGCAAGTAGATAAATAGGGACCACTTCAGTGGGGAAAAATCTTGGAGACATGAAAGGAGCCTCATTTGGGCGTCCCTAGAGCGGAGTTCTTCCAGCAACAATCCTTTCAACCCAGAATAATTTCTGGCACAAATTATTATTATTATTATTATTATTATTATTATTATTATTATTATTATTATTATTATTATTATTATTATTATTATTATTATTATTATTATTATTATTATTGCATCAGTCACCTATTTATTTTTAGAACCAATTCAAGATGTCAGTCTTGTCTTTAGTGCCCTACTCACTTTGTTATTGATTTAAACAATCTTTGCTATACAGCATCTTATATTTGACCAAAACTGAGACTTCAAAGCATATCACAGCAAGTTTTCTTCCCTCCAAAAAGAGATACATATACACATATTTGTATTTTTGCATACAGATAAACAAACATTTCATGCAGATGTTAGGACAGGATGACTATTTGTCCTACTTTACAAAGTACAGCCTTCTACAAGAAGGCTTGTCAGAGCTTGGTCTCCTATCTAAAGGCATCCTCGTTGGAAAACTGTTCAGTTCAATTTCCAGCAGAGATTTTAAATATATATATATAGAAAAGGAGAATAGTCTTTCCTATCATGTGTTATAGAAATGTTATTTTTGTTATGTAAATTATAGAAATTATTGCTAAATTTCTTTCCTTATGCATAAATCAGGTAATGCAATTATTTAGCAAGTAAATGTCACTTTTTGGCAATGCAAAAATGGCCACTTTATGTTATCTGGCAGGATATCTCGTTCTTGTTTTACAAAACTGAATACAGGTACAGTGGTACCTCGCTTAAAGAGCATAATGCAGTTCATGGGATTGCTCTTTAAGTGAGTTTTCTCTTTAAGTGAAACACCATTGTACTTGACCAGTTGTGACTTCTGGTGGGGGCAATGATGCACTGCAGCAGGTTCTGTCAGGTTCTGTAGAACCGATAGCGGAAATTCCCCTAGGCCATGCCCACTTGGTTTGCCATGCCCACCTCCATAGCCCATAATGCAAGATGTTTGGCTACGTCCACAGTTTTGGCCCCACCCACAGATTTGGCCAGCCAACAGTGTAGGTAGTAAGTTTTTTCCCCCAGTGCATCAATGGGTGGTGGGGATTGCTAACCCTGATTTAGTTTTTAAGTGAGTTTTTGGTTGGTTTTAGTTGTTAAGCGAGGTGACCATTCTGAGAAAATTCTGCTCTTTAAGCGAGTTACTCTCTAAGCGACACGCTCTTTACGCAATGTTTTACCTGTATTACCATTTGTTATTTCCTTTCTTTAGCCTTTCATTTGCCAACCCTATTATAATTTCTACCTGTAGATGGCAGCAAACTGAGAAAGGCAAAACAACAACACATCAATAAAGCGTTGCCTACTGAGACACAAAAAAATAGTAATGTTTCCTTTTTAGTTGTGATCTCTACTGAATGAGCTATCAACCTAATGTACCAATCAGTTAGTACAGGGATTCTCAGCCTGCGGCCCGTGGGCCGGGTGCAGCCCACGGCACCATTTCATGTGGCCCCCCACTGCCTCCACCACACCCAGAAGTGCCATGTGGTGGAGGAAGGGCAAAATGGCCATCCGACCCCCGAAGCTGTCTGAGGGAGAGTGACGTGGGCCATGGCTTAAAAAGGTTGAGAACTCATGAGTTAGTGTAACTGGTGCTGCTTTGCCAAATGATGGAGGAGACATATTGCATGGTGTGTCTCATGTTGTTGCATTGAGATCTGCTGCAAGCGTTGAAGTGACCATGAGATAGGTGGAGGGGAGAATGTTTCATAGGTAAAGGTGGCCCTTGCTCGAAAGCCAGTCATATCTGACTCTAGGTTTCAGTGCTCATTTCTGTTTATAGCCAAAGAGCTAGCGCTGTCTGTGTTTGCAGACATTTCCGTGGGCGTGTGGCAGGCATGACTAAACACAGGAGTGCACAGAACACTGTTTACCTTCCCACTGAAGTGGTACCTATTTATCTATTTGCAATTTCTTGTTCTCAAACTGCAAGGTTGGCAGGAGCTGGGACAGATGACGGGAGCTCACTTATTCGTGCAGTACTTGGGTCTTGAACTGCTGACCTGCCGACCTTCCGGTAATCAAGTTCAGCATCTTAAGCCACAGCAGTCCCTATAATGTTTATACTACATGCTAAAATCTATATCATTCAGATTTTTGAAATATAGATCTAACAGTCTATTTTAAGCCAAAACAAATACTTTTTCAAAAACAAAACAATCCTGTCATTGCTGTTAATAAATGTAGCCATTTAAAGCCTCATAAAGGACTCAAAGGACCAACACTAACATACATATGAAAGTCGCACACAAAAACCCCTTGTTTTTCTCTGTGATAACTTTCCAGATAGGTCAGGCACCTTCCAAATATTTTGTGTTATAGCTCCCATTGGCCAAGACACATCTCTGGAGGGCATCAGATTTAGAATGGGAACCCTAGGCAGGACTCTACTTGCCTTCTGCTTTGTCTCAATGATTCTCCTTTCAAGATCAGATGGGATCATTTTCCCTCTGGAACAGAGAAATCAAAACATAACAGATATCAATTTGGTCTCAGTCTTTTCCAATCTCTTTTGTACTAGGTTGAGTTAGATAAGATATTGATACAGGAGTATTCCTATTTGCCAGTTAGGAGCCATTAAAAAGATAAACTCAGTTCATAATTCTGTTCTGTCAAGTACCATATAGCTTATTACCTATGTATTACCTACATAGTTGAGCAGAGGAGGAACTACTTCCCTATTCTGATTCCCAACGATCATGGAGGTGGAAGAGGCAATGCCAGATGGACTGGCCGTGAAGGTGCACTTTGATAATATCCTCGAAGCTGTGGCAGTCCATTGCAGACCCAGTGTTAAATTCTGCATGTCTCATTCATATCTGCTGCAGGAGATGGCTCCGTGATCACAGTTTGTGGGTCACTTCATGGCAAGCTGAGATTCCCCTTAAACAAATTCATGCCAGTGGCACTTTACTGTTTGTTGTGAAAATAATTTCCAGGAAAAATGTATACTTGAATACAGGGCCATAGCTAGGATTCTAGATGTGTGTGGGCAAATATTTTTTCAGGGTGGGCAACAAAGCCTCTTTTCAATACATCCCTATGGGAAACCACACTTTGCCAGGGTGGGCAAAGTGCTAACTCAGGGTGGGCCAAGCTCACCCTGTCTGCCTCCTGGCTACAGCCCTGCTTGGATATGAGTATCAGCCACTGCCGCCGCCGTGTTGAACGAGTAGGTGAACAGATGAATTGCTTAAAGGCAAGTAACTAATTGGCTAAACAAATTTTCAATCAGCTGACAGTCTCAGGGTGCTCCTCTAAAGTTTTCTTCACTGCAGTTAATGTGCTCTTATAAAAATATTTGTGTGCCATTAAGCTAGTTCTGACTCATGGCAATCCTACCTTGTCTTTCTGGGTATAAAGTATTCTGTAGAGGTTTCTCTGTTCCTCCTTCAGGTGATGTTCTGGTACTGTGCAGCTTGTTCAAGGCTACACAGATAGCAGGACAGGTAATCTCTAAGCCCTGTATACTCTAGGTGTTTTTGGCTGGTCCCTCTCCTAGAAGTACAGTGAATATTCAAATTCTAGGCTCCTGGCTAGCCACTCCAACCCAAATGGAGGTAGTGATACAAGAGTGTGTTCTATCTTTCTCAAATGAGTGGTCTAAACAACCGTTTGAAGTCAGACTTTGCTCTCATTTATACAAAGCTGAGTTCCTACTTACAGCAACTTCATCTTATCTTTACCAAAGATAAGGAGGGCATAAAAGACTAGAATATCAAAGCATGGTTTCTGACCTGATGTCAATGTTGATTGAGATGCTGGGAGTTGTAATCCAACACACACTGGGAAATTAGGGCTGAGGAAGTCTGGTTTATGGTTTATTTCAGTGTTCTAGCCCCAGTGTTTTCAATTTCTTGAAAAGCAGTTGTGTCATAGTCACAGCTCATGAATAATGCCTACTCACATCATGATTAATCAAAGATTGGTTAAGAATCTTGCAGGACATAAAATGTATGTCATATGATTGGATGAACAACCCTTAAATTGCAGGATAGTAACTACCATTAATATGGCCAGATTATCCTGCTATGGTAATAGAGTAGACCATACAATCAGTGACTAAGTTTTGATCATCAGGCAGCAGTTAACTAACCTGACAACCCTGAAAACTAATGGCCTTCGGTGGCAAAGTCCATGGGGAAGGGTGACGGTCCCCAAGTGGATTAAAATCCACTTGAATCCATCTTGATGGAGGGCAGCAGCTTCATCAATACTGGCCTGCAGCCAATGAGGACTTTGTATGCCAAAAGGGATCAGGATCAGAAAGTGACTCATGGAACTGGATCAGTGGTACAGGTGTCATGCTGCAATGTGGAAGGCAAATGGAAGGCCACTGCATTATATTCTCAGGACAGTCTTCATGGCTGATCATCATAATGATTGCCAATATTTGGAATCTGATATGGCACAAGAAGACGACGAAAGGAAATACCAGTTCTAGCACCCTACACTTAGGGAATCTTCACCATAGGGCAGCATTCTATCAAACGATTCCCTTACTTGCATGCTATAATGGTACAGTCTTAGGAGGGCCATACCACATGATTTTACTCAATAAGTACAACACCCTCATGGCTAAATTCCATGCATTGCTTTGATTGGCAAAGCTAATTCTTTTCTATCCTCTCTTTCATCCTCTCTCTTGCAGTTCCACCCAGACTCAAAGACTGTACAATTTTAAACACCCATGGATTAGCTTGAGAAGTGATTTATAAATAAACCTTAACTTTGTGAGAGACAGTATTCAGTGGCCACCTTCTTACTCTATCATTCAGCTGTAATGATTGCATTGCATCTGTTAACTTTTAATACAGAGCACAATACTTTTATGTTAATAACACATTCCATGTAATCTAAACACATGCAGTACAGATATAGTGGTTCTTCGGGAGGATTTGCTGAGCACAACAAGACTTAAAACTATTCCACACAAGCTAATAGATATTTTCCTTCCTTTCCACCTTGCATTTATTGATTGATTCTTCCAATGGTGATTAATAATTGGCTTACCTCTCATCACACCTGATTAAAATCACACTGTCAGTACCAATTCCTAAGGCTGCTGCTCCTTTCTTCACAGAGAAATGACTCTGAAAAAACACATGAATTATATATATAGCAATGTTTCTTCAGCTGCAAAATTATTATGAAGTAGTACCAATGGGGCAAATTCACCAGGAATATCTCCAGTATAAGTAGAGTCCCATCCTGGGCTCTTTGCCAATAATCCCTAGGCTTCTTGCCAAAATTTGGCCCATCTGATAAAAATCTGTCCTTGAAGGTGTGTGTGTGTGTGTGTAACCCCGAGATAACAATCTAATCCCAAGGACACTTGGCATTCCTAAAGGGGGGAGATGAGGCACCTTTTGGGAATAAAAAGGGCTGACAAAGCCGAGTTAGGACTTTTGGAAGTGCTGCAGGAGCCTTTGAAGTTCGGAAGGAACCATCGCCAGGAGAAGCAGAGGATGGGACTCTGAAGGAATGCAGCCTTCAGGGCCACTCTTAGTGTCTAAGTCGGAGGGACGCGGCTGGACTTTGTCATTTTCCCAGCAGCGACACTTTGAAGAAAAACCTCAAGTTTGGGACTTAGCCAATTTTCCAGCCTTGATACTTTGCCATTATTCTAACATCTCTAGACTGAAGATTTTTTCATAGCTTGCTGAGCTACACTTAGAAAATATCACATTTCTTATTTTCTAGAGTTTATATTGATAGTCTTTGTGTGGCTGGGAAATAGATAGCTAGTAAGAACTATTTTAGAAGCTTTTTTAGCTTAGATTTTACCCAGGAATTGGACATTTCATTTTGGTTTTGCAGAACCTGATGATATTCTTAGCTATTACTATACTTTGCTTTTTAGAGCAGTATTTTGCCTTATGGACTATGCTTTGGCTTTTATTCAAATATAAATGCAAAAGACCATCCTAGGTTTTATTTCCAAGAAATTTGGACTTTGCTCACCATCTTGCCAACTAACTCCGGAATTTTATTTTTAAAATGCTACCACATTTAACCTTCCACGGCTCAATGGTTTGGAGATAGTGAAGCAAGTGGGGAGAGTTGCCAACCCTGGGGTAGCGCAAAACCCACAGGGCTGGAGTTTGGAGCTGTGGGAGTCAAATAGCCCTCATCCTGGGGAAAAGAATTTCGGCAGGTGTAGACAGCGGTGCACCGACCCCATTCTCACTCTTTCCGTCATTCATGACATATAATGACATTAGTTTTCATGGATTCCTGTCCATTTCATCAGATGCATAATGCTAACCTGAGACGTATTGCATTTAGCAGTACTCAGGCTGTGGCCTGGGACACACCCTTGGCCATTGCTCTTGCATATTTTTCTCAGCCTGTTAATCTGATTGCATTATAGTTTTACAGAAGTTGACAAGACATTTAATATTTTCTGAATAAGGGAGAAAGAGAAAGATACTATCTTCTGGTAACAAAACATTTGAAGCTATCAACCAAGAAGTCTTAGAGAGTATATCTATACTACATAAGTTAAGAAGGTATTTTGAATATTGCTTTAAGTGTTGTAGCCCCATCATATGGAATCCTGGGATTTGTAGTTTTGCCAGATACTTAGAATTATTTGATAGAGAACTCTAGCACTATAGTACAAAGGAGTGTGCTAGATCTTCTTCTTTCATTAAACTGCCAAAATGAAGTCATAGGCTAAACTTAAATCATCATCGATACATGTTTCCAGTAGTAACTGGCAAACCAGCGAATGACCTGGATTCTGTGGCTCTCCACATTCACACAGTGTGTTGTTGTCTGCCAGCAGCCCCCACTCAAGCATGTTGGTCTTACATTCAGACATGCTGACTCTTAACCTGTTCAGGATCTTCTAAGTGACATAGGGGAAACTGAGTTCCTCAGCCATATCCTCTTTTAATGTTATTCCTTGTTCAGTAAACTCCTTTCTCCAACTTCTAATTTGATTTTGCTCTTGTGTACCCTCAAGAGTGTATGTTCTTACCATAAAGCTATTCCTGGATCTGTGTCAGCGGACTTGAGGTACATGTCCATTCAGAGGATGTTGAGGGTCATTCTCTTGCTTAGTTCTCTTGGTATCCGCTGCTATTTATCCCCTTATATTAATTGAAGTGATACCAACAAGAGGATATAATTGTGCCAGATCAATTCTAAGTACTTCACAAAACTACAAATCCCTGAATTCCGTAGAAGGGAGCCATGGCATGGAAATGTTATTAAAATACTGCAGTTAAACTATTATGTTTAAAAGCCATCTTCACTATGAATAAGGCAGGTGGTCTTTAGAAGCCATTCCTTTTAAGTCTGAGCTCTATATCTGCAATACTCAACAGTAATATTTTGCTGCTTCACTACTCTAATGTGTTAAGTACTGTGACTGTCCAATATTATGGGATTGCCAAAATTACATTCATAATGGAATTTACTGGAATTAGATTGACACTGGAGTTAGATTTGGAGTTCAAATCACCATTAGGACACTCAACTCATTGGGTAATCTTTGAACAGGCACTATTTCTCATCCTAACCTATCTCCAGTGGTGGGCTTCAGCAGATTCGCACCAGTTTACCAGAACCGGAAGCAGAAATTCTGGCTTGCTCTGCCCATCCAAGTTTTGAAAATAAAGAAGTCCTAATTTGGGTGCAATGCAGGGCTTTCCCCCTGGTCACACCCACCATACCACTCCCACAGAGTAGGTAGTAAAAATTTTTGAATCCCACCACTGGGCAGGCATGACTAGATCGACCACCCAGTCACATGGTCATGCCCACAGAGTAGGTCATGCCCACAAAGTAGGGCACACCCACAAAATAGGCCACACCCACAGTGTGGTAGTAAAAAAAATTGATCTCACCACTGCCTGTCTCATACTTTTGAAGTGAGGAAAAGGGTGATGGGAAGCTGGGAGAAAGATATTGAAGGTGGATATTGATGTTGGGAATTCCTTTTGGATGGGAAAGCCCTCTCAGCTGTAACCAGGAAACACAGCTTATTATGAACAATTCTGCTTTCTTTTCCCCTTTCCTGTATATGGAAGGTTTTTTCATAATTAGTGGTAGATTGTGAGGCTTCCCTTCAAGGGTAGCATAATACCCGGCCATAAAGAAGGGGCAGAACTTGCCTGCATGAGCAACCTTCATGGGGCTTAGGCAATGGGCCAGAAGGTCTTCTCCCCTGATGTACTCCTATATTCTTTGAGGAAGTGCAGGACAAATATATTTACAATAAAAACCTGCAACGGTTGCTAACAGATTCAAATGCAGACATAAATTCGTCAGCCTCTCATGGATTGCTATCTGTTATGGAAAAAAATGTGATTATATATTCCCCCTAAAGAGAAGTCTTAATTAACATAAAGTGAGGTTAGCATAATAATGAAAAGAGGAACACCTACATGCTCTGAGGTGAAGGCAACCAGTCTTGGAATAGCTGCCATTCCTTTCTCCTTAACTTCTGGGAACATCTTGAAACGTGCAATCAACATAGCATACATGTTAGATATGGCACCACCTGGAGTCCACAGTAACACACGGTTACTTCTTCTGTTCACAATTGCATTGCTTTAAGTACAAATGACATTTGTCATACTTTCTTTTCAAGATGGGGATTTCTTCTTCTTCCTGCATTATTACCCCACATATTAACATATGCCTTTGGAAGTCATATGTTATTCAAAGTTGTTGTTTTTAATGCTATCAATATGCAAATAAAACTTGTTGTTTACTGCCCATTGACCAATAACCAAATGAAAACAAGATAATCTGCAACATGAGAGCTGTGAAACCTCAATAGAGAATAGTTTAGTGTTATTTACCTCTTAAGATAGCACCAGTTCTAATTAATATCTTGTCTAGGTTAAACCAAGCTTGGAGAATATGTGATACATGCTGTTGCACTGCAATTCCCATCAACGCTAGTCAACATGATCAAATGTCATGGATGATGGAAGCTGCAATTCAACATTCACTGGAAAGCCATTCATTCTGTGATTTTTTCCCCCAAAGGCATTTGGCCTATAGCTCCCCCAAAGGCCAGATTTAAATGTGAACCAAGCAAAAACTCTAAACCAGTGGTGGTCAACCTTGGTGCTCCAGCTGTTCTTGGACTTCAAATCCCTAAAGCTCTGATCAGCAGGTGTGCTGACTTGGGCTTCTGGTAATTGAAGTCCAAGAAAACCTGGAGTGCCAAGGTTGGCCATTCCTGCATTAAACAATCATAACAACATTGAAGCATGCTACTTTGAGTGGTTCCTTATATCTAAATTGCAGTGTATAAATGTTTCAACAAACAAACATATCATGTTTACAGGGTTTTCATTTTATTAGGTTATAATTGTTATTATTTGTGCTATTGATATTTTTAGTAGTTATTACTGGTATTTGTATTTTATAACAATTACTATACAGTAGTTCATTCACATTCTCTAAAAGGGAAAGATATTTTCTTTCACTTTATATGTTTAGTGCTCTCCCCATTTACCAAGGTTACATTATTAAACACCCTGATGTCTACATTTCATACAATTCACAAGTTACTGAGCAGACCTAAAGGGCAAATGACTTTCCTGATTACATTTTCCTAGGCTGCCACTTTAGCTTTCCATAAGCTGAACAATTTGTCCCAAGGAAGTATTCACCAGAGGAATACATTAATGTCCCTAATAATCATGTCTCTGGACAGTCATAAATATGCATTGTTTCAATATCCCAAAGAAAAAGCTGCATAAGTATGAGCAAGTGCCACATTGAACATGCGTGCTGCTTTTCTCCCACTAGAATAGCTGCAACGGACATCATACATCACAGATGTAAATATGTAAAGAAAGGTCACGCACCAGGAGAAAATATTCCATCGCCAGCACCCCCTGGCCAGCCAACAATTTCCCTCATTTTTCTTAACGTGACATACTCCAAAAGGACAAACACTGGAGCAATTTCATAGGTGAACCTGGAATATATCAGTACCCACATTTTATTGAGTGAATTAAAACATTAATAGAATTTCCCAGCTTAAAGATTTCACATATACAGCAAGTCCATAAAAACACAGTGGGAAGGAAACTCTCCACCTTCTTTGTACACAAAACATCAATTGTGTGAGCAGCTGGGCTTTTTCTGCTCTTGTGCAAAGAGGTATCCATTAAGTCTTTTGCATAAATGCAAGCCTCATTAACTGCAGCAAGTTTGAGATATTATGAAACACTCCTCCATTGGAGTGTTCAGTTCAGGAAATGCACACAGAATACTAATAATAATAATCATGTGCTGTCATGTCAATTCTGACTCATGGCTACCCTTTCTAGGTAATTCTAGACAGAGACTACTCAGAAGTAGGATTATCATTTCCTTCTTCCTGGGAGTGTACAGCTTGCCCATGACTACATAAACTGGCCCTACTTGCAGGAGGCACAATGGAGAACTGAACTCCCTGCCTCTGGTTTCACATCCGGATACCTAAACCACTGAGCTATCCAGCAAGCTATAAAGGATACTAGCTACTGTTTAGTGAATCTATATCTATGATTAGCATATCAGCTTGAAAGCTGGATTGATTTTAGACCAACTAATCCAACAAAAAGTGAACTGGTTCCCCAAAAGTGCCCCCCTTGGAGTGGACAGCTTTGAATCAGGGTCATAATGGACAAAAGGTCTCAGGTTCAGCCCTCAGTTGAAGGATCTTAATTGACAGGGCTGATAGAGTTGACATTATTGACATAACAAAGTACAAGGTAGGTTCATATTAATTCCATCGATTCCTCAATTGACCAGACTATCAAGGAATAAGTTCCTGCTGGTCACAACTCGCTTTTTATTCCTTTCGCTGCTGCACTTTTTTCCTCCAGGTTCGACCAAAACTTTTCACAATTGAGTCTTCCCATCTTTTGGTGGGCCTGCCAAGGGGTCTTTTTACTCTATTGATTTGCTGAAGGTATATATACTGTCTTTAAGGTGAAAACCTTCTCAGTACAGCTTTCAAATCAAGATACAAATATAAGGGCCAACCTCTGGCCAGATACCTAAAGCACTGAGGTATCCAGCCAGCTAAAGGGCTACTTAGGGTTGTCTTAACATTGTGTTAACTAAGCTTAAAGGGAACCACTCATTAAATAATCAGCAAATTTATTTACTTACATGTTAGTGTTGGCTGTAGACGTTAGCCAGTCTGCAGCTAATCCAACCATGTCCAATCCAGTTGAAAGTTGATTGAAATACCTGGGATGTCCTGCATAACATTAAAAATGTGGATTCTTTCAAGTTGCTCATTAAAAACATTTATTGAAAAATCCTGAACAATCAATTTTAATCTCATATAAGGGCAAGCTGGGGATCTCATATCATCATACCTATGTCTTGTTAGAATTCTGTTGGTGTTCAACAGATCCTTTTGTAATCAGATCTTGTGCAAGATTTTGTGCAAGATAAGGCTAGTAGTGTTTTAGTTTCAAACATGACTAATTAATAGAGATTGTCTTATCCATGTTGTTGTTTATAAAAGTATTAAAACAACAAGCAATCTTACACACTAGAGCCAACCAGATGAAGGCCAAAGAGTTTCTCCTCTCAAATATTCTGTATTCAGACATGAACTGGACTGAAAGTGGTCTCATATTTTACCATTTAGAACAGTGGTCTCCAACTTTCTGGGGCATGGGTGCTGCATTAGAGTGTCCAATATCTAAAATGGGCCACATCTTAAATCAAAATGTAACAAAATTGTTAACCTACTGCTTTAAATCAAAAGTAAACATTCAGAGGTCAATGAAGAAATTTTAATGTTATGGGTACAACTCTGTTGGGTAGTGAAGCACCCCAAATGGCCAAAATACTGGTATGGAGGATAAGACCTAGATGGTGCTCCTTGAGGTAGGAAGAACAGTGAGGATGATAGCAGTAAACAAACAAGATGGAGAGCAGCACAGAAAGAGCTCATGGGCTGCATGCAGCCCACGGGAAGCAGGTTGAGGGATCTATGTTTCTAGTTTCTACCTTTCATAGGGCTGCAAGACAATTCACAGGCACTTGAAAGACTAGTTGGCACACATAACTCCGAACTTGAAGTTATTTTTTTCCTTTGGATGACAATTTCTGGAATCCCCAAATCAGAGAGGACTTCTTCCTCCTCTTTTGTTCCTTTGGGCATCGAGAGAGATACCGTACAAGGTTCTTGTTCTAGCACTTTTAGATTCTGGGAATTGTAGTCCAACATATCTAGAGGGCACCAGACTAGGGAAAGCTGACGTAGAGCTATGCCTAGTGCTCACATGAATATATTTCACTAGTAACTGTATTCAAACCAGTTTTTCTTGGCCTCTTGGTTACTTAAGGGCAGAAACTGTTTTCTCCCACTTGGTGGCCTGGCTAACAATGAGCTGTAACAGTACAAGTTGATCCTTAGATTGCTGTGTTGTTTTTCTCACAGTACGTGATGTACATGTCCCCTCTTGATTCCCCAAACAACAGTGACAACATCAAAAACCAACTGTCTATATCTTGTCGGCAGGCACAAACAAGTTCACATATCCCTGCTTGTGTTTCTAATCCAATAAATGCTTGATGATGCTGTGTTGAAAGAATGCAAGCGCGGCGCCAAAATGGCCGCCGCGCCCTTTGCGGGGCCCCCCATAGGACGAAGGCATCCGGGTAGTTAGGGACGTGGCCAGCTCCCTTATAAAAGGGGTGGCCATGAGGCAGCCGAGCTGCCATTTTCCGAAGCGACGGAGCGGAGAAGTTTTTCCCCTCTTGTCTCCGTCGCTCTTACCTTGCCAGGGAAGCCTTTTTGGTGGCGAATTTTCTCTTTTGGCTTCCCTTAGATTTCCTTGCGATGCCTGCGAAGAAGAGGGCGGCCGCGAGCGCGGCTCGCGCTGTTAGGAGGCGCAATCCGGGTCGGAGGACCGCGGTTGCGCCTCCCCAGCAGCCGCCTTTGCTGGTACCCACCGGGACCGGTGGAATGGAGTCTATTCCCCCCTTGCCCGGAGGCAGGGGACCCGAGCATGGGTCAA
This sequence comes from Bradypodion ventrale, assembly GCA_035047345.1. Taxonomy (NCBI): domain Eukaryota; kingdom Metazoa; phylum Chordata; class Lepidosauria; order Squamata; family Chamaeleonidae; genus Bradypodion; species Bradypodion ventrale. Next base: position 118,984,366 of record JAWDJE010000006.1, on the reverse strand, counting down.
GTGAGGGCTGTGGCCCGCGGCCCGCAAGCGGTGGACGCCGCTCCTGGTGCTTCCCATCCTGTTGGGCCTCCAGCGGCGGGGGCGCAGCTCACCCCGGGGCCTTCTAGCCTTGGGGGGTGGTGTGGCCCCTTGCCCTGGCAGGTACTTACATCGGCCCTACCGGGCCTCGGCGTGGGGCGATGGCCCTATTAGGGTCCCGGGGTACAGGGACCTGTACCTGTGCCTGTAGCAGGAGGGCCGGCCGGCCCTTGGCCCCATGTCAGCGTGGAGGTCTTACTGGCCCGTGTTGCGGCCCTTGAGGCGTCCTTGGCTCGGGCCAGCCATGCCGGGGCTCCCTTTGGGGTTCATTTCGACGCGTCGTCTGCTGGGCAGCGGCAGGCGACGGGACGGGTTGAGCTGCTTGAGGCGTGGCACAACCTCGGCCACTGCCTCGCAGCTCCCCAACCAACAGGCCGGTGCGGGTCAGCCCCCAGTGATGAGCTCTACGGCGGTCGTGAGCTCCGACGCCCCCAGTGGGCCGGAACCCCCGGTGGGGGCGGCCGCGGGGGTGCAGCACGTGAGTATGCGGTCCAAACTAGTGCACCTACACACGTGGCCACGTTTGGGGGGGGGCTTTCCAATGGCCTTGGCCTTGCGTGGGTGGTGCGGCGGTGCACCCGCTGACGCCCCACCCGGCGATGACAACTACCACCCAGGGCCCCGTGGTGGGGGGTGTTCCCTACCCCGAGGGGAATGTTTTGGGTGGCCGGGTTGGTCCAAGCCCCTATTCCTTACCGCTGAGTGACCACTTGGCACAGGCCAACAGAGAGTAAATTTGGCGGGGGGAGTACGTGGATATCTTCTCACCCCTAAACAGAGGGCCCACCAAGGAGGAGAGGGAGGGGCAGAATGAGAAGGATAGTGGCAGGCACGTCGTCGCAAGCCACCAAGTAGGTGGGCCAAATGGTGGCCGGCCTGCATCATATGCAAGGCAGTGTACCTTAGGGCCCGGCCGGATTTGGCAATTCCGATGGTCCAGTATTTGGACAACGTCTACCGGGCGATGGTTTACCTTCCGGGCCCATCGTGGTTGGCTTGTGACGTGGAATGCCGTAGGCGGATTTCCCCGCACCCCGAGATTATGGTCCAGCAGGCGGCCCCAGCACAGGTCACCGGCCAGGGGGCGGTGCGGGGGGTTCCAGCCCGCCTGCGGTGCTGGACTTTCTTGTACAATGGCTCCTGCAATGGGAAGAATGGCAAATACAGACAGGAGTGTCCCACCTGTGTTGGCCCCCATGCGGCCTCTGCCTGTCCCAGGCCTAGAGGGATGCGGGGCAGAGGGTGGGGCAGACAGGGGGCTGGCAAGACTGCCGCAGATGGATCTAGTCCACCGAAGGCCTCCCTCCCCAATTAAGGTGGGCATGTTGGAGCGTTGGCTCACATTGTACCCGAAAGGAGAGGATGCGGGTTATCTCCTTCAGGGTTCTAGGCAGGGGTTCCGGATCCCTTTCATGGGTAACAGGTCCCCTCAGGATGCCCCCGATCTTTTATCCCTTGGGGGGAGGGAGGAGGTAGCTGCTGCCAGCTTTGACAAGAGGGTCTATGCGGGCAGGGTCGTTGGCCCTGTCCCTGCACCCCCGTCCCGGGGAGCATATTATTTCAATGATGCCATGCCTTTTGGCTATTACATTGGGGCTCGGTATTCGAGCGTTTCACCACTTTCCTAGAGTGGGCCTTTGTCCGCAGGTCAGGGTCCCGGTCTGTAGCCCATTCCCTGGATGGTTTTATTCGGGGCTGAACGGGGCTGGGACACGTACACACGTCTCCTCAACACATTTCAGACGCTAATGGAGGAACTTGGTGTCCCTTTAGCGCCCGAAAAGACCGAGGGCCCATCTCCACAGCTAGTATTCCTGGGGTGGAGAGTGACACGGTAGCGCAGGATTCTAGGTTGCAGCGGGATAAGGTGTCAAGGCTAGTGGCCCTTATCTCGTACTTGCTGGCCGAGCGCATGGCATCACTGAGGGAACTTCTGGTGCTACATGGTCACCCCAATTTCGCTGGCAGGGTCGTCGCACCGGGCAGGGCATTTGCTCCGCGCTGGTGCGACGCCATGGCAGGATTATCCAGGCCCCACCATAGGCTTAGATTTACCCGGGGTATCAGGGCAGACGTGCTTGTCTGGCCATAGATCCAGAGGTAGTTCAACGGGGTGTCATTTTGGGGTCTGATCTCCTGGCTCCCCCTTGCTTTCAGATGCAGTCCGATGCCTCAGGATTCCTGGGTTATGGGATGTACTTCAATTGGAAGTGGGCCTATGGTGGGTGGCCACCATCCTGGGCAGGCAAGGGTCGCCTGCATGGTCTCACGTATCTGGAATGTTTCCCTATCCTGGGTGCTTTGATGCTATGGGGCAAGGAGTGGGCCAACTTGGTTGTGCAATTTTGGCGTGACAATGCGGCTCTTGCCCGCATCGTCAATGCACAAATTTCCAAATCGCCCGGGGTTATTGACCTAGTGCGCGAGTTTGTGTTATGCAGCCTGTGCCTCAACGTTCTCTTCAGGGCCCGGCATGTCCCAAGGGTTGATAATGATATTGCTGCTGCTTTGTCCCGCCTGCAGATCTCCCGGTTCCGTGCCTCGGCCCCGGATGCGGAGGACTTTCCCTCGCCACTCCCGGACGAGAGATGGAACGTTGGCAAGGAGAAGTGACCCGGGCGATTGGCCTGTCACTAGCGCCATGCATGAGTAAGGCGTATCACCACGCATTTAGTTCCTTCAGAGCATTATGTACCCAATTTGACTGCCAGGAACCTGGCCGATCCCAGTAGCCCATGTTCTGCGGTTCATGGTTTACCTGTATGCCCAGGGCCTTGCACCATGCACCATAGCATCTCAGCTGTCAGGGTTGGCTTTTATGGCCAAAGTGGGAGGTCGTGTGGACAGCACCAATGACTTCCGTGTGAGACATGTTTGGGAAGGGTGGGTGTGCGTGCGCGGGCGTTTCCCGGGCGACCGCCACCCGATTTACCCAGGGGTTTTTACCCAATTGGCCCGGGGCTGGCCTGGCCTCTGTTTTGATAGATGAGGCAACCCATTTCATGCGGCTACTACGGTGGCCTTTTTGGAGGCGCTCCGCATCAGCGAGCTTGAGATGCTGAATAAGGCGGATGCAAGATTTTCCCAGGGTTTTTTACCCAATTGGCCCGGGGCTGGCCTGGCCTCAGTTTTGATAAATGAGGCAGCTCAATTCATGCGGCTACAACGGTGGCCTTTTTGGAGCGCTCCGCATCGGCGAGCTTGAGATGCTGAGTAAGGCGGTTGCAAGATTTTCCCAGGGTTTTTACCCAATTGGCCCGGGGCTTGCCTGGCCTCTGTTTTGATAGATGAGGCAGCCCATTTCATGCGGCTACTACGGTGGCCTTTTTGGAGGCGCTCCGCGTCAGCGAGCTTGAGATGCTGAATAAGGCGGATGCAAGATTTTCACGGGGTTTTTACCCAATTGGCCCGGGGCTGGCCTGGCCTCTGTTTGGATAAATGAGGCAGCCCACTTCATGCGGCTACAACGGTGGCCTTTTTGGAGCGCTCCGCATCAGCGAGCTTTAGATGCTGTATAAGGCGGATGCAAGTCGTAGGGCACTGGAACTCGAAGATGTCTGTGTGGATAGTATTGGGCTCAGTAGGGGATACGCTCCCCTAAAACGAATCAGCACGGCGTAGGCAGTGGAATAGACTCCTACGATGTTCCTCGACAGACATCAGTCCGGTTGGTGCCCTACAGGATTTCCGTGCACTGTGGCACGCACCATGGCACGTTTTTTCTGTCACCGAGGTGGGTCTTCTATTCCTAAATCCCAATTTGGAGGGTAGTGGGAAGGCACTAGACAGTGTTGGCCTCTCAGGGGCTCGTTGCGGCGCCCGTTCGCTCTGCATAGGGGCGGCTTCTGCTGCAGTTGTTTTTTGGGTACTACAGGGCTGAAATACGCCGCGTGGGAGGGTCGGGATCACAATGTTTTCAGTTTTGTCTTCGCCCTCCTCAACTGTGAGTACCAGTTTTAGTCACTGCACTGTTTCTCCCCCCCCTTCCCTTTTTTACTTGACAGACCCTGGGTGTCGTTTTATACCGGTGACAGTATGCCTGGTGGGCCGTAGCCAGGTGCACGGGGCAGCGCGTTACGCTGCATGGGGCAGCGCGTTACGCTGCGGCGACAGAGTGGGTACCCGACTGGGACAGGGTGCATCCGCACGTCAGACACGATACCGCGGTACGCTTACAGGGGGGCGTTCGGCCTCGGGGCTCTTGACTGAGCCGACGCTCCGTGAACGGGGCTATTGCCCGGTTCCCTTGACAAGGGCGGGGGATGCGTCATTAGCCTCCCCGCCATCAGTCTGCAAATTTACGAGCTTTACTCAGGGGATGGGGCCCATCTGTCGCAGGGAGGTATGGACCTCTGGATTACTGGACTGGCGAGCAGGCCTGTCGACCGAGCTGACGGTCTTGGGGGGGGGCGGTGAGCCTTTGCAAGCCTCCCCGTGTGGCGGGTATCACTGGTAAGGTAAACATTATGACCCACAGGTATCCGGCAGGTTCGCAATTGACTGGACAACAATAGATAGGCATAAGTTGGTTAAACGTTGTCCGGTCAACGACGAACTAGGCGACGGGGTGATGGCGATAGCTAGCCAGCATGCATCACCCCGTGATTCCACGGATACGCGTCAGAGGGTGGGGTCATTAGTTAGATATTGACTATGGTCAACAATTTGTTTGTTGTAAACAAACAAATTGATACAAATCGATACATTGTAACCAATTGCCGTTGGCAATTTTGGGGTGGTACCTTACCAGTGTTACTTCGGCCTGCTTGCCTTAAGAATTATGATTGGTCGTTTTACCAATAGAAATTTATAATTCGGACTAGGGCATGAATCAATAAATGTGGCCCGATGCTGTTATCCACTTTTACCGGTGTCTGAGTCCTTTATTGGGGGGTGCGCCTGCAAAGAATTATATGCTAGTATGAAATATCTATCTTTGCTATAGACTACAACCAAGTTGTTGGAAATACAGTAGGATGTTCTTCTTTTCTACAAAGTAATGAACCTTTAGGTCTTGCCATTAATGAGGAATATTAATTGACCAATCGAATCATCATTTTCTAGGAAAGTCTGACCGATGCTTGTCAGAAAAATGCACATAAATACCTACACAGCAGTTTGTCTTTTATTTTGTAGCCTTTTTCAGGTTCCTGAGGTAAAGGTCGCCCTGCTCGAATGCCAATCGTATCAGACTCTATAGTGCAATGCTCAATGATCCAGTACTGTCTGCATCCACAGATATTTCTGTGGACATGTGGCAGGCACGACTAGATATTGGAGCACATGGAACACTGCTATCTTCCCACCAAAGTGGTACCTATTTATCTGCTTGCAATTTTTTGCTTTCAAATGGCTAGGTTGACAGGAGATGGGAGCTCACTCTGCCGTGCAGCACTCAGATCTCAAACTGCTGACCTGCCAATCTTCCAGTTGTCAAGTTCAGCATCTTAACCACTAAGCCACCGCAGTCCTTAAGTTACAGGTATAATCAACTAAGAATCGCTGTTCTAGATTTACAAGCATGTTTGTTAGGAAGGCGATATTATGCAGTTGTGTGTGAACTGATTGCTGCAAACCTTTGGCCAGCATCATATCTAAATGCATAGTGGAAGGACAATTACAAAAATGACCTTCCCTGTTCCAGCACACTTTCTATTGCACAGCCTGTTGCAATCAAATAAATGGCACATGACTGTTAGCTGGGATGGTGGTGATTGATAATGGGATACTAGCCTTTATGTTCGCAACCCACAGAAGGTGTGCGACAATTTTCTTTCAAATCAATGGGACCTAAGACAAGCTAATTTCCTTTGGACTAGTTCCTCTAAATCCCCACTGTGTCCTGATCTAATTAGAACTTGTAAACAGAACTGATGGATGTGTTGGCTCACAGGAGTCAATTGGGATACAAATCCCATCTTCCTTAACTGCTGGCTATGTCTGCTAGGGCTTGTGAGGATTTCTTTGAAATCAGCAGAGCCACACATTTGCCAATGTTATTTCAAGGGCTTTCCCTTCTGTTCCTCAGGAAGGAGTCTAAGTGTGCAAAGCTTGAGGGATCTAAGAAAGACAAAGAGTGTAAAGTGTGTGTTATTACCAAAAGTCAATCTTCAATAGGGAGGTTACAGTAGGAGCCACAGCTGGTTTGGGATTCAGCTCTATCAGATCCTTGGCACAAGGATTAATCAAGAGCTGAGTTGAAAAAAGATTTCTGGGAAAAGTTTTCTTTTTAAGTGCAGGCTAAAGAAACTGAAATAATAAAACAGCATTCATTCCAACTGCTTTTCCTTCTCCCCTTTAAAATGAAGTCAGCAGCGCCTTTTAGCAACAGCCCCTTGAAGACCTTTGTTCACATGCCACGTGTTGTCAATAAATGCTGTATTTCAAAGGCAGAAGCAGGCATAGCAGCTGAGGAGCTTGCCATGGCTTATAATAACCTCTGTGATGAATAGCTAAAGATTATAAGTGACAGGACAAAATGAGGAAATGGGTCCCTTTGCATTCTGCTTTGCCGAAGAGCCAGGGAGCTGAGAATTGCCTAGGCATCAGAAATACATATTGCCTCTCCTTTGTCAGAACACATACAGCTATAAATAACTAAATTTCCTAGTTATTGCACATTTTAAATAAGCTTGATTGAAGTCAGCATCATTGTTGTGTCAAAATGATGCATGAGGAAATATTCCATGGATTGATTAGTCCATTTACATTGAGTGTGTGCAAAGTGTAGCCTGCCAGATGTTGTTGCTGGACTACAGTTCCCATCAGCCGGCATAGTCTACTGAGAGGAATGATGGTTGCACTTTGCCCACCCTTGATTGGCAAGTTCCATTCCATCGCCTTTTGGACAGTTTCTGAATAAAAGAATTTGTTTTTGAAGCTGTTGCAACAATTACTCTAAAAACCCACATTCTCTTGCTGGTACGTTTCCAGGAACTATGGGTAAGAGATCGATAAGGAGTAAACAAAAAATAGGTAGGAGTAACACTATTCAAGTCTCATCCATCCATCCAAATGCTGTCTACTTTATATACAGGTCTACAACTACTTTACCTATGCTGTATAGTCCCAGCCACAGACTACAACAACCCTTCTCATCTTCAATCCCTCCCCGAACACCCTCATGTTAAATTTAAAATAATCCCATTTGCTTCCATTTTAAAATATATGAAGGATATATGTGGAATCTAGAGCACGGTTCTTTCCACTGACGCTGTAAAGCAGGGATTCCCAACCTACGGCCCACAGGCTGGCCCCAGCCTGAGATACCATTCCATCCAGCCCATCACCGCCTCTGCCGCACCTGGAAGTGGAAGCAGGCACGTTTATGTCAGTCATAAAATGCACATGCACATGCGCAAATGCACCCATGGATGTCATAAATGCAGAAGTGGGCACATTTACAACAGCCATAAGTGTGCCCACTTCTGGTTACAGGGGGCATGGTCCAGCCCACTCAGCTGTCCGGTGGCATGGTCAAGCCTGCAACATAAAAAGGTTTGTCACCCCTGATGTAAAGGGTAGGGCCTAAAAATGGACTAAAATTATAAGAAAGGACATTTTTTCTAAACATTAAGCAGAACATCTTCATGACCTGCTTGACATTGAAATGAACAGTTTCAGTAAATGATGGGTTTCTATCCATTGGAAGTTTGGATAACCTTCTGTAGGGGATATTCTAGTTGGAATCTCCTGCATTGGCAAATATTGAACTAGTAGTTGAACCTATGGTTCTTCAAGCCTAACTATAGGGCCATGATGGTGAACCTTGACACTCCAGGTGTTCTTGGACTTCAATCCCCAAAAGCCCAAGTCACCACTCCTGCTGAATAGGGCTTCTGGGAACTGAAGTTCTAGAACACCTGAAGTGCCAGGGTTCACCATCACTGATATAGCAGAAACAAGACCAAGAATAGGAACCTGTGACCTACTTAGGGTCATGTGCTACATCAGGTCTACAAGCTACTACTTCCCTGGTCTAACTTTTGTTCTTTCCACTGCCTCTCTAATTAAATATATTGAGATAGGATTTCATATAGATTATATGCATTTTAGTGTATGAAAACCAAGACACAGGACACAGCCTCGGGCTGGGTTAACTCAGGTTTATTGCATCGTGGACAGAGGGAACATGAGGTAATGGCGGATCGATAGCTCTTTATATACTGCAGTAATACATTTGAACGTGGTGCCATGGTAGCCCATTGGCTACTGCCTGCGTGACGTCATTTCGAGTCACGCCCTTCTTGTCCAGGTGTAGGTGGTGGCGGGAAAGCTTCCCGCGCTGTTGCCTTTGATGAGTTCGGACCAAGAGAGCTTGGACGCTCGCTGCTGCCAGCTGGTGGTCATTGGCTCGCGTCCTCTTACAGGGTTTATATGATACAGCTGTAGGTTACATTGGCTCAGATACATTGTAATCCAAGTGGAAGGTAAAACCATTAGAACACAACACCCCTCCCCCCTAGGATGAGACGAAGTCTCTCAGCCAAGATGGCTTATTTCGAACACGCTGGGGCCTCGGTGCGGGCTGCCCTGCTCCGGGTTTGCTACCTTCACTCTGTCCCCTGTCTTCCTGTCCTGAAATTGGAGAGGGAGACTTGTTAGTTACTTGCCGCGGTTCTGCGGCTTCTTGGGGAGGTGAACGCTGAGCTGTGGTTGAACCGGGGGCACTGGGGACTAACGAAAATCCCCTCTTCTCGCTTGGATGGGTGGGGGAACACTCCCAAAACCCCCCCCGGCTCGGTAACTGAAAATCAAAATCGGGGGCAGCAGTCGCAAACTCATCTGTCGCAGACTCATCTCCCTCTTCCCCGGTCCCTGACAGAACTGCCGTATCAAAAGGATATGAGTCCGACTGCTTCCCCCCCCTTGTTTGGGACTGATGCCCCTCGTTGTCTCCCCCTTGGGCTACACGGGTGGAGGAGGACCCTAACGCTGAGGCGTTTTCCGCGCCGTCCGTGGACTGCTTTTCGGGAACGCGGCTGCGGAGTTGATCGGCATGCCGTCTCCAGAGCAGGCCGGCGCCCGTTTCTACCCTATAAGACACCGGTCCCGTCTGTTCTACGATCCTTCCTGGTACCCAGGCCGGCCCTCCGCTAGTATAATTCCTGCAATGTACCAGATCGCCGGCTGCAAAACTTTTCGATACTGCTAGCTCCACGTTCCTCCCTTTGTCCTCGACCCTCGTCGGGTCTAGCCTGGTCAGAAGTGTGGTCAGCTTCCTTTTCATCAACAATTCTGCCGGTGAGTATCCTGACGCTAAGGGGGTCACCCTATACGCTAGTAGGAACTGACAAATTTGGTGATTTAGGTCCCCGGGGCCCATGCGCCGCAACGCATCCTTTGTCGTGCGCACCAACCGTTCCACTTGGCCATTCGTGGCCGGGTGAAACGGCGCGGACGTAACGTGCCGAATGGCATTAGCCTCGGTGAATGCCCTGAACTCCGTGGACGTGAAACAACTGGCGTTATCGCTGATCAAAGTGTCGGGTAAACCGAACGTGGAAAAAATTCGCCTTAATTGATTTATCGTAGTGGTGGAGGACGTGCTCTTGACCGGAATCACCTCCAGCCACTTGGAGTACGCATCCACCACTAGGAGAAAAAGGGTTCCTCGAAACGGGCCAGCAAAATCAATGTGCACTCTGGACCATGGCCCCCTTGCTGTGTCCCATTCCCTGTGCGGAAGTCGGGTCGCCTCCGGTCGGGAGGCCTGGCAGGCTTCACAGGTGCCGACCATGTACTCTATATCAGTGTCCAACTGGGGCCACCAAAAGTAGCTCCGGGCCAGCGCCTTGGAGCGGACGATGCCCGGGTGGCTGACGTGCAGCAGCTTGAGCACCCTCGATCGCAGGGATGTGGGGACCACCACCCTTTGACCCCACAACAGGCATCCCCTTTCTAGGGACAACTCAATCTTCTTCCTAAAGAACGGGTCGAATTCTGGACCCGGGGAAGACGCCGGCCACCCCTTCTGTACCCACGAGCTCACTTTCTCCAGCGTCTTATCTTTTCCTGTCGCCCTGGCGATGTCGGCCGGTACTATCGGGGGTTCCTCTAACACCTCTATCAGCAACACCTGACGGTCCTTCTCTATCCCTGCCTGTTGGCTGCCCGTCAATGGTAGAGGAGACCTCGAGAGCGCATCTGCGTGACTGATCTCCTTTCCTGGCCGGTATTCCAACTCATGTTGGTAAGCGTTAAGGAAAATAGCCCACCTCAGCATCCTCGGGGACAGGATCTGTGGCGTGGGCTTATTTGCAGTAAAGATTCCTAGCAGGGGTTTGTGATCAGTCACGATCGTAAACGGGCGACCATACAGAAAGTCGTGAAATTTCTTTGTGCCCGCTACTATCGCTAATGCCTCCCTGTCGGTTTGTGCGTAATTCCGCTCCGCCTGGGACAGGGACCTTGAATAAAAAGCTACCGGGGCTTCCCTCCCGTCTTTCAATACGTGGCAAAGGACCGCCCCCACCCCCACCGGGGATGCATCGCAAACTAGGACCACTGGCCGTTTGGGATCAAAATGGGTTAGGATTGCTTCGGACGTTAGGAGTTGCTTCAACTCTTTAAAAGCCTTCTCCTGCTCATTCCCCCACAGCCATGCCTCCTCTTTTTTAAGCAGCCGATGGAGCGGTTCGGCCACGGACGCCTTCCGAGGAAGGAAAGTGTGGTAAAAATTTAAGAGCCCCAGGAATGACTGTAGCTCGGTTTTGGATGTGGGGCGGGGAGCCTTCTTGATGGCGGCTACTTTTGATTGGGAGGGCTTAATTCCCTCGGGTGTGACACGGAACCCTAGAAATTCAACCTCCGTTTCAAAAAAAACACATTTGTCTTTCCTGAGCCGCAGCCCCGCCTTCTCGAACACCGTCAGCACCTTATCCAATCTCTGGGCCAGTTCGGCCTCACTCCCCCCTGTTATCAATACGTCATCAAAATAAGGCAACACCCCCTCCAAACCCTTCAGGAGGCGTTCCACAAGCGATTGGAAAAGACCGGGTGCCGAGTTCACGCCGAACTGTAACCGCGACACCTGGAACGCCCCTTTATGTGTGACTATTGTTTGGGCCGCTGCCGTGGCGGGGGTAACGGGAAGTTGCTGATAGGCCTGTGCTAAGTCGAGTTTAGCGAAACATTTGCCCCCATTTAGTCTGGCCAGAAGGTGGCTGACCACGGGCACCGGATATGCATTAGGGCGGATGGCCTTGTTAATTGTACACTTATAATCAGCGCAAATGCGCACCTCCCCGTTAGCCTTTAGTGCAGTTACGATTGGAGTTTCCCACTCCGCGGAATCAACAGGAATCAGAATCCCCTGGCCCACCAGTTTGTCCAGTTCCGCCTCTATTTTGTCCTTGAGTGCGAACGGCACCCTTCGTGGCTTGAGTCTTATCGGGCGGACCTCCGGGTCCAGGTCGAACGCTACGGGGGGTCCCTTGAACTTTCCAAGTCCTTTTTTAAAAACGGCGGGGTGCGCGTCACACACCGCTTGAATCGGATCCGCGCCCACGGCATGCACCCCCCCTATGAACAAACCCAAGGGCTGAAACCACTGCGTCCCGAGGAGGCTACAATTTCCCCCTTTGAGAACGACTAAAGGGAGTTCTGCAGAATGTCTTTTATAACGAACCCGAAATTTCCCGACCCCCAGCACTGGAATGCTGTTCCCTTGTACGTCTCGTAGCGTGGACCTCAGAGTCTTAAGTTTGGGCCGCGCTTGGGGGTCGATCTTCAAGAACTCTTTCTGGGGAATTATGGAATAATAGGACCCCGAGTCAATCTCCATCCTAACAGGGGCCCCTTGTACTATTACCTCAACGAAGTAATGGTTTTGTCCCGCGGACACGCTGAACACGGGGGCGTCGTCCTCACTGCCGTCCGAGACGCGACCCACGCCGTCCTGCTTCCTCGTGGTTCGGGCGCCATCTTGGGGTCTCGCTGAACGGTCCGGTCTGGCCGAACGGTCTTTCGAATGCCTCCGGCCCTCTTTCCGATTTCTGCATGCCCTGGCGATGTGCCCGCGCCGGCCACAGCTGTAACATTCGGCTTTCCTGAAAGGGCACTTCGCACGCTCGTGGGCCGCCCCACAACCATCGCAGCGGCGCCCCCCTTTCCGGACCTTCTGTACCTCTTCGCCGTCGCTGCCATCTGTAGAGGATCTCGAGGTTCGTCGGGTCGCGTGCACCGGCTGTCCTGACTTGCCGCGCACCGAGCTTTCCGCTTTGCTGGCCCTAGGACGCCACTCACGCCACTCGTGTATTTCGTCCACTCCCGCATTCGTGGACTCCGCGGACTCCGCGGTCTCTACGACCTCGGCCAGCGTTGGTGGCGGCTCCCTGTTCATCAGGCTGCGCTGCACTTCCTTGTCCTTCAGGCCACACAGCACGACGTCCCTCATGATCATCTCCAGGTTGTCCCACTTGCAGGGGACGGCTGCTACCCTCAGGGCCTCCACGAAAGCCTCTACCGACTCATCCGGCGCTTGGACTCGCCTCCAAAACGCACTCCTAGCGGGAAACATTGCCTTCGAGGGTTGGAAACGCTCACGCAGCAACTTCAGTATGTCGTCGGTTTTGAAGTCATCCAACGTCTTCGGTTCGATCATGCCCACCAGCGTCCGCTTGGTCTCTACTCCCAGCATTCGGGTGAGGATGGCCCTCTTCCTTTCCTCGTCGTCTTTGACTTTGAGTTCCACCAATGCCGCCTTGAAATCCATGTTAAAGATGGTCCAGTCTTGCGGCTTGGTAATATTGAACCCGCTCTGTGTCCTGGCACCTTGGGACTCCATATCCCACCTTCGTCGCCAATTTAGTGTATGAAAACCAAGACACAGGACACAGCCTCGGGCTGGGTTAACTCAGGTTTATTGCATCGTGGACAGAGGGAACATGAGGTAATGGCGGATCGATAGCTCTTTATATACTGCAGTAATACATTTGAACGTGGTGCCATGGTAGCCCATTGGCTACTGCCTGCGTGACGTCATTTCGAGTCACGCCCTTCTTGTCCAGGTGTAGGTGGTGGCGGGAAAGCTTCCCGCGCTGTTGCCTTTGATGAGTTCGGACCAAGAGAGCTTGGACGCTCGCTGCTGCCAGCTGGTGGTCATTGGCTCGCGTCCTCTTACAGGGTTTATATGATACAGCTGTAGGTTACATTGGCTCAGATACATTGTAATCCAAGTGGAAGGTAAAACCATTAGAACACAACATGCATGCACATTGGCTGTTCTTCTATTGAACTAGTCCTTGCTTCTAGCCTAACCAGTGAACTTTAAGGTTGAATAACCTTATAAACTTGATAAGGCAGATCAGGAAGTCAAAATATTGGCTCCTTCCATCTGTTGCAAAGGAGTATTGAGACAACATCATATGGAAGAGATGCAAGCATTGATGTAGTTCAGAGACACAAATATACCCAGTAGTATAGTGGAGTGTTCCTTATGATAATCTCTGTAGCCAGCCCTTCTTTAATGAGACTCCAAAAATGCAGGCAGCTGTATCAGTCCATATCAAGAAATGAGGAGCATGTCCTTTGTTAAGTAAATGGTTCTTAATTGTCCATTTAGGACTCTCAAACACTTTGTATCATAACATGGATAATTTGTGAGATTGTACTGTTCCATTTGTCTTCCAAGTCCTGTGAGAATGGCAGTTAAGCTCAGAAAGTACCAGGAAGCCTGCAAAAGATGGAGTTACACCCCCTACTCTTCATAAAGTCTCAGTTCTTTGATTGGCTCATTTACTGGTCAGCTGATTACTGCCAGAAACATGCACTGATGAGGACTTAAGTTCAGCCAATGAAAAGCCAAGAAAGGGGCTTCATTTTGGCAGTCCAAAGTTTGATCGTGACACTAAAGAAGTTCTTTGATTCTGCAAGCCCTGGCTCCAACTAGACTACTGAATCTCTCAGGTACAAATTAGATGTTAAGTAAAGTGTGTGTTCCATACAATCAACTTCCATCCCTTTTTGGCAAACTTTCCTGGGAATTACATGCTCTGGCAACCAACTTATGCGGTGCCTCAGGGCTCTCTCCTCTCCTATTCAACATCTACATGAAGCTGCTGTGCGAGATTATCCGTTTCCTTGGGGTGAGGTATCATCAGTATGCTGATGATACCCAGCTGTACATCTCGGCCCGTGGGGACCCCGTGATGCGGTCAATGTCCTATCCAGATGTCTGGAAGCTGTTGGGGTCTGGATGGGGGACAACGGGCTAAAATTGAATCCCTCCAAGACTGAGTGGCTATGGATAGGGCCCCCCGCGTTATCCAGGGAGCTGCCAACTTTGGTCTTGGGTGGGGCTGCTTTGTCCCAGACAGACCCGGTACGCAACTTAGGGGTCCTCCTGGATTCGGGACTGCTACTTGTAGATTAGGTGGCAGCCGTGGCCAGGAGAGCTTTCGCACAGCTTCACGTCATCCGTCAGTTGTGTTTGCTCCTGGACCGGGACTCCCTGCTCATGGTCACACATGCTCTGGTGACCTCCAGGCTAGATTATTGCAATGCGCTCTACATGGGGCTGCCCTTGACAACCATTCGGAGGCTACAGCTGGTGCAGAATGCAGCAGCCCTGGTGGTGATGGGGCGCGGGCGTTATGCTCGCGCCTCATCATTGCTTCGGGAGCTGCACTGGTTACCAGTTTGTCTCCGGGTGCAATTCAAGGTGCTGGTTTTGACCTTTAAAGCCCTACATGGTAGTGGGCCAGGATACCTAAGAGACCGCATCGTCCCAAGAGTGTCTGTCCGTCCAACCAGAGTGGACCGGAGGGGCTCTCTAATTGTTCCATCTGCCAGAGGGGCTCGCCTCTCTGGCACACGAAGGATGGCCTTTTCTGTGTCCGCACCGGCCTTGTGGAACCTCCTGCCAGTAGAGTTGTGGGAGCAGATGGAGCTGCTACCTTTCAGAAAAGAATTAAAAACCTGGTTGGCGGGGCAGGTGTGGGGCTCAGATGGAAGAGTGGCCCCCACCTGTTGTCTTATAAAATGAAGCCTCCCCATCTTTTTAATGCGGGCAGTTTTAATGTGGTTAGTTTTTAATAAGTGGGTGGGTATGTTGGGGTTTTTAATTATTTTTAATATGTATGTTTTAATCCTGTTGTGAGCCGCCCTGAGTCAGGTTCGCCTGATTGGGCGGCATAGAAATTTGCCAGAGCATGCAAGTGTCAAAGCTTAACTGGCAACCAACTTGCCAGTTAAGCCTGTATTCATGATCACACTAAATACAAGATACATAAAGGAAGCTCATGTCCTATGATGAACAAATGTCCTTTGCCACTTGGGGAAGCTCTTCTGAAGAAAACATGACACTTGAATGTCTAAGGCCCAGACATAGGAAACATTTGTTTCTAGATTGCTTCCAATCCCACCTATAGTGTGGCTAATCTATCTGCAATTGTTCGATAATTTGAACACTCTTTGGCACTACCCTTCTTTGGGATTGGACCATATACTGATCTTTTCCAATCCTGTGGCCACTGTTTTGATTTCCAGATCTGCTGGCATATCGAATGCAATAATTTGATTCCGTCATCTTTTAGAGCTTTGAAAAATTCAACTGGGATACCGTCATCTCCACTAGCTTTGTTGTTTGCAGTGCTTTTTAGGGCCTTTCTGACTTCACTCTCTAGGATATCTGGCTCAAGTTCAATGTTCTCATCATTGTGATTATCAGTGGTGTTGAAGTCCTTATTGTAAAGTTCCTCTGTGTATTCTTTCCATCTTTTCTTAATCTCTTCTGCATCAGCTAACTCCTTGCCGTCTTTGTCCCTTATCGTGGTCATTTTTGCTTTGAATATTCCCTTGATTTCCCCAATTTTTGGGAAAAGATCTCTAGTCCGGCCTCTTGTGTTGTTTTCCTCTATTTCTTTGCACTGTTCATTTAAATAGATTTCCTTGTCTCTCCTTGCTTTTCTTTGAAATTCTGTGTTCAAGTGACTGTATTTTTTTTTCTCCTTTGCCTTTTGCATTCCTTCTTTCCTCTGCTATTTTAAGAGTCTCATCAGACAACCACTTTGCTTTCTTACGCTTCTTTTCTTTTGGTATGGTTTTCCTTGCTGCCTCCTGCATGATGTCCCACACATCTGTCCATAATTCTTCTGGTACTCTGTCTATCAATTCCAAACCATTAAATCTGTTCCTCACCTCCACCGTGTATTCCTTAGGGATGTTGTCTGGATCATATCTGTCTGGCCTGATTGTTTTCCCTATTTTCTTTAGCCCAAGTCTGAATTTTGCTATTAGTAGGTTGTGATCTGAGCCACAGTCTGCTCCAGGTCTTGTTTTTGCTGACTGTATGGAGGTTCTCCATCTTTGGCTGCAGAGTATGTAATCAATCTGGTTTCGATGTTGGCCATCTGGTGATGTCCATGTGTAAAGTCGCCTCTTGTGTTGCTGGAAGAGGGTGTTTGCTATTACCAGTGTGTTATCTTGACAGAACTCTATCAATCTTTGCCCTGCTTCATTCTGCGTTCCAAGACCAAACTTGCCTGTTATTCCATCTACTTTTTGATTTCCTACTTTGGCATTCCAATCTCCTAAAATAATGTGGACATCATTTTTTGGTGTCTGTTCTATGAGGTCTTGTAGGTCCTCATAGAACTGGTCCACTGTGGCTTCATCTGCACCCGTGGTTGGTGCGTATATTTGGATTACAGTGATATTAAAATAATAATAATACAGGATAGACTTCAGCAGCACGTGGAGAGAGAATTGCCAGAGGTGCAGGCGGGGTTCAGAAGAGGCAGGGGGACTAGAGATCACATTGCCAATATACGGTGGATCATGGAGAAAACAAAGGAATATCAGAAACAAGTATACCTCTGCTTTATTGACTACACCAAGGCCTTTGACTGTGGCAAAGTATGTGGCAAGTACTTAAAGAAATGGGAATACCAGAACACCTCATATGCCTCATGAGAAATCTGTACAAGAGACAAGCAGCAACAGTTAGGACAGAACATGGAATGACAGAGTGGTTTGGAATAGGAAAAGGAGTAAGACAAGGCTGCATTTTATCACCCTACCTTTTCAACCTATACACAGAACACATAATGCACAATGCAGGGATGGAGGAATCACAATATGGGATAAAAAGTGTTGGGAGAAACATCAACAATTTGAGATATGCAGACGATACCACCCTAATGGCAGAAAGTGAGGAAGATTTAAAGAAGCTCCTGATTAGGTTGAAAGAAGAGAGTGCAAAAGCTGGCCTGAGACTTAACATCAAGAAAACCAAGATAAAGGCCCTATCAGCACCTGGAAAGTAGACGGGGAAGAAGTAGAAGCAGTGACGGATTTTACTTTCTTGGGATCTAGGATCACTGCAGATGGTGACTGCAGCCATGAAATAAAGAGGCGACTGATTCTAGGGAGACAAGCCATGAAAAACCTGGGGAACATAGTGAAAAGTAGAGACATCACCTTGCAAACAAAAATCCGTATAGTTAAAGCAATGGTATTCCCGGTGATAATGTATGGTTGCGAGAGCTGGACCATTAGGAAGGCTGAGCACAGAAGAGTAGACGCCTTTGAGATGTGGTGTTGGAGGAGAGTTTTGAGAGTACCCTGGACAGCGAGGAGAACAAATAGGTCAATCTTGAAAGAAATCAGTCCTGACAGCAGGACTGCTCCTTAGAAGGTCAAATAGTAAAGATGAAGCTGAAGTACTTTGGACACCAAATGAGAAGAGAGGATTCACTTGAGAAAGCCTTGATGCTGGGAAAGGTGGAGGGCAAAAGAAAAAGGGGACGGCCAAGGATGAGATGGCTAGATGGCATTGTGGACACAGTGGGCACCGAGATAAGTGGGCTGAGGAGGATGGTGGAGGACAGGGGTGCCTGGAGATCAATGGTCCATAGGGTCGCAAAGGGTCGGAATCGACTGTGCGACTGAACAACAACAAAAAAAAATCTATCTGCCTGTGGAATTCTGGATGGTGAAATCAATCCAGCAATTATTTCCTATATTTTCTCATCTGGCCTATCTGTGTCCATGCTTTCCACAGAAAGTCAACCCAATTCCCACTAAAAACCAGGGTGGAACACATTATTCAACAAACTGTTGATAGGAAGGCAGAGTCTGTTACAAGCAAGCTGAGGACCCCACAAAGTTGATCTCCTAAACTAGTGTTTCCCTAGTCGACAAGTTCACTGGAATTTCCATTCTTGCTGGGTGTCTTTGAGCATTTAAAGGGTAAAGAGAAGAGATATTACATATATTTCCCCTCAAAGTCCAGATGCAATGCTACTTGAAGATACTATGGGAAATTTAGTTTTCTGCCAGGTAATGGCCACAGCTGGTAGCCCAGGGCAGGAGTCAGTGTCAACATGCTCTCTCAAAATGATGGATCTACTGTATAACAGATGCCTAAGGTTACCCGGTGCCTGTGGCCGGCTTGCTTAGAAAGGTCAGGCCCCACAAACCTTAATAAAAGGACAACACAAGTTACTTTGGTGGACTACTAAGAAACCTCTAGCCCGACCATCTGATAGATTCTGGGAAATTTAGTTCTCTCTGGTCTAGGATAAGTCATAGTACAGTGATGGCAAACCTTGGCACACCAGGTGTTCTTGGACTTCAATTCACAGAAGTCCAAGTCAGCACACCTGCTGATCAGGGCTTCTGGGAATTAAAGTTCAAGACCATCTGGCGTGCCAAGGTTCACCATCACTGACATAGTACAAGGTCTTAGAACCATGATGGTGAACCTTGGCACTCCAGATGTTCTTGGACTTCAATTCCCAGAAGCCCAGGCTCCCATGAATCTGCACAAATGAGTTTACTGCAATTCACCCGTGCAGCCCTTGCCGCTCCTGGAAACGGAAGTAAAACGTGCCCGTATGGGCACGTTTTACTTCCGCTTTCAGGAGCAGCAAAGGCGGTGCGGGCCAGATGAATTGCAGTAAACCTATTCATGCAGATTCATGGGGGCTTGGGCTTCTGGGAATTGAAGTCCAAGAACATCTGGAGTGCCAAGGTTAACCATCATGGTATTAGAAGGTCACAGCTTCTCCACTTCTGCAATAGCTGAACAGGACATGCGTTTTCCCAACCTCGTCAAATAGGCCACCCCTGACATCATCCAGACTTTAGAGGTGTGAATGCTTCACACCCTGCTTGTCTCAATAGATCACAAGCTGCAGAAGGAGAAAAGGGACAAAATGAGGATAAAAGAGAGGACTAAGAATAACCCTTTGAAAGCACAGGGAGTTGTGAGAAGGTTGATAGGAAACAATAGAAGCTGAGAATAACCAATGACAGGACCAGAGGCCACTGAAATGGATAAAAAAGGAGAAAAGGCCTTATTATCTATTACTTCAAGCCCACTGACCAGTTTTATCTCAGAATTTCATTGAAACAAACAGCAATCTTAGTTTTTAAGATAACAAAACAGAAAGAGCAATATGCAGGATTTCTATTTCTGTGACCCATTGCATTCCCTCTGGGAACGCGTCCCTATCTTTACTGTGAGTTTTTCCTATGGTTTGCATTCCCTCTGGGAATGCGTTCCTATCTTTACTGTGAGTTTTTCCTATGATTCACCTTGCCCCAGTCATTCAAACTATAATGCACAACTTCCATTATTTCCTATGGATCTTGATCTGACTGCCAGGTTTCCAGCAGGCAGGTTTCTTGTTTTATGTGCATTTCCTTATTTAGATTCCTGGGTTCATTTGAGCATTGAACTGAAACTTTCTCTCCAGGTTTCTAATGCATATTTTCAGGGGTTCTTGAAAATAAAATGCAAAAAGGCCAGAATACTTTAGACTCACTTTCTAACAAAAGTGCCAAAGGTTCAGTTTACTGGAATCTCAGTTTGGGGAGTTAACTCATTTCTTGACCTTTACAGATTGACTTCAGGGACACAACTGCTCAAAAGCAGAAAGAGATCTGATACTCCACAGTACTAAGGAAAAATAAAAGGTGGCTCCAAACCCATTGATTTCAATCTATTTAAACACTCTTAGCTTTGGGGGAAAGTTTGGGAAACTTATGTTTGGACTACAATCCTAGAATCTCCAACCAGGGAAGTAGGTGGTCCTTGCAGTTTGGGGATTCTGGGATTTATAATACAAACTGAGAATTTTAGAGTGTGCTGCTTTTAACTGGGGGTTTATTGTTCCGGACCCTCCATGTAAAGCTAAATAACATTTGTTGATGCAAAAAACAAAAAAGAGGAAGATTAATCACAGTTCTCTCCTTGGTTTACTACAGACAGGATTGCAATTACACAAGGCAGACTGAAAGGGGGAAAAGACGGTCCTGTGTAGTGTGAAGAATCCGACTCAGGAAGTCTACTGTGCCAAATGACAGTCAGTCATGTGCGCGCATCATGCTGTGCGCGTTCACATACGCGCCCCACTTTCCCACATGCAACAGAGCGCGTTTAGCCCTGCCAAGCAGCCTCCACCCTCCTTCTCCGCTGGAGCCAAGGCAAGAGGTGCACTCTCCCTTTCCATGCATCCCTGCTCAGAGTCATTTGTTACATAGGACGGTCCGCGGTTGTTGGGAGACTTGCGAGGACGAGGAGTCCTGGTTGGCACACAACGTGCTCTCTCCTCTGTTCTAGATCTCGCCTTTGCAATTCGCCTCCGGTCGCGCCTCTCTCCGGGCAGCTCCCCCCCTCCCCCAAGCCTTTGAAAACATTGCCCACCTTCTCCGAACCCTTCTCCCCACATGTATCTCCCCCCGCCCCCCAGAATAATAGGTTCCTGCTGAAATGCCCCAACCACCACCGAAGGTGCATCAGGGCAGGCGGAGATCGTGAATATCATTGCCTTTCCGAAAGAAACCGGGCAAAGAAATGCGCAAGGGGCATAAAACGCCCTTGTTGTGACCTTTAGGCATGCTGACTCCTCTGGTACATCTCTCGTTTGGGAAGGATCCGCGCGGGCGAGAAAGGTCCTGTTTCTGGATCGCCGCTCAACCTCTGTCCACAGATACCCGACCCTAAACTGCAGCACTCTCACATCCCAAAGAAGGAGGCCACGGTCACGATCCTGCTTTGGATCAAATACTGTACACCGTGGGTTCTTTGTCCCCGTCCCTCCCGCTTGCCTCGTATTTTTCCAGTGTTTTAAGGCTGTCACAGTGTGTGTCACAGTGATCCAAAGCGTCTCCCTAACTTGGAAGCGAGTTGGCGGCGCATAGAAAAGCAACGCCCTCCCAAAGTGCGCAATCCTGATGGCCAGTTGTCTACAGAATTGCTAAATCGCAGTATCCGAATTCTGGGGATTAGGGCAACAGCGGATTGGAAAAGAAGAATGAGTCGCCACCGTCGCTCTTCCCCTCCTTCGAGTCTGCGAAACCAATCTGCGCAATCCACATACGTCTTCTCCTCCTTCTTCAAGTGCTGTATCCGATTTCGAGTATTAGCTATCCTCATGGCGATCAGCCTTGAAAATTGTCCTGGGGACAATGTAATGCAGTGGCCTTCCATTGGCCTTCCGCATCACAGCATGACACCCATACCACTGATCCAGTTCCATAAGTCATTTTGTGGTCTTGAGCCCTTTTGGCAGGCAAAGTCCTCCACAGCCCCACCCAGGCCAGTATTGACGAAGCTGCCGCCCTCTATCAAGATGGATTCAAGTGGGATTTAATCCACTTCGGGACCATCAGCCTTCCATGCCATCAGTCCAATCAGGGTTGTCAGGTTAGTTAACCGCCGCCTGACGATCCGTTGAGTCGCTGGCACTATGGTCCACTCTGTTACCAGAGTAGGATAAACCTGGACAGACTGGCAAGTCTTATCCTATTCAGATGATTGACTGCCATGAAATCTGCGCCCTCCCAAACCTAGATTGTGCAACGGTTACACAAAGGACAGACGCATTTCTACAAAGGACAGACGCATTTCTAGTTGTTGGGAAGAAATCGCAGCTCAATCCAATGGAGCTTCTTGTCAACTAATTCTAGAGCAGTGGTTCTTAAAAATAATTGAACGACCATTTTCTAGGAGAGTCTGATTAAGGCTTTTGTCCACTTTTCAGAAAAATACGCATAAATACCTACGCAGTAGTTTTTTCTTTCTTTTCTTTTGTGGCCTTTCTCAGGTTCCTGAAGCTACAGTTTACCACCAACTAAGAACCTCTGTTCTAGATTTTTCAATGATGCTTGTTAGGAAGGTGATCTGGTTTTCCAAGGGGAAATAACTGCAGTCTTTCACTCTTTATCACTGTGACTGGTAAAGAAATTTCAAACACACAAGACTTTTTGTGGGCCGTGGAACACAGATGTTGGATCATTTAATGACACTCACATCATTAGTAAACATTCCTGCATGTTAAAAATCCATCAGTTTTTAAAAATAACCGGATCCTGTACATATTCATTCCTAGGAAAACCCCATTGTTTTAAATCCAACAGATTTTCTAGCTAGTGTTTAGGATAGTAGCCCAAACCAGTTAAAGGATCAGAATGAAACAAACACCAGTCTTCCTGCACTCAAATCCCTATCATTTGGTACTGAATGAGCACAGAATATGTTTATCTCTGCAAAAGATGATCAATTATATAGCTATTAGCCATTAAGACCCTTCCAGAAGCAGCAGCTACTATTGAAAACAACAATATTCCGCATTTTAAAATTGCGACTGAGAAACCTGTTCATCTACTAGTCCAGTGACAGTTTGCATGTGTTGTACTTGTTTATTTATTTATGGAAAAATAAACACACACAAATATGGAAATGGATTAAATATTTTCCATAAAAATGCTTTTTATCAGTAATACATATATGATGGTGGGTTATAACAAAGGATTAAATGTGCATCCATACACAGTGCTTTTTAATAGATATCGAATCATGTATAAGAGGTCTTATCAGCAGAGTTTCTGTCATTTAACAATACTGTATAACACTTTAAAAACCGCATGGCTTTTAAATGTCTGATCCACTGTAGGTGGATGGTCCTGCCAACATATGTTTTTGGGAAGGATTTATAAGTGCTTAAGGAATCGAAATACAGTAATATAAGAAAGCCGTAATGGAAACGCTCAGTAACGTCTAACAAACCATTTTGATAGTACCAAATCCGCTTGAATTCGTTACAATCCCTACAGAGCGAAAAAGGTGGGCGGGAGGCGTTGAAACCTGCGAGGTTGGTTGCCTGCATATTATCTACTCGTTGTCGCAATAAACAACACCCATTTGGAGAAAAGGGCGCAACAATTCTTTTTGGCTTGGTTACACCTAGTGTGGACACTATAATCGCTACACTGCTTGGACGACCGCTAGCTTTTGGGCCTCTTATTATGTATTCTGTAAAGGTTGCCCTTGCTCGAAAGCCAGTCATATGCGATTCTAGGGTTCAGTGCTCATCTCTGTTTATAGCCGAAGATGCGTCTGTAGACGTTTCTGTGGACATGTGGCAGGCATGCCTCGACCGGAGTGCACGGAAGGCTGTTTGCCTTCCCGCCACAGTGGTCCCTATTTTATCTTCTTGCAATTTCTTGCTTTCGAACTGCTGGGTTGGCAGGAGCTGAGACAGCGACGGGAGCTCATTCGGTCGTGCAGTACTCGGGTCTCGAACTGCTGACCTGCCGAGCTTCCAGTTGCCAAGTTCATCATCTTAACCACTTGAGCCACCGCAGTCCCTATGTATTCTGTAGCTACCGATATAACTGCGGCAGTGTCTGCTGTCTATAAAATCACACAGCCTTCGGACTAGTCATTGTTGTTGCGCTCACTGTTTACATGTTTCTTTCCTCTATCTACCTAAAACCACAATAACAACCCTCTTGAAACAGAGACATAAGCTTTACTTAACTTCGCAAATGTTTGGATCACCCTAAATCAATGGTAGCTTATACTAATTCGTTAGGCTCCCAGAAGCTGCCTGTACCGTATCTGCCCATCTAGCTCGATTTCCCAATCTGTTCGTAAAGGAAAGTCCTAACGGATTTGCTTTCAAACCCGAACAAAACTGGTTCCTGCTTGTGTTTTGACGCTCTTTTATGCCAATAGCTCATACAACTCTGCATATCAGATGCTGATGACCTTGCTAACTCGGTCCTAGACATATCTACTCAAAAAAAATTCTACTGAACTCCACAAGGCTTACTCCTAGGTAAAACAAAACCAAAACAAAACAGAGGACTGTAGCCTTACAATAAATTTCTATACACAGTATCTCTATTCAGAAGCCAATACTACTGGTTTTAGCGAGACTTACTCCAAAGAAAGTGGGAAAAGGGGGTGCAGGTTCGTTTCTTCCCTTTCTCGTTTCCTCCAGTGGCAGTCAAACAGAAGGCAGTTCCCTTATACTATATCTACACTTTAGGTGTCGATCTTATAGAAACCAAAGGCACTGTTTCCTAAGAGAATGTAGTTAGAATCGGGGTTGTAAAAGGAGATGACACCATCGCTCTGAAATCCACCTCACATTGTCAGGTGCTGCTTCTTATCTGGACTGCGTCCAAAACGAGGCGTTTTTAGGCCATTCAATAAATTTATCTCTTGTGATAGATTGCAGAGTCATAAATCAGGACGCCAAAACAATAAGGCAACCCATTCCGGCCTTTGCACAGGGGTTTGACAGGGACATTCTTAAAGGCCAGACAGTCTAACAAAAAGAGGAGAGGATTGTGTTGCTGTTTTTAGGAAACAACAACAGGAGGAAGTGTGGAAACCGAACATTGAACAAAAGAAATGAGAACAGCCAAATCGTCCTCAAGCACGAAGTAAAATACACCTTTGCATTGCCCAATATCCTTACGTTTATTAGTTGATTCATTATCTTTTATAGTTTAGATTAGCTAAACAAACATACAAAAATAGGCTGCAAACCTATTTACGCTTATTAAAGGTCTTCCTTGCTCGAAAGCCAGTTGTGTCCAACTCTAGGGTGTTGGTGCTCATCTCCGTTTTCAGCCAAAAGAGCCAGCTTATTGCCTAGGAAAATACACGTTGTACTTCTTTCTTAGGGTTCACTCCCGAAAAAACAAAACAACAACAAAAAACCAATAGGAATAATATTGCACCGGAAAATTGAAATCCAGCAGGCGATTACATAGAAAAACGTCCCTAGTGTAGTTACAGAAGTAGAATGCAATGCATGGAAACGCTCCTTTGGTGTTCAGGGGGGCTTACTCCCGTGTAAACAACATACATACGATCGAAGCCATAGTCTATGCTTTGATGGGTTCGCATCCTCTTCACTGGGCCAAAAATAAAATAAAATAATATTATGCGTAATTCCTTGGCTTTCATGTGTGAGGGATTGTTGTTATTTGCATTTTCTGCAACCGAAAGAAAATATTTCTTGACATTTGGGCGACCAAGCAAGATTGAAAGGAAACCTGCCTTCTCATTCCTCTCCGTCCCTTCATTTGGCAGCCCCCCCTTTCCAAACACACGTAGCGATCGGGTTCTTAGGCCCCTAAAAAATACGAGGAAGGGAGCAGCAGCCTCTGTATTATTTTTTTTTGGGGGGGGGATCTCGAGATTTTCCTTCAGGAAACCAGCATTCCGAATCTGAAACCGGAGGGATCCTTTGCTTTTATAAGCGGTCTAAGACAGGGAGGAAGGGGGGAGAGGCGGTGGGAGGGACGGGGAAGACAAAGCTTCAAGCTCCAAAACTCAATTTATGGGTTGTTCCTTGCACCGTTGCTTCCACTCCACCCCCCATGGCAGCCTCCCCTCCCCCAACGGCCGATTGCTGGAGAAGACTCAAGTCATTTCTATGCAAATCATTTCTCCTTATGGTCAAAGACTCCAGTTCCAAGGGTGCCAATTCGATTTTTCCTCCGGATTGGCACACCTGCTGTGCGTTGGTGGCATTCGTTTCTAGGCTATCCAGTGTGCAAGAAAACAGAACCAGGACCTCCTATTTTATGGGAACAGGTATAGTTTATCTGGGGCTGACACCATCAATTCATGCGTATCTATGAGAAACCGTTTGAACCCAAGGATTCTATCAGGAGAAGAGAAACACCACCCAGGCTGGAGGCGACGTGGTCAAGAAACCAACAACTTCATTGCAGAAGAGGCGGTGCTGTCTCTGTATAATGACATCTGTATATTCTATGCTCGTGATGGCGAACCTTGTCACTCCAGATGTTCTTGGACTTCAATTTCCAGCAGCCCAAGCACCCTGTGAATTCACACGACTGGGTTTACTGTCCTCGTCACTCCCGCTTCCAGGAGCGACGAGGGCAGTGCGGGCCGGGTGAACCGCAGTAAACCCATTTGTGTGGATTCACAGGGTGCTTGGGCTTCTGGGAATTGAAGTCCAAGAACATCTGGAGTGACAAGGTTCGCCAACACGGTTCAATGCTATGGACGCATATATTCAATTAAAGAGACCGACCAGGTTTCCACGATTACTACTGACGCAAGCCGTCACAACATGAACCTATGAAAGAAATCGGTAGCTTAACCAACCTATTTTACACCCAAGAAGCCAAGAGCTTTTCGCTTCTTTTCTCTTTCATTTCGGGAATTACTGCTGTTTGCTGCAGACTTCAGACCCTGCTACCTTTCTTCAGCACCACAAAGTAACCAAAGTAACCGTGCACGAGCTTACATGCATGACTTCATCTAGCTTCTCATTTAGCTCGGAGAAGGTGCGTTAGCGCCCTTACCTGTTTTAATGGCATATTTTAGCGTGGTCCTGCAGTTTAGTAGTATTTCTTCCAAGGTTTGGGGCTGATCGGCCAGTTCCCAATTATATTCCTGAAGCAGCTCGTTTGGATAATGGAAATCAATCACTTTGGTCGAGCGATCAAAATTTGACACCAGGTGCTGGAGCAAAATGTCTACAACATCTTGTAGGAAAGACAACGTGGGCACTGCACCCTCAGAGTTTGGCAGAAGATCTGGAAGGGGAAGGGAAAGGAAACATGATATTGGTTTTGGAAACTACTAAAAAAACTATGGAGGACAAATGAAATTTGTTTTCTTCCTTTTAAAGATTCTTCATTCAGATTTGCATACAATAACAAAATTCACTGGATTAAAAAAGTGACCTAGAAATGATTAATCTATAATTATGTTCCTGTTATTAAGCACATCTCTAATAATTTGATTCGTCTTTGAAAATATATTTGGTAAGAAGGCCAGCATTTCGATTTAGGTTTATACTCATATCAGAGCTGTCCTCCTGAAAAGAGGACGAAATTGTTAAATGTTATAAAATCATCATCATCATTATGATCGTACTGCCTTGTGTCTGTGACAATGTGATTTTCTCCTTGTCTTTAATCCGGACGTTTCTTTTGTTCACAGCCAATAGCTTTCATTCCACAGACTTAAATCGCTATTGGTCGCTGTCCCTCTTTGTGGTGCTGAAACCAATACAAACTTTGGGAAAGAACCAAGTACTGTACAGTACAGTAAGATTCTTCAACGCTTGTTGTTGTTCAGTAGCACAGTCGATTACAACCCTTTGCGACCCCACGTGGACCACTGCCCGCTAGGCACCCTTGTCCTCCGCCATCTTCCTTAACCCACCCAGGTCTGTGCCTATTGCGTCTACAATACCATCTAGCCATCTCATCTTTGGACGCCCCCTTCTTCTTTTACCCTCCACCTTTCCCAGCATCAAGGCTTTCTCAAGTGAATCCTCTATTCTCATTTGATGTCCAAAGTACTCTAGCTTCATGTTTACTATTTTACCTTCTAGGGGGCAGTCAGGGTTGATTTCTTCTAAGATGGACCTATTTGTTCTCCTCACTGTCTATGGTATTCTCAAAACCCTCCTCCAACACCACATTTCAAAGACATCTATTCTTCTGCGCTCAACTTTCCTAATGGTCCAGCTCTCACAACTATACATTACCACCGGGAATATCATTGCTTTGACTATGCGGATTTTTGTTTGCAAGGTGATGTCTCTACTTTTAACTATGTTCCCCAGGTTTTTCATAGCTTGCCTCCCAAGAATCAGTTTCCTTTTTATTTCATGGCTGCAATCACCATATGCAGTGATCTTTGATCCTAGAAACATAACTTCTGTCATTGCTTCTACTTCTTCTCCATCTATTCTACTATCTACTGATAGGGCTTTGTTGCCATTATCTTGGTTTTCTTGATATTTAGTCTCATGCCAGCTTTTTCACTCTTTTCTTTCAACCTAAGCAGGAGCTTCTTTAGGTCTTCCTCACTTTCTGCCATTAGGGTAGTGTCATGTGCGTATCTCAAATTGTTGATGTTTCTTCCAACGCTGGTAATTAGCAATGTGCAACAGAAGGCCATTTGTCGGTTATATGTATTCCCATTCAGTGCTGAAGGTATGGGAGGGATTTTGTAGAGCAGAATAATTTATATCCCATAAACAAACTTTTCGGGAAGAACCTATTGACTAAATAGTCTTATTCTGATTCCTGGATCCTGCTCTCTATGGGGTTTTTGTGTCTCTTATTCATATCAGTCCTTCCTCAAGAGGGCTCTGATATGTAATTTAGGAGGTAACAAAATTGTGTCCAAAAGGCCAGAGAAAGGCACTGATTTCACTGAGAAACTCTTTGTACATTCCTTGTTCTGCTTCACTGTTAAGTCAAAGGAATCTCCAGCATGCGTGGGAATTTTTCCAAGTGGATGCAAGACTGAAATACCATCACCTATATAGTCTAAGCGTATATGTATAGGTACATGTGCATATCTGTCGCCAAGCCTCTATGGAGTCTATAGCAGCAAAGTGATAACAGGGTATTTCATGCAGACCTGTGTACTCTCAAGAGATCAGTCCACACCTCTGTGTGTGTGTGTGAGAGAGAGAGAGAGAGAGAGAGAGAGAAAGAGGAGGAGAGAGAGAGGGAGGGAGAGAGAGAGAGGGAGGGAGGGAGAGAGAGAGAGGGAGAAGATGGCTGGACAAAAGGATGGTTCCAAAAACATACAGTCAGCTTGACCCTCTTCGTCTCCACCCCGACTCCCCACCTAGACGGCTGTTACCTGAAGAGTGTAAAAAGGCATAATTAATATCCTCTTTCTGGCATCCGCAAGGCTTTTTATTGCAGGAGCAAGCCTCCTTCCTCGACGCTGACTTCGTTCCCTCCTTAGTAGCCCCGGGTTCCATGGGTTTGTCTCCATCTCCGTACAACAAAGCTAACAAAGACACAAAGGGTGAAGCCTAAATTGTCCAGAGGACATTAAAATATGCTTACTCTCAGTTATAAACACACACTCACTAACTCCCTCTTTCTGTCACACATAGACACAAACACACATATGGAGAGCCCCTTCTCCATTCCTAGCACGTTTAAGCTCTGACACCCACAGATAAACCACATCATCTTCAATTTACCTCGGCAATCTTCCGATTCTTACGAATATTTGCAGCCATATCGTTGCTTTCCTTATTAAAACACCCCATGCAAAGTTTTAATTGTAAATTGTGGGCCAGAGACTCCACGATGTTATTCTTGCTTACCACAGAGTTTGGTGGAAATGCCTCCTGTAAACTTCTGGGCAGCTTGACACCAAGCTTTTGCTGAAGGACGCGGGTGGGGGGTCGGAGAAGGGAGAAAATAAAAATATAAAATCAGAGGCGATATGTTTTGAACGGAACCTAGCAGAGCTGTGTTTTGCCCTGGCCTTCCCCAACCCAACCCAATCTAACACAACCCAACCCAAAGCAGGTCATTGTTCCCACTGTTCCCCTGGCTCTCCCTGCTGTCTGAGCTTTGTTTAGGATTTGTGCTCGAACTTTAGGGTGATTGCCATCCAATTGCTACCCTAAACCCGCTGAGATCGGAATGAATCCCCTAGAAATCAGGGGAAAAACACCTTATTCCCGACTCAACACGTTTAGGATGGGAGCTGCTCCCATGCTTTGACGTGCCAAAGGACCGATCCTTCTCTAATCCAGGAGAAAACCTCAAAGTCCTCTGATCTGGGAGGGCGATCGCTTCTTCGTTTAGCGACCTGTGTCCACCCTCCCCGTCCGCCCCCTCCTTCCCTTCCCCTTTTTAGCCGTCTGTGTTTTGGCGACTCCCCCCCCAGCCGGGTCGGGCAGATCTTGGCTCGATCAGTTGGCCATTAAAGGTAAAGGTTTCCCTTTCTCGAAAGCCAGTCGTATCCGACTCTAGGGTTCAGTGCTCATCTCTGTTTCAAAGCCGAAGAGCCAGCGCTGTCTGGTACTGTAGACGTTTCCATGGTCATGTGGCAGGCATCACTAGACACTGAAGCGCACAGAATGCTGTTACCTTCCCACCGAAGTGGTCCCTATTTATCTACTTGCAATTTCTTGCTTTCGAACTGCTAGGTTGGCAGGAAGTTGGCAATTAAGAGTATGTAAATCAGCTGCCCGGCTCTCCACTGCCCTGCCCTGCTTTCGATCGTCCAGGTCTGGTTCAAGTCCTTGGCTGCTTTTCCCGCTGAAGCGCCGCTTTCCCCCAGAGGAACAGGTAGCAGCGGAGGTCCTCCTTCATTCCTCCCAGGGCTCACAAAAAACGGCTGCGATGGAAGGAGCCCGCAAAGTCCGCTCCGGCTGAGGCGACGAGGGGTGGGGTGTGTGTGTGTGGACTTGGTCGAAGCAGGTGTGGCGGGGTGAGAGAGACGTCGTGTGTGTGTGTGTGTGTGTGTGTGTGTGTGTGTGCTTTGTGTGTGTGTGAAAAGCGGGATAGCGCCCTACCTGGGTTGGGGTTGTCCGGGTCTCCGGACCCCTCTTCGGACCCCAAGGACCAAAAGCCCGAGCCGGGGGTGGCCATTTGCGGAACCGGCGAAGTGCGGCGGGCGGGCGTGAGCGGCGGACTTGTGTGTGTGGCCAGAGACGACGGCGCGTGTGTGAAGAAAAGAGAGCGCCAGCCAAGGCAGCTGAGCGCGCGAAGGAGGGGACGGGGAGGGGAAGCGGCGGGGAAGGAGAGCGGGAGGGCGAGCGAGGGGACCGTGTGTGAGTGAGTGTGAGTGTATATGCGCGCGCGCGCGCGTGTGTGAATGTGACCGGGCTGCGGCTAGTTGGCTGGCGGTTCCACAGGGGAAGAAGCAGCCAAGCGCGGCGACTGGGCGCACTACTAGGTGCACCGGAGCGAGGGGAAAAGGCGGGAAAGGGAGGCTTGAGGCGCTCCTCGCCCTGCTTGGTGGGCAGGCAGGCTTCCTTTTCGCTCCTCACCGGAGGACTGAGGCGACGGCTGTGGCGGAGAAGCGGGGGGAGGGGGCGAGGCTAGGCTTTTGGCCTCAGGGACCTCTGAGGTGGGGGGTGGGGGGGACGAGGCGCGCTCCAGCCCCCTCCGCGTCTCTGCTGACCGAGACCCCTGGGAGGGCTGGCGAGGCTTGTCTTTAGCCGGAGCCGTCTCTTGGCAAGGAGCTCGCGCGCGACTCAGAAGCAATGAACCCAGACAGCGGCTCCAGCGGCGTGGAGGGGGGGGGGGGCGGCAATGGGGGGAGCTGGCCGGAAGGGCGGGAAAACTGCCTTCCAGTGACGGAGCGCAACTGTGTGATGAGGAGACGCTGCGAGAGACGGGGGGGGGGGGGGGAAGGACCGTGGCGTGGTTGGAGCGCTCCGTCTCTGCGCTCAGCCGTGGAGTTCAGACCTGTTGGCACGTAGGAAACGAGGAGCCTTGCTTCAAGGGTCCGCGCCGAGCGAGGAGGATGCTCCAAAATGGATCTCCCAGTCCTTTATGGACCTGTTGTTGAAAGACCTGGCCCGCCATGAAGTGAAAGGAGTAGTAGGTTGGATTCCGCCAGTGGATGAAGGTTAGGGATAAAGGAGGTCTCCAGCCCAAATGAACTAATTGTCTTGCTTGCTCTTTCATCAAAATCTAATAGAAGTACAAAAAGAAAAGGAAACACAATCACAGAATAAATATATATCGCGCGCGCGCACACACACACACACACACACTGATCTTGCCGACAATGCAGTTTGAGACTGAGTTCCCGTCTCTGACCCAGCTCCTGCCCAACCAAGCAGTTTGAAAGCAACAAATTGCAAGCAGATAAACAGGTACCAGTTTGGTGGGCAGGTAACAGAGTTCCCTGCACTCTGGTGTCTAGTCATGCCTTTCACATGAACACGGACACGTATGCAGATGCAGACAGCGCTGGCTCTTTGGCTATAAATGGAGGTGAGCACTGAACCCTAGAGTCAGATACGACTGGCTTTCAAGCAAGGGAGACCTTTACCTAAGATACCACTGCTAGTCTGTCACAATCTTGCAAGGAAAGGCAGTGATGGAAGGTACAGACAAAAGAGCCACAATTAAATGGCTTAAAAAAAACACACAATACCCACAACACGAGACTATTCCACTGACCTTTAGGGAATAAAAATAAACAGTTGCATTTGATGCTATGAGCATCTCTGGCTTCTGAAATGCTTACTGCTACCACCACCACCACCACCACCACCAACAACAACAACAAAAGAAATAAAAGCTTGCCCAATGAAAGCTTGTGCTGGAAGCAAATTTGGGTGGTCCAAGATGTGGAGTCAAAGCCAAGGTCACATAGTTTTGGACATCCAGGAAATCATTATGGTGATCATTGCTCACATGCCAGTGGTGGCCAACCTTGGCACTCCAGTTGTTCTTGGACTTCAATTCCCAGAAGCCCTGATCAGCAGGAATCTGAAACATCTGGAGTGCCAAGGTTGGCCATCACTTTCCTATGCAATGTTTAACAATAAAGGAAGCTGCTTTGTACCTTGTCAGGCTATGAGCCCCTCAGAGTCACCACGGTCTGTATTTTGGGCCAATAGCTCTCCAGAATTTCAGAGATGAATTTTTCCTGTATTTGGAGATGCTGAAGACTCAATTTAGGACATCTATTTACAAAGCAAGTATTCCACCCTTCTATTTCAGTCCTTGAAACCATTTTCAAAGAACTGTAGGACACATGCCATGAATTGCTGTCAGAAGTTCAGAATAGTTCCGCATAAAGATTGACCTGCAAGTTAGGTAATAGTTTTTCCATTGCAGATTGCTGATAACCACTTATGGGAGAAACAAGTGGTGATGTGGTAAGAAAATGTCAACTGCCCTAAGAGCAATCCATGTAGGGAGACATATAGTATTATGAGGCAGTTCAGACATTTATTGCTTCTTGTGTGTAGAATATTATTTGGAAAACTGGGGTGCTTGTTGGGTGGATGGTGGTAATGTATAACTTGTTACAACGTACAGAGCATAGGAGCTTACCTTAGAGACTCTACAACAGTGATGGTGAACTTTGGCACTTCAGGTGTTCTTGAACTTCAATTCCCAGAAGTCCAAGTCTCTGTGAATCCACACAAATGGGTTTACTGTGCAGTAAACCAATTTGTGTGGATTCACAGATACTTAGGCTTTTGGAAATTGAAGTTCAAGAACACCTGGAGTGCCAAGGTTCCCTACCACTGCTCTACAAGAAAGAAAGTTTCATTTAACACTGTATGGGTAGCTTTTAACATGTAAACTTTTTTATTTAAAAAAAGCCCTTATCCAAATTAGGGGAATGTATGGCTCTCTAAGTGGGACTATGGTGGCTTAGTGGTTATGATGCTGAACTTGACTGGTAGTTGGCAGGTCAGCAGTTTGAGACCCGAGTGCTGCATGAAGAGTCAGCTCCCATCTCCTGCCAACCTAACCATTTGAAAGCAAAAAACTGCAAGTAGATAAATAGGTACCACGTTGGTGGGAAGGTAAAAAACATTCCATGCACTCTGCTGTCTAGTCATGCCTGCCACATGACCACTGAAATGTCTGCAGATGCAGACAGTGCTAGCTCTTTGGTTATAAACAGAGATGAGCACTACACCCTAGAGTCAGATACGACTGGCTTTTGAGCAATGGCAATCCTTACCTTTACTATAGCTCTCTAAATGCTATTTGAGAGCAACTTGCACCGGCCCTAGCTGGCATTACCAAAGGGAAGGCAAGATAGAAGAACTCATCATCACTAATTTTTTTTGCTTCAAGTAATTGGCAGTCTTTTTCACCGCCTGCTCTACACCAAAAAGTAAGGGCATTGGGTAATTGGCCAGGAGGGATTTGGTCACTTTTTGTACTGAGAATGCCAGGGATTTAGAGGGAAGGGGTAGCCTTGCTGTGGTAAGTTGAGATGGGAGGGGTATGTTTAGGTCACGCCCTCTGCTCAGGAAGTGGTGTGGCTTTATGGGGGAAGATCACCTCCCAGGTGATGACCTCCTTCCTTCGGAAGTGCCGTTCAGTGGGCTTCTCTGTACTTCGATGCCCTGCGGTTATTTGTTATATTGTTGTTTAATAAAAGTGGCCCTAGTTATATTCCACACCTGTGTATAACTGGTTATTTGGGATGGGGTGGCAATGACTATGATTGCTGATGAAAACTATATTCAAACAACATGTGAAAAACAACAGATTTTCAAGTTAGTGAAAGCTGAGAAACCTCTATGTTCTTGCCTGCTGCCAGCTTTCATCTGCTGTACTCACAAAGGAGCTTCTGGGCTGGTTTATCATGCCAGTATACAGGTGGTAGAACAAGGGGCATCAGATGGTTGGTTGAAGAACACATTTCTGAGTTAATGAACTGCAGAGACAAAGGTATTAGTCTCTTCATCAAGCAGTGCTGGAAACACTAAGGACCAACTCTGGAGTGACTGGAAAACAGAAATACTTGCAGAAACCATAAGAGTTCCTAGATCCTGGGTATTGCCTTTCTTGGATTCTCAGAGTTGAATTGGTGAGATTTTGGGTTTTTCTTTTCTTTTTGGCAGTACTGTTTTTAAAAAGGACTAAACTGTATTCTCTATAGAATTAGGGGCTAGCTAAGGTATGAGCACTTTCTTTTAAAATCAAACATTATCTTGCATGGTAAGTAAACTGAGTAAAGAATACGTGGACCTCCAGATGTTGCACTAGACATTCCAACAGCCCTAGTTAGCAAGCCAGTGATGGGAAATGCAGTCCACGATATTTGTAGGGTCATGAACTAGCTACCTCTGCTCTAATGGTTGGCAATCACATGTAGATTAAAAAAACAATTAAAAGACCCTTTCCCTTCTTACGTTTACTGAGACTGCAGCATGTAACGTAAAGGTAATGGTTGCGCTTGCTCGAAAGCCGGTCATATCTGACTCTAGGGGTCAGTGTTCATCTCTACAGCCAAAGAGCCAGTGCTGTCTGTGTTTGCAGAATTTCTGTGGACATGGCATGGCTAGACACCATGGAACGCTGTTTACCCTACCTCCAAAGTGATACCTATTTATCTATTTTCAATTTCTTGCTTTTGAACTGCTAGGATGGCAGGAGCTGGTACAGGGATGGGAGATCACTCTGTTGTGTAGTACTCGGGTCTTGAACTGCTGACCTGCCAACCTTCCAGTTCAGTGTCTTAACCACTAAGCCACTGCAGTCCCTTTACAGCATGTAGGGGAAGGAAATTATTCTTTCTCAACTGTAATCTCAATGAAAATAACTCTTCACATTCACTCATGCCCAGGGAAGCTTCCTAAACCTAACTGCAAACTATTCTCTTGTGTGCATGTCAGGAACAAGAAAGATTACATCTTCTAGTGGGAAAAAATACCATCTCCATTTGAAATTTAGAAAACAAGCCAAGGGGTGGTTTCTAAACACGCAATTAACAGGAAAATCTAGTTTTCCTCTCATATTTACATTCCAACGGGGGGACGCCTGAATGGTTTCATAGCTAAGGGTTTTTGCATAGCATCCGTACTGAGGTCACAGGGGTTAGATGTGGGTCATCAAAATAAGTCATGACAGGCCATTCAGACTGGGGATTTTGTGAGATGTGGACCAAAGTAGTAGTATTCTCAGCCTTTGATCTTGACTGTATTTGAACATGAAACAGAAACAAAACAAATTGTTCAATACATATATGAAAGAAAGGAGGCTCCTCCCCTGTTCCTGCCTACTTGTGGGACAAGCTCCATTTTTTGTGAAAGATACCTAACTGCAAGCAAAGCTTCTGCTTTTATTGGATGGCACATCTAGTTCTTTGAACAGCATTCATAGCATACATTCAGCCTGAGGCTACTTTATGATGAGCTCATTGAAAGATGGAGTCAGTTCCTCTCTCATCTTTTAGATTGGCCTTGAGGGAAAAACCAGACTCATTTTAATTTTTTTGAAATGAAAGGGCAGGTGTGGATTTGAATTGGCTTCTAGCTCCCAGTCAACAAGCACATAACTGTAAAATAGGAGTGTGTGTTCAGTGCAAGAGAATCTTAGGCATTCTCCTCTCACTGATTAAGTTTATCTGTAACTGGGATGAAATTTAAAAAATGTTCTTAAGTGTGCGCACCTTCTGTTCTTTAGCCTATTGGCTAATGCTCCCCGGTGGCTCAGTGGGTAAGGTGTTGAGCTTGGAGACTGGAAGGTCGTTTGATTCTCCAAGAGCTGCATGATGCGGGAACATGAAAAGAACCTAATTCAGGCATCTCCTGCAAAAATTCTTTCAACCCAGAGTAATCTCGGGCATGAAAACACACACGACAGACTGAGCTTCCATCTCTGTTTCAGCTCCTGCCAACCTAGATAAATAGGTACCACTTCGGTGGGAAGGTAAAGAGCATTCCACACTACTCCGGTGTCTAGGCATGCCTGCCACATGTCCATGGAAATGTCCATGGAAATGTCTTCAGACAGAGACAGCACTGAACCTTTCGACCCTTTATTGGGTTTAAGTATATAGAAACACGGGAAGCTGCCTTTACTTAGTCAGTCCAATGGTCTATCTAATGAACACTATCTGGCAATGGTTCTCTAGGTTCTGCCAACCTAGCAGTTCAAGAGCAAGAAATTGCAAGTAGATAAATAAGGACCACTTTGGTGTGAAGGTAAACAGTATTCCATTGAGGCATGCCTGCCACATGTCCATGGAAATGTCTGCAGATGCAGACAGTGTTGGCTCTTTGGCTATAAACAGAGATGAGCATTGACCCCTAGAGTCGGATACGACTGGCTTTCGAGCGAGGGCAACCTTTATCTATACTGCTTCTTGGATTGCAGCGACTTAGTGGTTAAGATGTTGAGCTTGGTGACTAGAAGATTGGCGGGTCAGCAGTTTGAGACCCAAGTGCTGGACTACGGAGTGAGCTCCTGTCATCTGTCCCTGCTCTTGCCAACCTAGAAGTTCAAAAGCAAGAAATGGCAAGTAAATAAATAGGTACTACTTTGGCGGGAAAGATAACAGCATTCCGTGTGCTTTGGTTTCTAGTCATGCCTGGTACATGACCATAGAAATTACTGCAGAAGTAGACAGCACTGACTCTTTGGTTGCAAACAAAGATGAGCACCACCCCTCTAGACTTAGATATGACTGGCTTTTGAGCAAGGGAGATCTTGACCTTGATTGTGCTTCTTGCATGGAACATGCTTTTACCTTACTCTCACAGCTACTCTGTAATCTAGACCAGTGTTTCCCAAACTTTGGTTTTTTGGACTTCAATGCCTAGAAACCCAAGTCAATTCCCCAAAGCACTGATCAGTCAATGTACTGACTTAGGCTTCTGGGAATTGAAGTCCACCAATGTTCCGTGGAACATAGTTTGGGAAATGCTGATCACACAATTAATATCATTTTCAGTTTAGAGATAGGGAACAGAGCCTGAAAGAGTAGTATACATAGTATACATTACAGATAATTCAATACTGGAAGATGGAGTTCCTTCTCTAATGAAATTATCTGGTTATTACAACATAAACCTTTCATAACTCTTATATTCTGAAAAATATCTTGCTTCATCTTAAGTCAAAGTAGCTTCACTGTAGGTCTCGGAAGAAGCAGCAGACTGTACACTCATGTGTAAAGCTGTAGTGTCCCATGGCCCCACTGAAGAAAGGAATGGTAAACCATTTCTGTGTATTCTCAATCTGGAAAACCCTAAAAAAAAGGTTGCCATAAGTAAAATGTGACTTCATGGCACTCAATTATATTATTATAGTCATGTTTTCCCCTATTATCCTGCTTCATAAATTAAAAAGGAGAAAGCATGGTAATAGAGACCAAAGGTGGTAAGTATTTTTCAATTTCAATCACAGGAAAACCTCATAAAATTCACATTAAATGAGATAGAGATAGAGAGAGAATTTCTGTGTGTCCCATATTTATGTAAAGCATATCAAATAAATTATTTTGGAACTGTCTCTCTCTGTGTATTTTTTCCTTCTGTCCTCGACTAAAAATAATTGTGTATTGTAGAATATTTCACTAGTCATTTCCGCTAGCAGCTGAGTGGCACTTGGTTTGCATAAAGGTGGAAATCTTTCTTCCCTGCTGTGGCGAGAACCTACCAGTCAGTTATAAACCATTCATGCAGAAACTGGAATATTAGCAACATTCGGTATCTCCATTTGTTTCGGAAAATTGAAAATCATTGAAGAATTTGTTTCTGTGTTCTTCAGCGTAGCCTCAGTGTAACTGGGGGAAAATTAACTAAACCATACTTTCTTAATCACTGTGGACCCTTAATTTTGTAAGAATTGTATCTAAACCCATAGTGACCTGATCTTTTGAGTTCTAAAGTAGGAGAAAGCAAATGAACATGTGTGCCTCTCTACCTCCAGAGGATGTAAGCTGTTAGTATGCTCAATATCCCTTCATTTTCCAAAACAGCTTTCACCAGATTCTAGTATGGTGCTATTCAAAATGAATTGTAGTTGTGTATTGTTCCCAAGAAGTATTCTGATATAATTTATTAGCACTTGTTAAAAGATCTATTCTGCTCTTTTCTTTCTTTTCTGTATAATGGGCATTCATTCTGCTTAATATTGATCCAAAATGCAGTTCCTTGTTAAACTGTATCAGCTGCCTCAACATAATTTCCAAGTTTTTCCATTTTGTTGTTTATTTATTTATTCACATTAAATGTGTGCCAGGAGGTCTCACAAGTTAAAAAAGAGAAAATAATCTGAAACAAGAGAAAGATTCACTTTAGAATTTGAATTTGTTGTGCAAGTACAGTATAGAGAAATGAAAAGAAGAGATAACTTATTTGTTTCTTCGCATTATCTAGGCTTTTAATAAGTTATAACATACTAATAAAATAATTTGCACTTCTGTGTCCATTTTCTTTTTAAAAAAATACCCAGCAACAAATTACTATTTAAATCGCAACATCTTTCCCTGTAAGGCTCTACCGCAGTAACTGTGTTGAAATGCCATATGCAAAGCCACACAATTGAATTAATATGGCAGAGAGTGAGTGACCGCGAAAAAGAGACGCATTAAAAAGAAAAGGACACAGTACAAAACCATACAAAAAAAGGGGAGAGATTATGCTGGAAGAAGCCAAACAGAAGAAGCAGCTAATACTGCTGGAAAAGGCGCCGCCGTTGTGAAGTCTTCCGTAGCAGTTTTCGAAAGTCATAAGGATTCTCTTTGCTTTTGTTTTCTTCTACTGGATTCCCTCTGACTCTTGGCCTAAGTATCAAAGCACAAAAGAAACTAGAGGATGAAAATATTTACTCCGGTAAATAAATAAATTTAGTGTCAGAAATTACTCCGGGTCGAAAGGATTTTTGCTGGAGAAACTCTGCTCAGGGGATGCCTGAAAGAAGCTCCTTTCATGTCCCCAAGATCTGCCATGCAGCACTCAGGTATCAAAACCCGACCTTCCAGTCTCTAAGCTCAGCATCTTAACCGCTAAGCCACCGCAGTGCTGCTAAATATTGCTGATGAACTGCTTAAGGCCTGACTGCAGCAAAAGGCAAAATGAAAACAAACCAGCTGTTCCATTCTCCCACTGCATCATCATCATCATCATCATCATGCAGCAACAGGTAGAAACACGATGATGAGGAAATTGATTAATTCAGCTGGGGTACACAGAAAGAGCCTCCTCGAAGGTTATGGTATTTATGAACCACAATCGGGCGTACCCTGGGCAATGGCCAACTTGTGCCAGCTAATCTTTCTTATACCAGATCAGGCAAAGGGAACTGTGGAATGAGTTCACCAAAAGGTGGCTTCATTTCATAGTTTCATGACTGGCCTAGACATGGAAGCAGCAGCAGCAGCAGCAGCAGCAGCAGCAGCAGCAGCAGCAGCAGCAGCACTGTACTGTACTTTGTTTAACAGGCAGGAATTTTGAAACTAAGAAAAGAGATAATCCACCTGTCAAGTTGATAGGAAATGACCTTTTTGGTTACTTCCCAGCCACTCAATAAGGGTGCGGCTTACACGGTGAAAGAAATGTGAATTAGTGAACTTGCACTGCAGGATTCAGTTCTTTTATGTAAGTGTTCGTGCTGGCTGAGGAGTAAAAGCCTTTTAACTGCAGTTCTATTGAAGCATCTGTAGGTAGTACAGGTCAAAGGACCTGTATCAACAAGGCTTTTCCGTCTGGAGCCTACCTGTGACTATGCAGCTTGCCCATAAATAACTCTACAGGGTGGCTCTTCTTCTGGGAGACATAGTGGGGAACCAAACTCCCAGCCTCTGGTTCTGTAGCCAGCTACCTAAACCAAAGAGCTATCCAGCCAGCCCATTCATTCTTGTGCAATGGTTAAGCTGCAGTACTACAGTCAAAACTCTACTCATGGTTTGAGTTTGATGTTGATGGGCTCAATGTTGACTCAGCCTTCCATCCTTCGGAGATTATTAAAATGAGTACTCAGCGTGTTGGGAGCAAACTGCAGTCTGCAATGATTATGTAATGAACTGCCCAGTCAGTGCTCCACAGTAGTATGGGAATTATACAAAGAACTACTACTACTACTACTACTACTACTACTACTACTACTACTACTACTACTACTTTGTTACAGTCATCAAAGTGAGGCAACCTTACTTTGGGTTGGAACATCTTTGTGAGAAGCTCACTTTGTTCATGTAATGGTTTAATGAAGATGTATTTATTTTCTTTGATGAGTTCCAAACAAGAGTGTAGGCCTATAAGAACCCTGGTGGCACAGTGGTTAAACTGCTGTACTGCAGCCAAAACATTGTGAATTCAATCCGGATGGGATCAAGTCTGACTCAGTCTTCCATCCTTACGAGGTTGGTAAAATAAGTACTCAGCATGTTGGGGGCAAAATGTTAATTACCTTGTGAAACACCCAGACAGTGCACTAAGCGCTAAGGCAGGGGTTTCCACTGACGCTGGAAGTGTCCCAACGTCACCAGAAGTGTCATAAATGCTGTGTTTTTGTACCGAAATGCAGCAAAAATGTGGCATAACATTAAAAAATGGCACAAAAATGTTCCTCCCTCGCTCCCTCCTCCAAGGCTAGTATCAGAGGTGGGAAAAATGCCCAGAAACATGGTGCAAATGACTGCGATGACGTTATCGTTGTTGGGAGGAACCACGTGACCAGCCCGCTCAGCTGACTGAGGGGCCATGGCCAGGCCCCTGGAAGGAAAAGGTTGGGAACCCCTGCGCTAAGGGATTGGTATATAAGTGTAATTGCTATTAACCTATTACTTTCAAATGGCCACTGGACAGGAAGGTAGAGGACCTTAGTAAGCTTCATTAGTGGTGTGAACCTGATTAATTGTAAAGACGGGGCCTGTATGGCTCTTCAGATGTTGGACTGCAATTTCCAATAGCCCTAACCAGCATTATCAAATAGTGAGGAATTATAGGAGCTATGGTTGAGCAACATCCGAGAGCCACACTTTCCTTATCCCTGGTTCATAGACCTGCACCACGGTGTCCTCTCATTATGCTATCCATTCCTATGCTTGTTTACTTGGAAGCAAGACCTACATTGTTCAAACTGAACATAGGAATGGAGCTTTAGAGTCAACTAAACAAGTAGGTTTTTTCCCCTATTAATCCAATCCATTTTTCCTCTCTCCAACAATGGAATTTCCTCAGAGTTCTGGGGTGACCAGACTTGAAATTCAAGGTCCTGTTTACATTACATTATCTGCCTGGATAGCTCAGGCAGTCAGGTTATCTGACTGCAGAACCAAAGGTTCTCCTTCGTGGTCCGTGAACATCCATACTTTGGGTTTTACCTCCATGCATGCGTGGTGGCAAAACCCAAACTATGAATGCTCATAGGACCACTCAGAGAACTATTCTTACGGTAGGTAACCTACCCTTCCCCACCGTGCCTCCTGGGAGATGAGCCAGATTGTACAGCCCTGACTCACCTGTATAGCCAGGGAGCACACCCTGAAGATGGGAACGGTAAAACATTTCTAACTGCTTTCTATCTAGAAAACCCTCGAAAGATTATAAGTCAGAATTCACCTGACAGCATATAATTACTATTATTTCCTTTCTTTTTAAAAATATTTTTATTAATAATAACAAGATGAAAAATACATATAAACAGAAATACAACACTAAAATTAATAAAAATAACATTACATAACAAACATGTGCACCCACCACCAATGGGACATTATTATCTTTTCCATATAATCTAAACAAAAGTTTCTCTTTCTTATTCTTCTCACCTATTTCCAAAAGATTAAATATTCATGTGCTGGCTTTATCCCTTTAGTTTTAACAAAAATTACCGGTAATAAACTCACCCCATATCTCTATAAAATCATTTTTCTTTATCATACCTTTCTTTAATTTTAATTCACATTTCAGTTTATCATTTATAGCTCTATTCCATAATTCTTTATACCAACACTCCAATGTAAATTCCATTTCACGCCTCCCCACCAGCCTTGTTGTTGTTACCTTAATAATGATAATCTCTTTTTTATTTCTATCCAACTTTATATTATCAAAATCCATTAGCAATGCTAATCTAGGACACATTTCTTATTTTAATTACAATATTTGATTCATTTCCTCAAACACTTTTGTTCAAACACTTTTTACCACCTTACAATCCCACCATAAATGAAAATATGTCCCTATCTCTTCTTTGCATCTTCAACACTCCTTTTTATACTTAAAGTCATATACCATCTCCATATAATTTTATAACAATGTTCTTTAATTCCCACTGACATATTTATCCATAGACCTTTGTTTCCATATTCTTTCCCAGGCATCTTCCTTAATTTTATTATTTCTTTTCAATGACCAATCACAAAACAAATCATGCTAAGCACAAGATGTGCAGTTGAAAAAAAACCAAGCCTGTCATATCCGACTCTAGGGTTCAGCGCTCATTTCTGTTTATAGCCAGAGCCAGTGCTGTCTGTATTTGCAGATGTTTTCATGGACATGTGGCAGGCAAGCCTCAACAACGGAGTGCATGGAATGTTTTTTACCTTCCCACTGAAGTGGTTCCTATTTATCTACTTGCAATTTCTTGCTTTCGAACTGCTAGGTTGGCAGGAGGTGGAACAGAGACGGGAGCTCACTCTGTCATGCAGTACCCAGAAATCAAACTCCAACCTTCCAGTCATTGAGTACAGCATCTTAACCATTTGAGCCACAGTAGTCTCCTATCTTTTTTACCATCCTTTTTTATGTGAAGTTAAGCTGAACTTGGTTTGCACTGAATGAGACTAGTCAGTCCTACTGATGTCAATGAAAAATATTTCACCTTCAGCAACAACACATGATTCCAATTCTAAATGGTTTGGAAATACAATTTTACATTAGTGAGAATTAAAGAGCATTGTTATAAAATTATATGGAGATGGTATATGACCCTGGTTTGACTAAGCTATTATGAACATCTTGCCCCAACTCCATAAAATGGCAGCAGAAACATATATAAATACATTCAAACATTCATAAACTCAGTTGGCTGCATTTTTTTCTTCCTGATAAATCTCATGATCCAGCTCTCGTTAACTGGCCAGTTCCTGATTTTAGAGAAAGAATTAAAGATAGCTACAGTACTCTTCCATTTAATTCGGTGATGCATTAAAACATTTGACATCCGTTTGATATTACTCACCCTTCACTAATCCTTAATGTTACTGCTCTAAGCTCTTGCGGTAGTGTTTTTGGCCTTGTGGTATTATTATCACTGGAGACTGAATTAGTGGAGGAGAATTCTTGATAATATGGATCTTCTACATCCAATATCTTGACCAAACTATCAAAAACATAATAAAATAAAATAAAAACACAGGACCATCTTACCTGCTCTAAGAGATTCAGAATTATTGTACATGTTTTACCTTTATGAGAAAATTGGAATACTGTTATATGGCCATAAGGGAACACAGTAGAAGATGTGAGGACAAAGCATGGGAAGTAGGAGTTATGTCTCAAACTACCCCCCAAAATGTGGCCCAATCCTATGCATGTTTACTTAGAAGTGAAAAATTGTAGTCTTAGGTCTGCCAGATATTGGTGAGTGGGAGTTCTAATGATAGCTCATCATTAGTTATGCTCACTCTATCTGGAATGCCAGGTTATTCCTACCAATTTACAGTCATCCTCAACATTTTTATTCAGAGTTCCCACTGAATGTGATTGAACTCACTTCCATGCAAGAGGGTATATGACAGTGGTGGCGAACCTATGGCACGTGTGTCAGAGGGGGCACTCAGAGCCCTCTCTGTAGGTACACACACCATCGCCCGAGCGCAGAGTTCGCCCCGCCCCTTTGCCCAGCAGCCCAATGGGAGTGCTTCCTCCCTTCCCCAGCACAGAGTTTGTCCCACCCTTCTGTGGCGTGGATGGCAGCCTGTTGAGTTTGGGCACTCAGTCTATAAAAGGTTCACCATCTCTGGCATAACACAGAAGGTTTAATCACTTCTTAAACACATCCCATATGTGCCAAGGGTTCTTAGCAGTGACAGAGAATACAGAGTGGACTACACCAGCCAGCAATATGTCTGGAGGAAGCCCAAAATATTTTGTTGTCTAAGGAAAAGCAACACATGACACCTCTACTATTCTGAATCAAGTTGTACCAATATTCTAGACCTGCAATGTTATTTTGACACACAAGACAGACAATGTCATAAGTACTTCTCCCCATCTTTGACA
This sequence comes from Bradypodion ventrale, assembly GCA_035047345.1. Lineage (NCBI taxonomy): Eukaryota > Metazoa > Chordata > Lepidosauria > Squamata > Chamaeleonidae > Bradypodion > Bradypodion ventrale. The sequence continues at coordinate 118,939,559 of JAWDJE010000006.1, read as the reverse complement.
GTGAAAACACAACAAAAATAAATAGCCAACAATTTGTTGCCTATTCTTAATGCCCCCAAATCTGCTGCCTGGGGTGGATGCCAAATGCAGAGCTGGTTGCTGGTGTGTCATAAGAATGTAAGATTTATCTGTCTGTTCCAAAGATCTATCTTGTCTGACAATTACATGGTTCTAGCTAATTTTTCTGATTGCTGAGCCCCTGATAAATCTATCCCCTATGAGTGGAGATTTTGATTAACGCAACAGCAACTTGGATTAACACAACGGCAACTCTCAGTGAGGGGGGAGGGTCTTCCTGAAGCAGTGCTATAAGATTTCCCATCCCCAGTTTCAACAATAGTTTGCGGTAGATGTACAACCATTTTATCCCAACCTGGTGCCTATAAATATGTTGGACTACTTTCCCCTGCTATCTGGGGATGATGAGAATTGTAGACCAGTCTGTCTGGAGTGCACTGTGTTGAGGAAAGCTGGTTGAGGGATGTGATTTAATTCAAAGCCATGCGCTGCGGGGGGGGGGGGATGCTTTTAATTTTAATTGTCTTTCTGAGGATATGCAGGTTGAGTCTCTCCAGCCAAATACTGTATGTGATATGGAGTAGATCTACCCAAATTTGGGTTTCCAAAGACATCTGGATCGCAACTTCTATAATTCCTGACCTCTAGCCATACTGTTTTCACTGGATATATGGCTGGATTTGTGAAAAAATATGACTGTGTTAATTTACTCATTCTACATGGTTTCCACTCTTCTGAGACCAGCACAGCAACAGATTATGGAAGAGGGGTTGAGATCGATATTGTTAGTATTCAAAGACCATAATTAGAAATTGTGTAAAATATGTCATTCTCTAAAAATTCTGTCCTTGAGTGTCCTAGAAATGAGGATGTTCGGAAACCTGAATATGAGCAATTCAGCCTCAAGTCTAACTAATAGGTAAGAAAGCAAAATTCCAATGTTGTAAAACAGGAGTTCTCAATTTGTTAAAGCTAGGGGCCGGGTCACACTCCCTTGCACAGCTTTAGGGGCCAGACAGTCATTTTGCCCTTACTCCACCACATGACACTTCATGGTGTGGTTGGGGGGGGGGCACATGAAATGGTGCCACAGGCCATATCTGGCCCATGGGCATACCTGTCAAGTTTTGGATTTGCAAATAAGGGAAATTTCCCAGCAAATACGGGATACTTGACAGCTATGCTTATCCTGTGCTGCCCTCCAATGGCGGCAATAGGGGATTGCAGTATAATTAATAAGGGATGACGGTGGGAAAGAGGGTAATATAAGGGGTTTTCCTGGCCAATAAGGGATACTTGACAGCTATGCCCATGGGCTACAGGTTGAGAATCTCTGTTGTAAAATGTCTCCTATAGTACCCAAGGATGCAGCCTTTGGAAAGCATACAGCAAAACATGCACTAGTTGTCAGAGGTGGGATTATTATTTTTACTACCTACTGTGGGCATCGTATGGTGGGCATGGCCAGGGAGTTAGCCCTGTGTTGCACCTGAATTAGGACTACTTTATTTCAAAACTAGGATAGGTGGGGCCAGCCAGAATTTCTGCTACCAGTTCTGGTGAACTAGTGCGAACCTGCTGAATCCCACCACTGCTAGTTGTATTTCAGAGCTGTACCAAGCCTGAAAGGCTCTACAATTACTAGGCAATTTTCTACCATTCTATTCTTACTGATATAATTAGGACTGTATCAGGCCTTCTATCATACCCCCCCTGTTCAGTTAAATTTATGTGTTTAGCACTAACACACATTCTATATGACAATTTTGGAGCATCAAGCAAGGCTTCTGCTAAAGCCATAGCTGCAAGCCATTTAAATTCAGACGCCAGCATTCTGCAAGATCACTGACAATGTGACATTATCAGAGGTATTGTCAGGCTTCAGAATGAATGAATGGCTTAGTATGATCAATAAGGAACAAAGAGATAATCACCATTCTATATGCTTAACTGTTTTGGTGCTAGAGAAGAGAGCACTTACTTTATTGAGACTTGTATCCATTCTTTTGTATTAGCCATATTCTACAGCACTGATTTTTCTATCATGTACACTGTTAGGAGAGCACAACAGACCTTACTGGAAGCAAAGTGTACATGAAGCACATGGAGCAAAATGAGCTGGTGCTAGTATAAGGGACCTTAAGTCTGCAATGGGTTTGTTCAAAGCGACACCAGCTCCAGCAGTAAACTAACTAATGAAAATAATGGCATAGATCCAACTCTTAGATCCAACCAGAATATACCCACTGAACAAACAAGAATGGTTAAGTTAATACTTGTTAGTTCCATTGACACAGTGGATCTACTGTAGTTGAAACTAATGATTGGATTTTTCTATGAAGTGGAAATTTAAGGCTCATTATTGTCTTTGTCTGGGTTTAAAACATTGTGAAATTAAAAATGTTTTTATAAACCATACAAATGTATGGATAAGTGACTGATGCAACTATGAAATGATGATGCAAGAATAAACTGCCAGTTTAAGACTTGGTAATAAACCTTGTCCTTCAAAAAGACAACAATTTTCCCCCTGTGTATGTTGCTCTCCAGTAATAATAGAACAACAATATCAAAATAGCATCATCATACTTTCAGGCAAACAGTTACCTGCTTTTTCTTGGTTTCCGCTTTTCATCTTGGACTGATTTCTGAAAGTATAATTTTTGGAATGGTTACAACTTGGATCAAAACAGTACACATTCTTTGCAAATGATAGTTTACAATCCTTTTATGTGATGCATTGGTAAGGGATGGGTGGATCAATCTCAACGGAAGCCCACTGGAGTGTTGCAAATGTTTGGTTACCCATCTCTTTAGTCCTGTTTCCAAATTATTTAATTCTTTCCATTTTAATGGTAACAATTTTAATAATTTAATTAAAAACACATGAGAATTCTTAAATAAATATTTAGATACATTGGCCAAGGTAAACACTGAGGCCAAATCAGCAATGCCATATTCCTCATAGTTCCACAAACAACTTGATTCAGAGAAACTGTATCCTATAGATATTTGGCATTATCATTTATTCAGACACTGGTCCTCAAAACAAAAATCCTGCCATTTAACTTAGAATAGTCTAAAACAGTTTAAAATCCTCATATATCCTTGCCACAGATGAATATCTTTTTCTTGACACAAATGTGAGCAGAATTTCCCTCCCCACAAGACTCCTGAATTTTACAGTTCAATGTGAACTTGTTTCCTTTTCAACACAAGTGACATTATGTCAATGCAAATGACATAATAACTCTGTACTCCATTTTTCTATACTCTCTATTCTTCCCTTTCTCTTCAGTCTCAACTTATCGTAATGAACCTATGCACCCTGCATATGCAAGTTGATCTTAGAGATGACATCCATCACAAGACAACCCCTGGACAGTTCTATTGCTGTCTTATCTTCAACAGCTTTTTCATTCTCTCTATATACAAAGCAATGTGAGGCATTTGGAAATTTATAATTCAAAGCATTAAATGGGTCTAATCTGCATCTCTCTTGCATCACTGTCAGTCACATGCTCATTTCAGTAACGTAGGAGATTAAAACCTGGTATTTAAACCAGTGCGAGAGTATGAAAACAACTTGTTATATCCTATAGGAGGTAGACCTTCTATAGCAGGTTGGGCAACCTGAAGCCCAGGCCCATTTTTGCTTTCCTCATTTTCTTAGATAAATCTTTATTGTCATTGTCCTGCACAGAACAATGAGATTGGGGGGGAAAACACTTAACAACCCAACAAAACCTAAACAAAATACAACTATACAAAATTATCAACATACTCCCACCCCACATATACACATTTAACCCCTAAAAGCTCTAAAACTCTAAAAACTCTAAAACCCTAAAAACTCTAAAAATTATATACAGAAGCTCCCTCATAGACTTCTTTGCACTGTATTCAAAGCCAGAACAGCTTTTGGGTAGAAACTATTTCTCAAGCGGCTGGTCCTGGTCTTTATGACCTTATATACCCTATACCTTATACATTTTCTGATACGGCAACAGCACCACTGAGAAAATTGTGCTGCCCACCCCAAAAAGGAAAAGGAAAAAAAAATACTAAGAAAACTAATGAAAAGGAAGAATTCGAAGCCAAATCTTTCTGCCTTCCTTCTACAAGGTGGCCCGTAAGTCCCTACCCGAGACAAAAAGAGTAGGGCTCTGCTGGGGGAGGGAGGAAGCATTTCCATTGGGCTGCCGGGCAGAGGGGTGGGGTGAACTCTGTGCTGGGAGGAGGGAGGAAGCACTCCCATTGCATTGCTGGGCAGAGCAAATCCTGTGGAGATGGCATGCATATCCACAGAGTGGACGAGTAAGGACTTACGGGCCACTTTGAAAGCAAGGGCAGAGCTCTGTGATGAGGGAAGACATACATGGCACTTTGGTGGCAATTGTAGTGATGACAGAAAATTTGGCAGCTGCACTAACAGTGCAGCCCTCTGGTCACGGGAAATTGCCAGCTCCCGCCCTACAATGCACAAATGCAGGACAGTGACTAAGCTGGACACTGAAGAAAAATGTTGTGTCCAATTATTCAATTTTCTGGGCTAGCTAGGACAACCAGAGAGGAGAGGAGACAAACTCTTCAGTCTAAAAACGTCTGATTAACCACATAGTTCTCAAACTAGCTCTTGATTATGGTCCAGTTGTGGTCTAGAAGGAGGCCAGGATGAATTGGTGTATAAGAAGCATATACAGTAGACCCTCACATAACAATGTTACTTGGTTTGCCAAGTAGCGTTGCTAAGCGATTTTTGTTGTTACACGGGTTTCTATGGAGTTTCCCGCATAACGACGTTTTTAGCGTTGTTGTCCGGATAATGGCGGTTATTTTAGCGTCATTGTCTGGACGACAACACTAAAAACGTTGTTATGACGTGTTGTTAAGTGAAAATGATGCTATCCGAACGCATTGTTATGTGAGGGTTGACGGTAGATCGCATGAATGTATGACAAACCCTGACAAAAGGCCCAGATACATTCTAGAAGTGGAAGAGTCATATTGTCTTCATGAGTGTAAACCAATTGTCAACCATTCTTTGAACTGATTCTCACCCTACATGGGGTTCATTTTTAAAAGAAAAATGCCAAAATCAGCAATGATAAACACACACACAAAGGCCCTATGTTTATAAAAATGTAATAGTCACACTTCAAGGATGTATGGCTAGGGGTGTGAGAAATGCATCCCAAACACATTGCTTTATATTTGGGATAGAAAGAACTTGGGATCTTTAATAACAACAAATATAGGAAAAACTGACATTGACAGAATGTATATCCAGGTTTTTACCTGAGTGGGGGGCATAAAAATTGAAATAAAATAAAATAAATAAACAAACAAATAAATAAGTGCTCAATTCTTTAAAATCTGGGTTTGATTCTTTATGTACTGAATTAGGGTTGACACATACTCCCCTCCCCCAGAGCCTTACGTATATGCTAGGCAAGGCAAGCACAATACAGCCCTCTCAATGCTGGGAAAACTTATATTGATTGATTTCGACCAATGTGGGTTCAGGTGGGGGAATATCATTTCACTTCCTTTTTGAATGATTCAGGTAAGTTTTGGTAATTTTAGTAAATTTTGGGGCAGGAACAATGTTGCCTAAATACAAAGTGGATGAGATATCACTGAAGCATCTCCTCTACATTAATATGCTTTCTGTTGCTGGGGGGCTATTCTCACAATCACTGTGATTAGAGGCAGGCAGCAAGGAGTCAGTGGATGAGAGAATTTTTATTTATTTATTTATTTCGACTTATATGCCACCCCACTTGTGAAGTTCGACTCTGGGCGGTTCACAGACACATTGATACACATCAATGAAACAACATAAGCAATAAAATGTTTGAATGTTAGAGCAGTTTCCTTTCTGTTCTCCATTTATGCAATGTGATACCAGCCATAGGAATTAAACATTCCAAATGCAGAAGAAAGGGAAACTGGCACATTTTCATTCCCTATCAATGGCTGATCTTAGTGAGCTCAGAGGGCTGGAGCACTTAATTGCAGTGTCAGGTGGTTTGAGGGTTTGATTCTCCACATCTCCTCCAGTCTTAGCAAGCCAGCCTTGTGCCAAACTACATGGTCAAAGAGCATCCAAAGAAAAAGGGAATGCTAAACCACTTTGGAGGTTGCTATCCCTAGGAACAATAAATTGGAATAAACCTGACTGCATGAAATAAATAATGTTGTATCTATGGTCATTTACAATGTCACAGATAAGAGAACACACCCCTCTCCATGTAAATCTGCTGCTCTGTTGTACCCTCATTATCATTTAGGGCAGGGGTTCCCAACCTTTTCCTGCCACAGGCTGCCCCCACCCCCAACTCTCAGGTGCATAGGCCAGAGGCATAGTTCCTCCCACTGCTTTGGGTGCTTCCATTGTCTGCAGCGACTGTGGCATGGTGTTTTATCGGCTGCTTGTACAGCCTTCTGCCAGTTCTTATAGTGGTGGGAGGGTATGCGGAGCATTTTCGCTCCATTTTTGTAATTTTTCGCCGAACTGGAAGTGCCAAAAATGCCACATTTTGGCTGCGAAAATGGTGTGAAAATGGGATGAAAAATTACAAAAATGGAGTGAAAATGCTGTATACTCTCTCACCATCACAAGAAGCAGCAGAGGCTGCAAAAGCAGCTGGAAAAATGCTGGTTTGCATGGCGGCGGCAACCATGGTTTTTTTGGCTACTTTTGCAGCCTCCACTGCTTCCCATGGTGGCGGGAGGGTATGCAGAGCATTTTTGCTCCATTTTTGTAATTTTTTGCTGATCCGGAAGTATAGATAACACCACATTTGGGCTGCAAAAACAGTGCGGAAACAGGATGAAAAATTACAAAAATGGAGCAAAAATGCTCCACATATCCTCCTGCCAGCATGGGAAGTGGCGGAGGCTGTAAAAGTAGTGGGGGGGGGGGGAGGAATGGCACAATTGCCACCACCACCATGCAAACCAGCATTTTGTCACTTCCAAAGGCGGACGGAGCTTCTGGCAGTGCCTGGGTTCCCATGGCGGGCAAGATTAATTAGTACTGTGGGCTGGATTAGGCCCACGGGCTGTAGGTTGGGAACCCCCGATTTAGGGCAACCAACACAATGACTTGTTTGAGCATGTCAAACAGTACAGGGAAGGGGAGCTTATTCAGATAACCAAACATTTTGGGGAAAAGCTGAAGATATAAACCTATTTGCATCCATTAATTTGCTCACTAGCATCAACTACATCAATGTGGAACTAGAGAAGGCAAAAATCTGCAGCAATTACTATGTCTCTATTGTTTTCACTTTGGGAACATCTAATACAACACAAGATACTGTGTGACATCAACTGATCTCATGACACTGCCACACATCACGAACTAGGGAAAGGAAAACACAGTGTAAAGATGTCACATTATATTTATTGTAGCAGAAGCTACAAAAAAGAAGTTACAAAAAAAAAAGGGACCCGAAATGGCAGCTGGTTCATGTCTTACTTGAACGATCTAATTCTGCTCACTCCCTGCTCCTTAAAGATTTTGCTATAATTTTGTTTGAGTGCCAGCAATCTGACTAAGCAAATGCATTCTGTCACCTGCTGCTAAGTAGGTTAATAGTATGCATATGCCTCTAGCAAGTGGGCTTAATTGCTCTTAAGAGGGACCTAGGGAAACGGCTTCTTCAATTGCCTCCTGACATAGTGGATCATGCTTTCCCTCCTCTTCCCTCCTTTTAGCAGCAGTGGGTGCCAGAATCAAAACCATGTCATAGATATTTGACCTTGGAACCAGGAGTTACTTGGATGAAAGAGAACATTCATGTGTTCCCCCCTGCATTGTTTTGTTAAATATAAACAAAAGATGCTTTATACGATACTTGCTCAAATGCTCAAAAGGAACAGGATCCTAGTTCTGGAACTGAAATAAATCAGATCTTTTTAAAGCAACAGCTTTGTTGTATTGATTTCAGGGTCTCTCTCTCTCTCTCTCTCTCTGTGTGTGTGTGTGTGTATATATATATATATATAAACATCAAATTTAGTAGACCTGCATAAGAACTGCGTGCAAGAATAATCATGGTTACTGTGTAACATTAGTTGGAGCTGAATTGTGTCCCATGGAACTAATTTCCAGCTAAGAAAACAACTGCGCTGATTTACTCTGGGCTAGAGATTCATGGAACTGTGTTGTAACTGGTATTCTTGCAAGCTCTCAAACTGGGCCTTACACTCAAATGGATGTTCACAGAATTGAGCTGTGCTTTGCATGCATGGTGAGAAAACAGGTAAAGATTAGTAAAGGTACAGATCTCCTTTGCTTGAAAGCCAGTCGTATCCGACTGACTCTAGGGTTCAGTGCTGATCTCTGCTAATAGCCAAAGAGCCAGCACTGTCTGCATCTGAAGATGTTTCCATGGTCATGTGGCAGGCATGACTAGACGGAATGTTGTTTTCCCCACCAAAGCAGTACCTATTTATCTACTTGCAATTTTTTGGCTTCAAGCTGCTAGCTTGGCAGGAGCTCGGACAGAGACAGGAGCTCACTCTATAGTGCAGTACTTGGGTATCGAACTGCTGACCTTCCAACCCTCCAGTCATCAAGTTCAGAATCTAAACCACTGGTAAAGATTACCAGTGGCTCAATCTACTTTGCTTCTTTTTCATCCTGTGCCCTTAGCCCTGTCCTGTGCAAGGACCTGAAAATCTTTCAGAGCTTGACTTATATGCATGACTTACATGTATAAGACTGTAATATGTAGAATCTTCAGGGTTATTTAGAGTTTTGGGTTTCTGAGGTCTCCTCGGGTTTCTCTGCATAGGATGACTGTCCTCTGCTTTGGAGGTAGCTGCAATGAAAAAGATCAATAGGCAAGCAAGAATTGTTAACAAAAGCAGCAGATACAATAAGGTCTTTAAAAATAACAACATACCCAATTCCAAAATCTAAAGTGCCATCAAAAACTATGCAAGTTCATTGGCTTGCTATAGGGATTGCTTTGGTTCTAGTATGCTAGACAGACAGACAGACAGACAGACAGACAGACAGAGACATACATACATACATACATACATACATACATACATACATACATACATACATACATACATACATACATACAAGGGAAGAACCCAAGAGATTGCAAAAATAATGGGCAGATAATAGTAATAGCAATTCCACTTGTGTACCATCCCATTACACTTAGTGCATTCTCTGGGCGGATCACAAGTTAATTAGCATTTTGCTCTCAACATGCTGGGTACTCATTTTACCAACCTTGGAAGAAGGCTGAGTCAACCTTGGGCCCTGGTATGGTCAGGATCGAACTCACAACCTTTTGGCTGCAGTACTGTAGTTTAGCCACTGTGCCACCAGTAAACCTTACTTTAAAAAACAACAACACCCCTCTTCCCCGTTCTCCTGTTGCAAAGCCATCCTTCATACATCTCAGCTCATGTGTGTTGCAATGTTGCCTACAATGAGATATCTGCATGTCCACTGCAAGATAAACAGTAATTGCTGGTGAGGTTGTGAAGGTGGAAAGCTGCTCTAGAGACTTTTTTCCTTGGGAGTAGATAACATCTGCCAGAGCATCACAGTAATTGATTAATATCTGGCGATAGCAAAATACAGACATATTTCTGCAAAATAGAAACATGTTTGCTAATTCAAAAGCTCAAGAGTAGCTTTTAGCTGGCTGAAGAGTTTTGATTAAAGTATTGCTATGTTTTATGAGCTATGTCTATACTGTCAGGAGTGACTACTATTAAGCTTAATGAAGCTTACTGGTATAAGAAATATTGTCCATAACATTTGCTTGCTACAGTTCCCCAGCCCATAGCCTGAAAAACAGTATTTTTCTTGGTACAAGGTAAGAAAAGGTTTCCCAGTCATGGTGGCTAGCAGTGACACTTCTTTGGGTATTCTGGGCATACCTGTCAAGTTTTGGATTCAGAAATAAGGGAAATTTCCTGGCAAATACAGGATACTTGACAGGGGGGAAATTTCCCGGCAAATACAGGATACTTGACAGGGGGAAAATTCCCAGCAAATACAGGATACCTGACAGGGGGAAATTTCCTGACAAATACAGGATACTTGACAGGGGGGGAATTTCCCGGCAAATACAGGATACTTGACAGGGGGGGAATTTCCCGGCAAATACAGGATACTTGACAGGGGGGAAATTTCCTGGCAAATACAGGATACTTGACAGGGGGGAAATTTCCTGGCAAATACAGGATACTTGACAGGGGGGAAATTTCCTGGCAAATACAGGATACTTGACAGGGGGAAAATTCCCTGGCAAATACAGGATACTTGACAGGGGGGAAATTTCCCGGCAAATACAGGATACTTGACAGGGGGAAATTTCCCGGCAAATACAGCACACTTGACAGGGGGGGAAATTTCCTGGCAAATACAGCACACTTGACAGGGGGAAAATTTCCCGGCAAATACAGGACACTTGACAGGGGGAAAATTTCCCGGCAAATACAGCACATTTGACAGGGGGGGGGATTTCCCGGCAAATACAGCACATTTGACAGGGGGGGGATTTCCCGGCAAATACAGGATACTTGACAGGGGGGAAATTTCCCGGCAAATACAGGATACTTGACAGGGGGAAATTTCCCGGCAAATACAGGATACTTGACAGGGGGAAAATTTCCCGGCAAATACAGGATACTTGACAGGGGGGAAATTTCCCGGCAAATACAGGATACTTGACAGGGGGCAATTTCCCGGCAAATACAGGATACTTGACAGGGGGAAATTTCCTGGCAAATACAGGATACTTGAGAGGGGGATATTTCCCGGCAAATACAGGATACTTGAGAGGGGGAAATTTCCCGGCAAATACAGGATACTTGACAGGGGGGAAATTTCCCGGCAAATACAGGATACTTGACGGGGGAAATTTCCTGGCAAATACAGGATACTTGACAGGGGGGAATTTCCCGGCAAATACAGGATACTTGACAGGGGGAAATTTCCCGGCAAATACAGGATACTTGACAGGGGGAAAATTTCCTGGCAAATACTGGACACTTGACAGGGGGAAAATTTCCTGGCAAATACAGCACACTTGACAGTGGGGGGATTTCCTGGCAAATACAGGATACTTGACAGGGAGAAAATTTCCCGGCAAATACAGCACACTTGACAGGGGGGAATTTCCCGGCAAATACAGGATACTTGACAGGGGAAAATTTCCCGGCAAATACAGGATACTTGACAGGGGGAAAATTTCCCGGCAAATACAGGATACTTGACAGGGGGAAATTTCCCGGCAAATACAGGATACTTGACAGGGGGATATTTCCCGGCAAATACAGGATACTTGAGAGGGGGAAATTTCCCGGCAAATACAGGATACTTGACAGGGGGGAAATTTCCCGGCAAATACAGGATACTTGACAGGGGGGAAATTTCCCGGCAAATACAGGATACTTGACAGGGGGGAAATTTCCCGGCAAATACAGGATACTTGACAGGGGGAAATTTCACGGCAAATACAGGATACTTGACAGGTGGGAATTTCCCGGCAAATACAGGATACTTGACAGGGGGGAAATTTCCTGGCAAATACAGGATACTTGACAGGGGGAAATTTCCTGACAAATACAGGATACTTGACAGGGGGAAAATTTCCCGGCAAATACAGGATACTTGACAGGGGGGAAATTTCCCGGCAAATACAGGATACTTGACAGGGGGAATTTCCTGGCAAATACAGGATACTTGACAGGGGTGAAATTTCCCGGCAAATACAGGATACTTGACAGGGGGGAAATTTCCCGGCAAATACAGGATACTTGACAGGGGTGGAATTTCCTGGCAAATACAGGATACTTGACAGGGGGGGAATTTCCCGGCAAATACAGGATACTTGACAGGGGGGAAATTTCCCGGCAAATACAGGATACTTGACAGGTGGGAATTTCCTGGCAAATACAGGATACTTGACAGGGGGGAAATTTCCCGGCAAATACAGGATACTTGACAGGGGGAAATTTCCCGACAAATACAGGATACTTGACAGGGGGAAAATTTCCCGGCAAATACAGGATACTTGAGAGGGGGAAATTTCCCGGCAAATACAGGATACTTGACAGGGGGAATTTCCTGGCAAATACAGGATACTTGACAGGGGTGAAATTTCCCTGCAAATACAGGATACTTGACAGGGGTGGAATTTCCTGGCAAATACAGGATACTTGACAGGGGGGAAATTTCCCGGCAAATACAGGATACTTGACAGGGGTGAAATTTCCCGGCAAATACAGGATACTTGACAGGGGGAAATTTCCTGGCAAATACAGGATACTTGACAGGGGTGGAATTTCCTGGCAAATACAGGATACTTGACAGGGGGAAATTTCCTGGCAAATACAGGATACTTGACAGGGGGAAATTTCCTGGCAAATACAGGATACTTGACAGGGGTGGAATTTCCTGGCAAATACAGGATACTTGACAGGGGTGGAATTTCCTGGCAAATACAGGATACTTGACAGCTGGACCATTAGGAAAGCTGAGCGCAGAAATATAGATGCCTTTGAAATGTGGTGTTAGAAATAGGTCAATCTTAGAAGAAATCAACCCTGACTGCTCATTAAAGGCCAAATAGTAAAGATGACGCTAAAGTTCTTTGGACATCAAATGCAAAGAGAGGATTCACTTGAGAAAGCTTTGATGCTGGGAAAGGTGGAGGACAAAAGAAGGGGCTGGCCAAAAGTAAGATGGCTAGATGATATGGCTAGATGGGCACATAGCTGTGCGGGCCAAAGAACCCTTTCCCCATCTTCTTGGGAGGACTTTTGTTTTGCTTTCTTTCTTGTTTACTCAGTGGTTTAAGTGACTAAGATGCTGACTGGGAGGCAGAAGGTCAGCAGTTCGATTCCCGAGTACTGCAGGACGGAATGAGTTCCCATCTTTGTCCCAGTTCCTGCCATCCTAGCAGTTCGAAAGCAAGAAATTGCAAGTAGATAAATAGGGACCACTTTGGTGGGAAGGTAACAGCGTTCCGTTCGCTCTGGTGTCTAGTCATACCTGCCACATGACCACGGAAACGTCTGCGGACTCAGACAACGCTGGCTCTTTGGCTTTGAAACAGAGATGAGCACTGAACCCTAGAGTCGGATACGACTGGCTTTCGAGCAAGGGAAACCTTTACCTTTCTCATTTTTAATTATTTTTTTCCTGGGAAGCAAAGAAAGTGCAGAATAGTAAACCAGCCCCCTAGGGTTACTCTCTCCCCCCCCCCACTGATTTGCCCCCCTCTCCCTCCCTGATTTGCCCCCCTCTCTCCCCCCACACACTGATTTGCCTCCTCTCTCCCCCCACTGATTTGCCCCCCTCTCCCCTAATGGTTTACCCCCTCTCTCCCACTGATTTGCCCCCTCTCTTTCCCCCCCACTGATTTGCCCCCTCTGTCTCCCCCCCACTGATTTGCCCCTGCATATATGAAATATATCGTTCACCTAGAGTAGACTCAGCAGCAGCAAAAACGAAGCTTCCCCATGACCATGTGGCTGGCAGGGAAGGGAAACAGAAACTACAAAAAGTCCCCACCACCTTCTCTCTCTCTCTCTCCCTTTCCACAAGCGAAAAGCCACAAACAGCGACCTCTGGTGGCTGGAAAAACATACTGCAGCTCCAGTCAGGATTTTTTTATAAAAAAAATAAGGGAAAATAAAGGAAAATTAATAAAATGGGATGGGCGGGAAGAGGGGTAAAAATAAGGGGTTTTCCTGGGAAAAACAGGATAGTTGACAGGTATGATTCTGGGAACTGTACTCCAATCAGATAACTGGAATAATCTAAAATGTTCCATCCACTAGCTATTTACTCTATTCATCTGGACTGGACTCATATAAAGAGGAAAAGAATTTTGCTCTTAGATGTCTCAAAGAAGCTTGTTATCACTGGTGGTAAAGGAAAGCACTATTATACTACCCTCATAATATTATTTTAATTAAGAACATGGCACTAGCATTTATCAGAAATGATAAACAATGCATCAGCATAAGTACCAGCACAAATAGCTGTTGAACTTTTGCCATGCTGTATGTGATAAATAATGTCTTTGAAAGGTCACTGATATATTGGAGGACCAGAATAAATAATCTTAATTTATAATATAGCTAAATAATGAATACATTTATTGTTCTGGCTTCTTATCTGGCATGCAGATGGATCCTAATTTAATGAATTGGCAATTATCTCTTTACATTTGCATTTTGAAGAACAATGGTGGTCTTCTTAACTAAGGTGCAGTCAATTTGCTAGAGACAATGAAATTTCATTACTATTAATTTATATTTACTATACTGAAAGTAAATAAAAACCAGAGTCTTTCACTTAAAGACGATATACAGAGAAAGATTAATTTCATTTCCTATGTTTAAACTATATACATTCATGCTTGTTCGCTCTTCAGGAACTGCAATAGTGTAATAGGCCAGACTGCACTCAGCAATCGGATATGAATATGCTATGCTTAGCCTCATGTTCAGGGGTTTAACTTCTTCCTTCTCAGGGAAAGAAATTAAAATCTTCCATTTATGGTTCAAAGCAAACCACTGTTTCATCTTGTTATGGAAAACTAAGAGGTGAACAATCCCTAATGAATTAATAAAGCAGGATATTATCACATGTTTTGATAACCTGGTAAATTAACAATGGGTTGTTCAAATTAGTTTTCCCATATTGAGATGTAATGAGAAACTATGGTTTGTTTCGGAACAAATGCAGCCTTAGAAGGTGGGATCTTAAGTCATTAGGGGGAAAAAATCAATGTACATACAAACTCAGAAATCTTCAAACTAATTTCATGTGCTAAAAAACTGATTACAGCAGAGAGAAGGATAATACCCTAAGCATTCCCTTCTTTTAAAATAGCTGTTTAAAAGCCCAAATTCTCAGCCATCCTGTTTCCCCACTATCCTTTCTTTCACCTTGGGTGGTTGACAAAAATCATCTACAGGAAATATAATATAGCAAAAATCAAAAGTTAACTGCTAGAAGCACTGTGGTCTGTCAAAAATGAATAATGTGAGTCTATTCATGGCTAAAGGAAGCCATGCATACTTTTTTGGGGGGTGGGTGGGGGTGGGGGTGGTTCCTATATCACAGTTGTAAGTTGAAGGGAATATTACCATTATCATTTTAAATATTACACTACTTATAGACATCAAAATGCCAGCTGATTTAAAGGTAAACAAAAGTTTGGTAGTTGTAGCCACTTACTGATTGATTAATGCGTTTATTGAAAGAATGGACCACAATGAAACAGATTGGCAGGAAATTTTCTCTCGAAAACCATTCTTTCTATAGTGAATTAATAAACTACCCTGAGATAAAACATTACCTCTGATAGATGACTTGCCTGGAGAAATGGGACATATTCCTAGTAGTACGGGCTATTTTTCAAAAATATTTATTAATGAAGGAAAGCTAACAATATCTTTACATTTACTGATAATTTACAATCAATACTCCTCATTATATTTTAAATTTACAACTCAGTATGATTGTAACATTAACAGGCAGGAGGAGCCCAACTATACAAAGGGAATTCAAGAGTCCGGCTACTAGAAGTTATATTATGATTATTTCATATGTGGCAATGAACCAATGGGAATTATGATGTCTGTGCAAACATTCTATTCAAATTACTCAGGTGCAAAGGTAGACATGGAAGCAGCTTCAGCTCTGTGTTAATATCTGGCCATGTGGTTGGTCACATGATGGACCTACCCATAGAGTCACAGCCATTCCTGCAATCCCCCCACCCCGTGTTTGCCAGCCTGAATACGATACTGGCTCTGCTTGGTTATCACATCTGAATAAGGACAACAGTATAAATGCCAACCATGTGGGAAGATATACATGTTTTTGTTAATGAACTGGATAACCACATATGCCCTGCCTGATTGCTCCCTTCTAACTTTTCCTGTAAATGGCAGGGTTTGCACGGCTGTTCAACTAAGCACTTGCTTCTTCTTCGGTGTCTAAGGCTAGATGCGAAACTGTGTAATGAAGCCACTGTTTGGTCAAGTCATTCCACAGTTCACTTTGCCTGACATAGTGTGAGAAAGATTGGCTGACACAAGGTTGCTATTGCCCGGGGTATGCCTGATTGTGGTTCAAAAATATCACAATCTTCAAGGAGGTTTTTCTGTGCACCTGATACTTGCCTAAGGCAGCAAAGTGATGGAGTAGAGAAGCAGCAAGTACAACAGAGTATATAGTTGCTGCCTCTCTTCCACCTCTCTTTGGGGAAGGTTGGGAACCATTGCCATGGGGTTCATTTTTCTTCTTCCTTTATACCAGGGTTTCTCAACCTTTTCAAGCCAGGGGCTGGGTCATGTTCTTTCACTCCGCTTCGAAGGCCAAATTGCCATTTTGCCCTGCCTGCATGATGGGGGTAGCCATTTTGTCCCTTGGAGGGCTGGGGGGTGGGGCACATGAAATGGCACCATGGCCCTTAGGTTGGGAACACCTGCTTTATACACACAAGCACAGAACCATAGGTTTCTTTAATTTTGTGAGCAGGTGAAGAGGAAGGAGTCAGAAGAGGGCCCTTCTATGTATAGATTTATTTATTAGATTTATATCCTATTTCTCTCTCCATAAAAAGAGCATTCACAGTGACTATTAACAATACAGTGGTACCTCACTTAAAGAGCATAATGCGTTCCACGGGATTGCTCCTTAAGTGAGTTTGCTCTTTAAGCAAAACACCATTGTAAGTGACCAATTTTGAGTTCTGGCTGGGGTGACTGCAAACCCCGATTTAGTTGTTAAGTGAGTTTTTAGTTGGTTTTAGTTGTTAAGCGAGGTGACCATTCAGAGAAAATTCTGCTCTTTAAGCGAGTTAGTCTCTAAGTGAGGCACTCTTTATGCAAGGTTTTACTGTACAGTCAAATAAATCTATATTTGAGTGATGTGATGAACATACTTACAATACTCCAAACAAGAAATAGCTATCAATTCATGCATCAAATTTAAAATATTTCATATATAATGTTTAAAAAGTCAACATACAATATTTTCAATGTTATTATTTTTAATATCTACTTGTAATTTCTTGCCTTCGAGCTGCTAGGTGGCAAGAGCAGGGACAGAGGACAAGTGCTCACTCTATCATACAACACTCAGGTCTTGACCTGCTGACCTGCTGACCACTAAGCCACCATGGCCTAGATATACAAAGAAGGGAATAACTTATTTCTAATGCATGATTTCCAAGTTGCTGCAAGATTTTTCTTTTCATGGAATTTGATTTGGACAATTTCCAAAATGTCATAGGATGAGCCTGGGCAGGAAGGAGGTATCCTGCAGTGAGCATGGTTTACCTCTAGACTGCTAGTCATTTGAAATTACTTGCATAACAGGTGGACACCTGTAGTTCATCTGCATTGTGTGGTAGACTATGAACTTTGTTGTACTCAAGAGGGAAATGAGGTGGTAGAGGGCCTTTACTTTTGAATAAGTGTCTGGACGGGATGGCTTATTGCAGTGATGGTGAACCTATGGCACGCATGTTACAGAGGATACACAGAGCCCTCTCTGTTGGCATGTGCACCATCACCTCAGTACAGAGGTCACCCCACCCCTCTGTCCAGCAGCCCAATGGGAGTGCTTCCTCCGTCCCCCCCAGCACAGAGTTCACCCTGCCCCCTGTTTGGGCACTCGGTCTCTAAAAGGTTCGTAATCACTGGCTTACTGGATTCATTCCGTTTCAATTATTTCATGATCCACAATTGTGTGACAATGTAAAAAATATAGGTGCCTGCTTGCTCTTCCAGGTATGGAACTCTTACTTCAGAGCAATCCTGTACTACATAAGTGGCCGGCTGTAGTTCTCCAAGTTATTGGACTCCAACTTCCATTAGCCCTACCGGCAAAGCAAATGGTAGGTGGTGATTGGAGTTGCAGTCTAACAACTCCCAGAGACACATAAGTTGCCATCTCATGATATACAGCACAGATTGTTAAGGCAGCTGTGGTTACACACATTCCATTAGGGTAAGATGGAATTGCCTTCAAATAATAACATTGGTTCTTTACCAGGCTGACAAACACGGGGAGAAAGGCGGCCATTTGTTTGCTTGTCTTTGGAGAGCATTACAGGTCTCAGCTGATGTGAGAGAATCATTTCATTCAGTTTCTGCTGTAGCACCATATAGTCTTCTGATAATTTTGATATCTAAAGTAAAAAACAATACAACAAAAACATGTTTCAAGGAAATTCAAAGAGGGAAAGAGAAGGTAAATAGAATGCAAACCCCTTTCCATTGTTTCAGGAAATTTCCACAAGTATTTGAAAAACTAATAAACACTTGCTGAATCACAAAAGGGCCAAGAAAGAATCTTATGACATCATGTAAGACATTTGGAAGAATTATCCAGAATTTAATCAGTCTTGCAACTCTTTCCATGGGCATCTAACAAGGGCATTCTCAAAGTCAGAGTTAGGCTGTATCTGTCATTTTCACTGACAGTCTCTTACTGTCCTTATTAACCCCTAAATAAATGTATAACTATTTTCAATAAAGAAGAACTCCTAAGAGAGTTCTCACAAACAGATTTAATAATCTGTATCAACATTTCCAACAAAGGCTAATCAATATGTTGAACCCAGTATACTATAAAATGGAACACTGGTGGGAATTATTCTTATTGCTGTTACTAATTGATTTTATTTCATTGAATCATTGTTTAATATGTTGTGACACCTTAAAGACTAACTGCTGTCTTTTAATGCTAGCATTCATGGATTGAATCCACTTTATCAGACATAAGAGTTAGACTTCCTGACATACAAATTGAATAAATCAAATCAAATCAATCAAATCGTCAATTTATGTACAAAGGTACACAATTGTTGGTCAGCATAACAGATAAGATTACAAATCAGTGTGGCTTTTTACAACCGATAATAACAAAAGAGCTCCGATTGGGGATTCTTATTTATCACTGTGATGTTTGGCCCTGTTGAGTTGCAAATGGTTAGAAAATGGTCAACAGGGCCAAACCTCACAGCAAATCAGAATACCAACCAGGGATCTTTTGTTATTACGAGTTGTAAAAAGCCATACTGACCTACAGTGTGTTATGCTAGCCAACCTTTGTGTGGTTCTGTACCTGATGTGTATAAATTTATGCCATGAAGTCTCACTCTGACGAAGTGGACTTGATCCACAAAAACTAACATTAAAATACAGCAGTTAGTCTTTAAGGTGCATTTATGTTCTTTTGTCTCTTTGTTTTGTTTACTCTTTTATATGCTTGCATAGACTAACATGGCTACCTGCACTTAAAAAAATTCATTGATCAGTGTTAATTGTGCATCTTTTTAAAGCTGGCTTTTGCCAACTGGATACTCTCTAGATCAGGGGTTCCCAACCTATGGCCTGTGGGCCGGACCTGAGACGCCATTCCATCTGGCTCATTGCCACCTCTGCCACACCCGGAAGTGGAAGCGTGTGTATTTATGTCAGCTGTAAAACGTGCCCGTATAAATGCGCCCATGGCTGTTGTAAACACGGAAGTGGGCACATTTATGACAGCCATAAATGCACCTGCTTCCACTTCTGGGGAGCATGGTCCAGCCCACTCAACTGTCCAAGGGCGTGGTCAGGCCTGCGGCATAAAAAGGATTGCCACCCCTGCTCTAGATGGGTGGATCATAACCTTCACTATCCCTTCCCAGTTGGGTGCAGTAGCAGAAATGTATTAAACAGCTATAATTTAATACAAATGGAGAGTGGCATGTGTGAGACAGCTGCTCTAAGCTTCTTACCTGCCTGGAGAATGCTGCCAAGTCAGATTTTTCCTTCTCTGGGGCTTCCTTCAGAATGTTCTTTGAGTCCTCAGACTGTGCACCAGAGCTCTGCCTCTCTTTTGTTCCATTAGAACTAAGATCTTGACTCTGCCCACTGCCTTTCAGCTCACTGTGAGCTCTTGCGTGATGTTCACAAGGCAATTTCCCTTCTTTTCTGAGCTGCCCCCGTCTTCTGTACCCTCGGTAATTACTCTGAATGACTAACGCTGCCTTCTCTTTGTCTCCTGAGGACAGCTTACTGACCTCCATATGTTTCTGAGAGCCTCTCAAGGACCCTCTTCTCAGGATCATCTTGTATTCGCAGGGAATTGGCTGGCCATATCTTAGAGACCCTCTTTCCAGGTGACTATCAAAGGGAGCAGCAGACATTTGGCTGTTATCTTTTCCACTGCCTCTTTCCTGAGGAGTCTGCCAGCCAGTTTCACTTGCCTTTTGGATGGATGTTTTCATAGAGGAGCACCTGGAACTGGCTTGTTTTTTGTCTTCCTCAGGAGGCCTTTGCGGTGTTGAAGGGCCTCTTCCCCCAAGAAGCATTTCTTTGTTTCCTTCTGAAGCCTTCTGATTCAGGTAGGCAATGCGCTGACTAAGTGCCATAGCTGTATCTTTTTGGCCCGTTCCACCTTCTGCTTCTGGTGCTATATTTTGAACTGGTTGGAAACTTTTTATTAAAGGTGGCCCTGCTTCTGCTTTGTCCTGTTCCTTTACTTTTTTACGTACTCTGTAGCCCCGGTAAGTACTTTGAAGAATAACAGCAGCTTCCTCTTCAGTTTGAGAATGTGAATTCTGTGCACCTGCTATATCATTCTCAACCTCCAGAGGAATACTGCACTTCTCTTCTGAACATCCCATTTCCTTGTGCTGCTCTTTGACCTTCTTATGCTCTCGGTAGCCCCGAGAGTTATTCTGAAGGATAACAGCTTCTTCTTCTTCTTCTTCTTCAGTACAAGAAGAGTTCTGTACAACATCTGCCTGGTCCTCTGAAGAGAAGCTTTGTACAATAGCTGGAGTTCCTTCCTTCTTAAGTTGCTCCTTGAATTTCTTACGTTCTCGGTAACCCCGGTAATTACTCTGTAGGATAATAGCCGCTTCCTCTTCATTACAAGGAGAGGAGGCTTGTGCAACAGCTGTCCTATCCTCAACATCTGGAACTTGTTCACCTTCTTCTTTTTCAACCGAGTTATCTATCATTTTAGCCTGCTCCTTCCTGAGAAGTGATTCCCTAAAACAGACATGCTATATTCAGAAAATATTAAGGAATTAGATTCTGTAACCTTACAAGCCTCCTTAAGGCAATGTATCTACATTAATATGACAAATGCAAAAATACGAAAGTAGAAGAGTTTTTGTGGTTGCTTAGAGATGGAAACAGGCTTTGAAAAATACAGATGCATAATTTTGAATAGCAGCTGTATTTTTTAGCTTCTGAAATATCAGCAATTTTATATCCTTTGCAAGGCAATTATCACCACACACAAAATATCAAAGCCAGCGCAGTCCAGTTGAAGTCAAGTGGGTTGGCTAATGTATGTACAACTATAATAACAATTATCATATTGTACTAATAATATATTACAGCATTGATCAGAGCTGACCTGAGGATTTTTCAGACCAGCCCTCATGTTGAAATTGAGTTGAGCAGGACGGGGTGAAAGGATGTTTATACATCTGGCCCATAGGAAGGCAGTAATTTTGTTTCACCAGAAAAATGGTGAAAAATTCTATGAGCCAAAGAATAATCACAGTGTTTCTATAATTCACAGCACTCACTTGGCATCCACTTGGCATCTCAAAGCTGTCACATTATTCAGAACATGCCCTATTCCCATGATGGTGAACCTTGGCATTCCAGAGGTTCTTGGACTTCAATTCCCAGAAGCCCAAGCACCTTGTGAATCCACATGAATGGGTTTACTGCAATTCATCTGTCCCACGCTTCCCTCAATGCTCCCGGAAGCAGAAGTGAAACATTTCTATATATAAAGTACTTAAACCCAATAAAGAAAAAAAGGTCCATAAATATGTATAAATCTGGACCACACTGATGCTGATTCTAGGTTAGGGATCAACTTCAAGTAGGAAAGGCTGCAAACATTTCCCCCAGTGACATTTCTATGGCCCTTCAAGGACACGCCAGGGTTCTCAAGTTTAAACATTTTTTTAAATGCAAAAAAGATAGCTTTTTTTGCTCCTGGAGGCCTCTAGCACTTTTAATTTGGGGCCTTGAAGCTACCATTCCCCCCCCCCCCCCCATATGAAGAGCAAACAAAACAAACTGAAAGTACCAACTTAGGCATTCTCACTTTCCCCCAGTAGCTTAAAATATTTTTAGCCTGGTGGTGCTCAAGATGGTGCCCGGGGGCAAAAGATGGGCACCCAAGTCTCCTGAAGATTGCCTTTCCATGCCCCTGCTAGCAGCAGCAGTTCTCATACACCAGTTTAAAAACCAGCTCTGGCAAATTGCAGACCAGAGTAATTGTCAGCTAAGCAGACTTCAACACTGTCTCTTTAAATCTTTAAGAAAACACGCTTATTTCCATATCAAATATTGATTTATTTGACTTCATGTATGACTGTATTCCTGACATGAATCCAACATACAAAGAGACAAGAAAGCGCTTTTCAAATCAAACAGTATTGAAATCCTACTTTCATTTATTATTTTAAATGGAAATTGTACACCCTTCCAAAAATGTAGAATGAAAACAAAATATAATGAGATTTCTTTCAGTCTGGCTATATGGAGGACTGTTGTTTGTCATTGTGTAGGAGATATTGCTGCTGTCTGGACTTTTTTAAAATTTGCAGAGAAGTGTGGCATTTAATGGGGCAATTATAATAATAACAACACAAACAATACCTTTTCATTCTGAAACTCTTTCTTTCTCTGTATCCCCTGTAGTGAGACTGAATGGTTGTTGCAGCTTTATTATTCACACCCTTTTGTTCTTTAATCTTTTTTCTGATTAAGTATCCTCTTGCAGCTGACATAAATTAGAGTAAGAACAAAACTTTATTCTAAAAAGAGGTAACTCAAAGGCATTAAAAAGCCACATTATATAGACTGAAAGGGAGTTTACAGCAGCCTGCTTCCAAACTGAAGAAGCACTAGGATGGGATTCTAGCCATCCTCATCAAAGGAGGTAATGACTATGATGTGCTGGAAAGATTTCAACTGCAGCTAAACACAACTGTGGGGCACCATGTTGGAAAATGTCTGTTTGCACAGCAGAATAGAAGTGAAAGGCTTTTGGCCACCAAATGAGAAGATAAGAGTCACTGTAGAACACCCTGATGCTAGGAAAGCTCAAAGGCAAAAGGAGAAGGGGGCGGCAGAAGATGAGATGGTTAGACAGCATAGTTGACACAGTTGACGTAGATATGGGTGGACTATGGAGAATGGCAGATGACAGAGGAGCCTGCCATGCTGTGGTCCATAGGGTTGCAAAGGGTCGGACTCAACTGTGCGACTGAACAACAACATTCCAGGTGAATGAGAATTCTTTCAACTTCTGAAAGGACCATCTCAGGATGTTTTTGCTGCCTGATGGGACAGACTAGAAGAGTACACTCCCATTTTACATATGGAAGCCAATCAGGGAATTCATTCAATCTTGCTCCAGCCTTGGGGATGGGACACAGGGTGTGACCAGATGGGTATCTGTCCCACTATTTGGTCCATTGTAGTGACCGGCTGGTTTGTTCTTTTTGCCAACAATCAGATGGCATAATTGCTAAAGTGAACTAGCTGGTCTCCAATCTTCTTTCTGCTGTTAACTTCCCAATACTGCTAAGCGGCTTATGACAACAGCTTGGCCACTTCATGATATTGGGGAATTAAATACTTCCTCTCTCCTATTAAGATAGCATTGATTACCATACTAGTTAGAAAAAACATTGACAATTTGTTGTGAGGAAGGAGGATTTTTTTCCTTAAGGAAGGCAGGCTTGAGATGCACATACCGTTTGGATGCAAGAATCACACCAAATGGATGATGAACTTCTACACAACCTTAAGCAACCCTATTTAGCTTGTTCCCATTTTGCCATGTAGACAAGCCCACTGTTGTTGACTGCACATGAATGAAACATGTTTGGCTTAAGAGGTTCACAAGAGGTGACATGGTTTTGTTCTCCAACACTTTGCCATCACTACCTGTCTCCCAGCTTCTGCTGCAAAAACATGCTCTTACCCTAATAATATGATTATTTCTGTTTCTGAAAATGTAGTACAGTAAAACCCCTACTTATGAAAAAAGTCAGTTCCGTAGGCTTTTGCTTAAATAGTTTTTATGTAACTCGAAGCAAATGCATGGGAAAAATTATTTTTTTACATAACTCGAAGCAAACCCATAGGAAAAAAAATATTTTTAATGTAAATCGAAGCAAACCCATAGGGAAATAATTTTTACGTAGCTCGAAACAAACCCATAGGAAAAAGAATCTTTATGTAACTCAAAGCAAACCCATAGGAAATCGTGTAAATCGGGACATGGTTTTAACACAAAATCATTATGTAAGTCAAATTTTATGTAATTCGAAGTATATGTATGTCGGGGGTTTACTGTACTCCTTTTTAAAAGATCCTCCCACAGTCCCCCTGCCTCTGCAAACATGTCCAGCTTTTGACATTAAATTTTGAACAGTTTGTCCCAACCAAGTTTCACCTGCCCTTTACACAATGTAGAATGAACAGAAGAAATGTAGACTGGTATGTCCTACTTTAGACTGCAAATAGGGAGTTGTCATTGTTGAGTGCTCCCCCCTTATAGATACTTCCCATGAATAAACAGCTCATTGGCTGTAGGGAATGAGAAATGTGCTGTCAGCCCATTCCCTGATTTTCTTGTCTTATATTTAGGAGATTTTTCATAGTGATGCCCCCCATCAAGTTTGAAAGTAAACAGTCTATTGCTACACCTGTCACTGTTTTGAAGCATGTATAGACATCATCACCCTCCCCAAACAAGAAGGAAAATGGCCAGGAATGACTGTCAGAACCTTCAACTCACTGTGAAGTACTGCCTCCTGTGGTGAACCACCAAAACTACATGTCAAAGCTTTTTCTTGGCAGTAAATGGGTTTCTGTAAACTGGACTAGCTTTGTCCATTTTAATTCACCATTGTTTCTCCTTCAAAAGAAAAGAGGCTGGGATTTTTCCTGGGTCATGTTAGCTTGCTTTGCCTCTGTCTCTTGGCTTTGACTTGGCTTCTAATTACTGTTCTGATTTGACTCCTAGCTCCAGCTATGACCTATTGCTCAGCTCTATGTAAGTTGAATTAAACAAAAACAAAAAACTGCAGATACCTTATTGTGAAAACCTCCCCAAATAGCTGAAGAAATCAAGCACTAATTCTTACCTGCCTGAAGCCTGGTAATATGCATTTCCATTTTGTATGCATTCTTTGCGGCTGTATATTCCTTACGAGCAATATATCCCCTGTAAGCTAAAGACAGATGGTAAGAACTTCATAAGTAAGCAATTAAAATACTTTTCTTAAACTAGAGCTTGTATATTGTGTGTGTGTGATTAAAGAAGGAATATTATTAGAACAAGAGTGGGCAACATATGACCCCCCCCAAATACACCAGATACTGTAGTGATAAAGAATAAATTTACTTTAAAAACAGGGCGTGCCCTTTACTTATTTATTATTAAAATTTATATATATTGCTGCCCTAATCGAATGAGCAATTCTTTTTACAAGTAGAATCATGCTCTTGAAAGAACCCTAGAAGTTCAAAATGAAATGGGAACAAGGTGCCCAGGAAGATTTGACCTTGTTTAAAGGAAAACTAACATTTTATTGCTCCAAACAATTCAATGGCTATATGTGCTTTAACACAAAATATGTAAATGAGATATTGTGTAGGGTACCAACCATATGCAGCAAAATACAAATGGATGCAAAGATAAATAAAAAGTTCAATTTCTTAGCTATACATTCAAGACCAAACTACTAAAATTACTCCACTGAAAGAAGTTCTGGTCAGCTGGTCAGGGATCAAATCTGAAGCATGATTATGGGACGGAACTAGTATTCACTGTATTAAAAGCATGAAGTCCTTAAATCTCAAATATGAATGTGTTCCACATAATGAGCTAAACATATGCTGCAACTGTTTAGCTGATAAATGAATGAGCCTTATAATTTTGGAACTTCCATGGTTTATATTTATATTGGTCTGTTTTGCATGACTGCAGGTGATCTCTCCTAGAAGGAAATAATGTCAATATTCAACTGTTATATTTCAGCCTTCAGTGCTGGCTAACTCAAATCCCCTTGATTTCATTGCATCTGTTTGAATTATAATTAAATCAAATCCAGGTAATTTTATTTATATATAATATTATTACTCACGCTAACATTTTTATCCCATATGTCTAAGCAAAATGTACACTGAAGCTAGCAGTACTGTATGTGATTAAATATAATGAACCAAATAGTAAGCCAACAATAAGCAAAGAATAGGTGAATTATATTTGCCTGTGTTACGTTGTACATACCTCATCACCCCAGTCACAAATCATATTTCCAAAGTTGTGAGTTAAGTCAAACTCTTACCTGACTGTATTTTAACTGCACTTTTTTCCCTTTTTTGCTTTAGTTTTCTGTATCTCTTTGAACCAAGCCATCCCCTGATGCATGCTTGAATCAAAACAATCATGTTGATTGTTTCTTTTCGCATTAAGTTTAGGTGCTCTACATGATAGTATCTGAGAAACACCTTAAAAAAACAAATAAACAAAGAATGTAGAGAATACCTATATGTTATATATTTTCTTTTATAAAAGACACCTCTGTTATCATATCTTTTTTCAATTACAAAGAAAAAGAAGGCAAAGACCTGATAATATTACAACTATTCAGGATATTTCTCCCACCTTCTGGTAACTATGGACCAATTAGAAGCAGGAAAGCTGATTTAAGAACTTTTAATTCTAAGGTGGATGAACTTAAATAAATAAACTTATATTTGTTTAATTAATAATTTTTTATTCTATTTTCATTTGATCATTCAGTACACAGGGCCCTGGTTCTCATATTGCTTCTTCACATTCCAGCATCTAAGAAAATCAGGTGTGCATGTGTGTGCGTGTGTGTGCAATGTCTGAACTGGAATTCCATGCTTATCATTTTCTGGAGAAGCCAGAATTATAAGTGAGAGTTAATTCTTAGTTTATGTCTTCTACTGTGTTTGGGTTCCATAAGCCAGGATTCGGACAGCATAGTAACTAATGGAGAGAGGCTTCAGCCCAAAGACTGAGTTCAATTTCTGTTAAGCATGCCATAAACAGGTTACCCCCACCTCCAGCTGCGGGGATATGTTCTGAGATCTACTATGGATACTCAAAGCCATGGATAACAAAAAACTCTATATTTTACATTGCAGACAATGGCCTCTGGTGGCCAGTTCTAATAATGCACCATAGAAATACATATGTATTTCAGCATTTTTAATTGAATATTTTTTGTTTTAGGGCAATGGTAGAGAACCTGTGGCACGCAGAGGCCTTTCTGTGGGTATGCACGCTGTCCCGGGTAAGCCCAGCCCAGCCTGGCAAACATTAATGGCAGTGCCATTTCGTACCCAGCCTTCTCCCTCCGCCAATAGGAAGGCAAGAGGGGAGGCTGAAATCCTACCCGGGAGGCGACGGGGGGAACCCTTGGGGGGCATGTGCATGTGCCAATGTTACAACTCTGGAGGCACACCAGTGATGTCACATGGGTGCATCGGCATGCACGGTACGTTGGGAACTCATGGGGACAGGGGAACCCACAGGGGGCATGTGCATGTGCCAATGTTACATCTCTGGAGGCATGCACGGTACCTGCCTGTGCTCCTCCTCCTCCTTGGGCACTCAGCCTCTAAAAGGTTCTCCATCTCTGCTTTAGGGTTATAGATCTCCAGTGAGAGCAGGATATAGCAACTCACATTTGAAGCAGCAACCAATCTCAATAAGTTCAATTGATTTATTCTGCTAATTTCAACAGAATATTAGCTATGAGTTGATCCTCATAGACTGTGCCCAGTATATGAAATTGTTACCTTAGTTTTTCCAAGTATCCAGTTATCAAGCTGGGCCTTTTCCAAGATAGCAGCACAAGTTTCAGGGCTTACAGGAGGGTTGTCACTTGATTTGTAACAAAGGAGATAGTATCTAAGACAGAGGGAAAACAAAACCTTTGATCTTTAAGTATCACAATTGCAGAAGACATTTAGTACTCATCATATGATGTTTATCAGATTCTTTTCTGTATAAACAGATGTGCAATGATGTCACAGCCACTCTGATTTGTATACATGACATTTAATACTAAGCTAAAAGGCTAACCAAAAGCACGGCTGTATACAAAAGCAGCCGAGATTTTTAAAATGCCAGAAAACATTCAAACCTTTCATTTATGTTAATTTTATTTGTTCATATTAATCTATGCATTTAGAAAAATTATTTGGAACAGACCCTTCTCCATTTCAAAATATAGATGGCTACAAATCTGAATGCTTCTGAACATAAAAGCAAAAAGTGGTATACACAGAAAACTAAATATACCCACAAAGACAACTCTTATATACTGGCTTTACACAGGAAGTAAATTCAATGTAGGAGTGCTTTCAAACATGTAATGCTCCACAAAAAGGGGGACTAACAATAAATGCAAATGTAATGATTAAATGTAAAACAGATTAATTAAAATACAATAATTGAAACTAAACAAACTATGCCAATGTCAGCCCCCATTGACCCAGAATATCCCTTGTATGCAGCCAAATTGCGAAAGGCCTGCTAAAATCAATTGATCTTTGCTGGTCAGCAGACAATCAGGAAGAGCTTAACTTAGCATCCCTTGCCATGGGAAATAATAAAATCTTGTGACATGTGAGTCTAACAAATTTTACTTCATGCAAACTTTCACTACAGTACACAAATAATATGCTAAACAAATCATCCTATGTCTTTAAGGTACCAAAATATTACTTGGAGTTTTTGCTGCAACAAATTAATATAGCTACTGCTTGTGACCAGTACTGAGAATGCCTCTCACTTGAGAAAAGGAAAGGAAAAGATCTCCCTTGTTTGAAAGCTGGTCGTGACCAACTCTAGGGGGCAGTGCTCGTCTCTGCTAACAGCCAAAGAACCAGCACTGTCTGCATCTGCAGATGTGTCTAGACATCGGAGTGCATGGAATGCTGTTAACCTTTCCTGCTGAAGTGGTACTATTTATCTACTTGCAAAAATTCTTGCTTTCAAACTGCTAATTTGGCAGGAGCTGGGAATGACAAATAAGTTTATGTGGATGAAAATATATCTCAGTGACATAATGAGATGGGGAAGGGAGAGAAA
The DNA here is from genome assembly GCA_035047345.1 of Bradypodion ventrale. NCBI lineage: Eukaryota > Metazoa > Chordata > Lepidosauria > Squamata > Chamaeleonidae > Bradypodion > Bradypodion ventrale. The sequence continues at coordinate 118,910,350 of JAWDJE010000006.1, read as the reverse complement.
CATCTCTTACAATCTGGTCTACCCAAAAACATAAATGTAAAAGGCGTACCGCTTTATGAAGTTAGCAAAGAGGATACGATGGGAATAACCCTGCCTCCGAATCCGTGCTGTTTCCAGAATCCCAGTGTAGCGCAGTTGTACTAATACCTTTTCCTTGTCGTATTTGTTTGCTTGTCGATCGTTGTTTGGCTTAATGCAGCGAACAAAGTGAGGCTGGCCAACCACCATTTTAGATAATAAATCCATTAGTGAGTACTGAAACAAAACATGTTTGGAATTATTTTGCAGGTTAATTTCTTTGTAAGAGCAATTTGAAATTGGAATTATCTGAAATGTATGGTTCTTGCACTAACCCAGGAGTTCTCAACCTTTTAAAGCTGGGGCCTGGGTCACTCTCCCTCAGACAGCTTTGGGGGCCGGATGGCCATTTTGCCCTTCCTCCACCACATGGCACTTCCGAGTGTGGTGCAGGCGGTGGGTGGGTGGGGGGACACACACACATGAAATGGCACTGTGGGCCGCATTCAGCCCATGGGCTGCAGGTGAAGAATCGCTGCACCAACTTTGGGCCTACCCACAATTATAATTTAAAAAGGTCCTTAGTATTTGAGAGATCTGTATAATGTATCTGACTCAAGATCTGATCACCTGGCTACATAGCATTTTGGACTGCTTGTGGCATAATCTGGTGTGAACTATTTCCTGGTGTTTACATGATTTATGGGGAACAGCACTCTGACCTAATCCCAATGCATGTCCAATATGAACCTTTTTGGTCCAGCAGTAGGACAATTGTGTTTAGGGACAGGCTGGAGTGATTCCTCTATGGATGGAAGGGTCACTTTAAAGAAGATCGCTCCTAGCAAAATAAATCTTTCCAGTGAGATAAGATCTGCAACGCTCTTGCCAATTGATTATACCCTCAAAGTATGTGTCCACATTATGTATAGGATTTAGACATTAGTACTGTACATTTACAGCTTTCTTATGCTGAAACAGTGATCTATTCTAATGGCTTCAGGCAGAAGAGCTCTTTATTGCCTGATATTAACATTGAAGTGCTGAACCATTGAGGCCACACTCACATTACAGTATATCATGACTGAGTGCTGTGGGAATCCATACAGTGGATTGAACAGTCTTTTTATAGATCTTAAACAGCACCCACCTGAAGTGGAACTAGCTATACAAACCATGGTGATTTTGTACTTCGAAGAACAGTGAATGGCATTAATGTCTACTGTCGTAAACTTCAATTCAATAATGTTAAACTCAATAAACAAGACTGGTTACCTTGAAAACTAAACTAATATATAAATCTATTAAATAAACAGTAGAAAAGTGTTCACCTAGATAAGATTAAAAGTTATTGTTATTACATGCTGTCATGTTAGAATCAGCTTAAGGTAAAGGTTAATCTTACTCAAAAGCCAGTTGTGTCCGATTTTAGGGTGCAGTGTCTATCTTTGTTTACAGCCAAAGAGCCAGTGTTGTCTGCATCTGCAGACATTCCCATGGGCATGTGACAGGCATGAGAGACATTGGAGTGCATAGAACACTGTTACATTCCCACCAAAGTGGTACCTATTTATCTACTTGCAATTTATTGCTTTCAGACTTCTAGGTTAGCAGGAGCTGGGACAGAGATGGGAGCTCACTCCATTGTGCAGCACTTAGGTCTCGAACTGCTGACTTACTGACCTTCTAGTCTTCAAGTTTGGCATCTTAACCACTAAGCCACCGCAGCTGGAATCAGCTTACAGAGGTTTTAATAAGGCTTTTCAGCGTGAGTAAGATATTTAAGGAGTGGTTTTTATCAGTTCCACCTCCAGTGAGTTTCTGTGGCTGAGCTGAACCTCCAGAGTCCTAGTCCATCATTTTAGCCAATATTCTACGCTGGGTGTCTGCTTTTTCAAATAGATTGTTTAAGAGCTGTTGCTTATTCAACGTGATTGAGCTTACTCACCTTGACTTCTCAGATATATGTTTCTAAATAACTGGGGTGCTTTATGTGCCAAACTGGCTTCCAAAATGAAGGTGGAATTTGTAAAAGGAAGTGGTTTGGAAATTCTTAAATATTTGCTCTGTATCTCCTGTAAATTACAACTAGGGGTTTCTGTGGATATGTGTACAATTTCCTGGTTACTCTGCAAAATTTCACTTTCAAATATAATTTTTCTTAACCACAGCTCTTATCATTGTTAATCCCACCTCACACCTCAACTTGGTGCAGTGGTGACCCTGGATGTCTGACAGCTATGGTGGTGGGGGTGTATTCTCCTGACAGGTTCAACCATGCCACAAAGGTGTTGGCTAGTGGTCCAGAACGGTTCTCCATTCTGGAACCGCAGGTCAGCTAAGTGGGGTTGGGTATTCAGACAATGCACCTGGTCAGTACTTTGCTCTAACATGGCCAACTCTGACATGAGCCCAGCCAGCTGTGTCATCATATTTAAAATGGCTAAAGGAGCATTGGAAACATGGGCCTCAGTCCCCTGTGCACCATCGGACCCTGCTACAGTAGCAGTAGGACCTCCTGATGGCTAGAGCCCACTAAAATCTCATGGGAGACAATGCTCCAATCCACCACATCAAAGTAGACATGTGAAGTACAGATCAACCAAGTAAGTAACCAGCTCTTATGACTGAAGTTGTATAAATCATGCTCTGGCTTTTAATCCTCAGGATAGTCAACAAAATTTTATCACAAATAAAGTGGTTTGCCAGGGCTTCCAGAGTTGATAAAATCCCTGAGCCAACAACAACAACTGCTAACTCTACTCAGTCTTTCCTGTTCTCCTTAGACTTAGCTACATGCTTCATAATGGCTGAAAAACAATTTAAGGTTTTCACAGCAACTATATTATTATTTGTTGTGATATGAAATGTTTGGAGCTGGCTTAGCTTTTAACAGTAATGAAGATCTATTGGCTCTATAAAATACTTGTTCTTGGTAAAACCAAGCCACAAGCCACACAATCTTTAGATTTCCTAAGGGATCTCAAACTGTATTAAGCCAAATATCCTTTTCCTAAAAAGCAACAGAAGAAGATGGAGGCTGAGGAAAAGAGACAAGTTATCACCCAATGCAGTTGCTTAGTGGTTAAAAAGCTTGCCTCGTTAGCTGGAAGGCCAGCAAGTCGGCAGTTCGAGACCCAGATACTGCATGATGGAATGAGTGCCCATCTCTGTCCCACCTCCTGTCAACCTAGCAGTTCAAAAGCAAGAAATTGCAAGTAGATAAATAGGGGCCACTTCGGTGGGAAAAGATCTTGGGGACATGAAAGGAGCCTCATTTGGGCATCCCCTGAGTGGAGTTTCTCCAGCAAAAATTCTTTCAACCCAGGATAATTTCTGATGCAAAATTATGCATAAATAAAATACATGAAAACAATGAAGAACAACATAGGTCTTACTCTGAAATATGAAGCAACTGTTTGTGTTTTCATACTGGTTGTCTCTCTTGGATGATGCATAGAATCCTCTGGCTCACTCTATATATATCAAGGAAAAAAAGGCATTTCTTTTCTGTACAGTGTTTGACGATTACTACTCCTGCTCAACAAAATGCCCTTTTAAAACATACTATTTATGAGGAAAACATTCTCATTCTAAGCTGTAGCTGCTATTGAGCAATCACTAAAAAAGCTAGAAATGATTGCACTAGCGACATTACAATACTTTGTCACACTGTACAAGTATAGAGGCAAACACGTACTGAACACAGTTTGATCACTGCATCAAAAAAATTAAAAAAAATTGTCTTTTACTTGATCTAATCCATGTGCCCTATACTAAATCAAGTGCGCTGAATCCAAATCTGAAGTCCAATTCTGCCTAGGATGTCAGGATCTTAAGTTAGCAAATCTCACCTTCTTGGTTAGGTTCTTTTGTTGATTACGCGGGGTATATTTGCCACAAATGTAGCAAACATTGTCCAGTTTATTAACACAGCTGCACCTACTCACCTTTAGCTCAAAACATATTCACTATGGCCTAGCTGTACTATCCAATAAGATGGTTTCAGACTAGAGACAAGCCCTGAGTCCATCTCACCTTATATACCTATTTCTGACATCAGCTCACTGACTTGCCCAGACATGGCCAGCCACTGCAGGAACATGCATACCACCTGGGGATGTGATTGAGCTGAGGCGGCGGCAGACATAGTGGTAGCTGCAACTGTTATAATGTTGCCATGCAAAAATATATTACCCTATTACCAACCATTTGAACAGATATAGCATGCCTTAAAATCTGTGTGTGATAGGCAAATTCTGAGTTCAGATTTGGAATCAGCACACTCGATATCATGTAAATCACATGTGTTATTCCAAGTAGCAAAATTGTTGTTGTGCAGTGTAACTGAACATATAATTGGTCACAAATAGCACTGCCAAAAAAGTTATCTGGATTTCGTTTTCCTCCCTCATTTTTAAACTTTCAGCAAAATAATAGTAACAACAATATGCTTTGCAAACATGCCATCTTATCCACAAATGACAGCATGTTTGCAAAGCCTATTGATTCCTAATCTTTAGGCTCATTCTTTTAGTCTGCCCACATGCACTAGCAATGCTGAGAAACTAAACGTGCAATGTAATAATAGTGTACTGCAGCTGAATTGTTGTGCCTTTTAACAGCAGAGCCTGTTATAGCAGCTCCACACTTGAATTTTTATGTTCTTTTCTTTTCAAACTGAGACACCAACCCAGAACATATTTACTTGGAAGTAGGACTCTTTGAATTCACCAAAGCATACTTACAAGTAAGCATGCTTAAGGGATGAGAGCTAAAGACAGAGACAGTAGAGAATGAGGTTTACTTTCCCTGAAATAGTTATACATTTATAATCAGAAAGAAAGGGAAATGTAGGTTTTTACCTCACGGAAGGAATACGTATTGCACAACACAAAGATATCCAGCTGAACAGAAAAGAAAATAGGAGAGAGGGAGAGAAACCAAGGAAGGGGTTATTTGCTTACTTTATTTTAGTAGCAATAACAATATTGCCTTTGTCTACTTTAACATGTTGATTTGGTCTCTGCCACTGAAATCCTTACCTTAGTCTGGCTGACTGATTTCTGTGGAGTCCATGTCTGATAATGCATGGCACTCCTGCTTTTAGAGTGTGCCAAATTACCTAAGAAATGAAAGAAAACAACATTCTGCTAAACATGGCTCCATTCCGGCAAGAAAAGCTTCAGCTACCAGCTGATCATAACTATATATATGCATGTGCTTGTTACCCAAGAGAGTTTACTACCTGCAGTACAATACCAAACTAGTCCTTTCCCCAAAGGTGAGGAGGGGGGAGGAATAAAAACTATTTGAATAACTAATTTTTCGTTGTCCTTTCTCAACAATCCATGAAATATTGCCTGAGAGTCACTTCACTTTGCCTAATGATAGGACTAGACCTGTTGCTACCCTCGCTCACTGTGTTTTTGAGTCTACACCAATAAATCTTAGCTCAACTGTGCTCTCTTATTTGAGAGGTATAATCCAGTCCTCTCTCTGTTGTATTGTACACAGCTGGCCCTTAGGTTGGGATTAATTTTTCCATTGCCATTTTTTTTTGCTGTCATTTTTAAAAACACATTGGTGTTATTATTTTTTTTGCTTTCTTGTTATTTATTAATTTTATTCAATTTGTTTACATCTTTTTTATTGTAATTTTTTTCCATTATTATTATGTTGTGCAGAGTGGAAAAATATCCCAGATGGGTGGGAAGTAAGTAAGTAAGTAAGTAAGTAAGTAAGTAAGTAAGTAAGTAATAAATATTTCAGGTTGTTTTTAATTGCAGGGAAATGCTTTGTATGCATTTCTTCTGTCCCTATAACAGAGTGAAATCAATTCTTATTTTATTGTTTCCTTGTTCATCTTTATGGCACAAAGCAGCTCACAGCTTGACGGCCAAAGCAGAGAACTGAGGACCAAAACTAAATAAAAGAGATTATCTCCCCAACCCCAAGCTCTTTGAAACTAGTATGGACAATTTCTGCTACAGCAATACATAAGTTTGGACATGGGTTGCTTTATTCATATGAAGCAAATGGCGTGAAGAAATACTTTCACTACTGCATTTTTGTGATTGGGTTGATTTGAAGGTACACTTCCAAGTTATGTGGTGTAGTGCTGAGTTTAACAAGTCTTCCAGTACATAGCTTTCAAATAACATTTTAAATTACCACATTAAGGTTAAATTCCAGTTAAAATCATTACTTTGGCATTAAAAGGTTAATTGCTGCATTTTAAGAAACATGTTTTATGAGTGATGTTTTTAATATTTTAACATTAATTTACCATTTTAAACATTACCATGCTAAAAAAAGTAACGCATTATTTCCATGCTCTGCTCTAGCACCTAGTACTGCTTGGCTGTGTGCAGGAACAAAAATGGATTCGGTGATCTAGAGCAGTGTTTCCCAATGTGGGGAATTGACTTAGGCTTCTGGGAATCAAAATCCAAAAGTTGAGAAACACTGATCTAGAGTCCCTTCCAGCAATGCAGTTATAATATTATTATGACAATAATTATGTAAGGTCTTTGCTTAATCATTGACAGGTCTAGGTAAGGATAGCTGGGGAACACAGAGAACTAATATTCTGCTTATGGGTTTCCCACTGGCAATTGATTGAATGTTCTGTGTGAATAGAATGATGACCTATATGGATCCTTGGTCTAATATGCCACCTTTCATCATATTTATGAGAGCTAGAGGGCCACCATGAGTCAACCCATATCAACACTCACTAATCTGGGTAACCTCACCCTATTAAAATGCATATTATATCTGACCATTTACTATGCTGTTAGTAGGAACAAGGACCATAGCTCAGAAGATCTGAAGGGTGTTAGGGTGGGTAAAGGTGGTAATAATAACACAGAGGTAGACAGACCAATGGTCTGCCTTATAATATGACATTTATCTCTGTTCCTATCCCTAAAATAGGTAAGTGTTCAATGGAAAAGGCTCATAGCTTCTGCAGCAAAGTGATATGAGAACAGAGGGCTCTTCTATATGTAGCATTTATTCTACTTTGTTTTGCTTTCCCCACCCCTACTCCTGCCAGTTCTATTGCTTGGTGAGAGGAAATCATGATATTTAATGGGATTAGCAATCCACTTGTAACCTGTCTAGCAATAAGGCGCTTAAGTGCTTGTGAACATCTCAGTGACACACCATCCTATCTTCAGTGCCAATACATTGAAGGTAAAAGTCTCCCTTGCTTGAAAGCCAGTTGTTTCCTACTCTAAGGCATGGTGCTCAACTCTGTTAATAGCCAAAGAGCCAGCGCTGTCTGCACCTGCAGAAGTTTCTATGGTCATGTGGCAGGCATGACTAGATGCTTGAGTGAACAGAACACTGTTGCCTTTCCTGCGGAAGTGGTACCTATTTATCTACTTGCAATTTCTTTCTTTTGAACTGCTAGATTGGCAGGAGCTGGGATAGATTACAGGTGCTCACTCCATCACGCAGCACTCAGGGCTCGAACTTGCAGAGAGGCAATAGCTTGAAATTGTAGAGAGCTAGGATTCAACAAATTCAGTGCTAAAATGTCTTGGAAGTACCAGAGTACTAAACTGCACCTATGCCCAAGGTGAATAAAATAAACCAAGAGTTTTGAGAGGGAGAAAAAGTTCTGGGAACTCAAGAAACAATGAAGGATACCAGTTAAGTGGAACATTGTCTGGACAGTATGTGTTTGGGTGGAGGTAAACCCCAACTGTCTCCTCTAAGAAAGGCAACATGAAATAGTGGATTAAACAAGTATAGCAGGAAAAATGTAAATTATATTACCTATTCTTGTAAGAGGGTGGATTACCAACTGTCTAGTCAAGTAGTTTTCAGAAGACCGCAAGAGTAGTATAATATCAGCTGGTAAGGTGTCCCTGTTTTTGGCTAAGAATCCACTTGCATTATAAAGAACCTGTTTTTAAGAAAACAAGGACAGTAACTGTTATACAACATTTTTTCTATGTCTATCAAATGCCTATACAGTACTTTCGTGCACTCAGGAAACTCATTAGTGGGTGTTAAGCCCAATGATTTCTTGCTATGATGAATACCATATATAATCGAGTATAAGTTGGGGCTTTTAGCCCCCAAAATGAGGTCCACAAAAGGGACTCGATTTATACTTGGGTCAATGTAAAGATTCAAAAACATGCTAATACAAATGTCTAAATTAATTAATTTTACCATGTTTTCATGTATTTTAATTATTGAAACTCACTAGCAGCTGCTGCATTTTCTACTCCCAACTTATACTCGGGTCAATCTATTTTCCTAGTTTTAGAGGTCCAAATTAGGTACCTCAACTTGTATTCAGGACAACTTATAGTTGAGTATATACAGTAAATAAGGAAGCAAAGAAGACCATGTTTAGCTAATTAAGTAGATGGTTTGGTTCACTTGTAAAATATTTTAAGGAAACACGACTTCTGGACTGCCATTCGATTGCTACTTTAACTTGAACTATAGGGTTCACCTCACACAGCGGAAGATATACAGCAACTCATACATAGAACTTTCCTTCAAGCCAGAACCCAGATTGAATTTATGTTTCCAAAAAGCAATGAGAAGTATAATTTAATTCTTTTACCTTCCCTGCATAATGGTAAATCCCAAATGTTAAGTCTATTCTTTTCGGTCTCCAGAAATATTTTGACTTCAAGTTGTCTTCAAATTTTTCTGTGAACAAAAGACACAGGTGTATGTCCAAAGCAAGTAACATAAATATACTAACTTTTGCCTAAAATACATTAGACATAAAGACAGTAACATTATTTTGACTTACGAGATGAAAAAATTCTGAAAGCAACTTTTCCATTGTTTTCCCCAATAAAAATAAAACCCAATTAAATAACTAAAAATTCACTACCTTTTCATTATGCCCAAAATCTGATGACAAAGATGGCACCTTCTTTTTGTCTAGTGATAAAAATGGCCCTGATATGTAAACAATAACAGCTAAAACCTTATTAGATTTTTACTTCCGCATAAATTTTAGTAGAGCACTAGCATAGTTTGCCCGGCGTTGCCGGGCTTTTTCCCCCCTGTGCTTTATATAAAACAATGAATTCTTTGTTGTTTTTTGTAAATTTTTTATTTTTTTAACTTTGTAAAGTTTTATAGGTTGGTTTTATAGGTTAAGATCAGCATTTTTTGCCCTGCCGGGCAGGTATAACATGTGTGCTTGTGGTTGGGGTGGTTTTGAGGGGTAGACATACACACAATATAAGCATACATGCAACACAACCACACACGCGCACACAATACACACACACACAACACATACACACACACACAAAATACACACACAGCACACACAACACAACCACACTCATTCAATACACACATACAGCACACACAATATCACCAAACACTCATTCAATACACAAATACAAAACAATCACACACACAACCACACACACACACAACACACACACAACACACACACAACACAACCACACACTCACTCAATACACACACAACAACACACACAATACACACAGCACACACAACACAACCACACACACACACTCAATACACACACACAACACAACCACACAAACAACACAAACAACACAACTACACACAACACATCCACACAAACAACACAACCACCCACACAACACACCCACACACACAACACAAACACACCCACACACAATACACACACACATGCCATAGCTCCATGGGGAGAGGATGGGCTCTTCCTCCCCCCCCGAAGCCTTGGTGAGCGCACACACACACACACACACACACACACACACACACACACACACACACACACACACACACACACACACACACACACACACACACACACACACCGAAGCCTTGCAGGGGGAGGAGGGACTCTTCCTCCTCCCCCCCTGACGCCTCAGTGAGGACACACACACACATGCCAAAGCTTTGCAGGAAGAGGAAGGCCTCTTCCTCCTTCCCCCTGAAGCCTCGGTGAGGGGACACACACACACACACACACACACACACATGCTGAAGCTTTGCAGGGGGAGGAGGAGCTCTTCCTCCTCCCCCCAAGCCTTGGTGAGGACACCCAGGAGGCCTTTGCTGGGCGGGCGGGAGCATCGTTTGCCGGCTGGGCTGCTTGATTTTGGTGGCCCACACCCCACCGATGAAGGCCTTGGCGCCGGCATTGAGGGAGGAAAGGCCACACCATGGAGGCATGGAAGGTGAGTGGTCCAGCACAGAAGGCCGCTCTGGGGAGGCGCAGAGTACGAATTGCCCAGCTGCCAACAGGTAAGTGGGGCAGGGGACTGAGACTGGGGGGAAGGAGGTGGGTTCGTTCTCCCCCTTTCTTCTCTATGACCTGTGTGGGTGGCGTGCTCCCCAGGCCCGTTCCCCTCCTCAATTCCTCTCCCCCGCCCCACTTACCCGTTGCCAGTTGGGCCTTTCGTACTCTACGTTTCCCCAGTGCAGCCTTCTGTGCCGGGCCTCACCTTCCATGCCTCTGTGGCGCAGCCTTTTCTCCCTCTCCGCTGGTGCCGAGGTCTTCGCCGGTTGGGTGGGGGCCGCCAAAAGCAGGCAGTCCAGGATCTGACATGGCCAGCCGCCCACCGCGATGAGCTAGGGATGGCTTCCCTCCGGGAGACGAAGTGCCTCCTGGAGGGAAGTTGTTGGCGCATTGGCTTTCCCAGCCTCCTCCATGCTCATGTCCCTTAGCCTGATTGGCTGAGGGGTCACAGCACGGAGGACGCTGGGACTTGTAGTTTCTGACGTCCGTCGCTCGGCAAGGTTTTGAAACGCTACTTTTGATTGGTTGCGGCTCGTAAAACAAAGACTGAGTCCGTTGTTTTTATCATCTTGATTGGCTGACACTGGGAGAAACACGGCGAAACGCAATGCTTTTTGGGAAATGAAGTTGTTTCCCTTTCTTGCCAATGGTGGGGCTGATGCCCCAATCGCGATTTTTTAAACCATTCGTTGACCTGCGTAGCCACTTCGCCCGTGCTCTCGAAGGGAGGGAACGGGTAAGTAGGGTGACGCACAGCAGCCCATAGCCAATTCCAACGGTGAACACTTGGTTTTATAGGTTAAGATTAGGGGAAAAAAAGGATTCCTATGTTGACTATATAACTTGATGTAATTTGTTGCTGAGATTTACATTAACTGAGTTACACCAACTTGCACAGCTAAAAAGATTCTGGCCATCAACCAAAGAATTTGCACTAGTACTCCAAATAGCCTTTCATTTCATTGTACTGAAAACAAGCCAATACCAGAACAATGAACACACACGTTTGCCAATGCACCTTTAGATACAGTAAAACCCCGATTTACGTAAAAAGTCTTTTCCATATCTTCTTACGTAAATAGGGGTTTTATGTAAATTGATGCATCTCCTTAGAGATGCATTGAAAAATAAAAAACAGGCTTGAAATATGTTTTCAATGCATCCATATGGAAAATCACGCTTTGTGCCCCTAGTGGTTGAGATAGTAATGACAGGCATTCCCCCCTCCCCCAATTTTTAAAGTTCTTCTCAGAGGCGCGTTCACAACTAAAGCACGTGCCCTGGAAAAACCTCATGAGAACAGCAGAAGAGAGCAAATATTTCCCCCCACACTTTCCCAGTCCCGGCAGAAGCAAGCAGAGAAAATCATTGCTGCTTCCACCGCTGCTTCCACCGCCACCATGGTAAGTGATATCTTGTGACTTTCGGCAGTGGGGTGGGTGGCACAGGGTGTAATCTTAGCTTTTAAAATGGTGGTGCCACCATTTTAAAATCTAAACATACTAGGAAACCCCTTACATAACTCGATTTTTTCCATAAATCAGGACGTGATTTATGCAAAAAAAACTTATGTAAGGAGCCATTCAACAATTACGTGATCCTCGAGGGGGTCTGCCATCTGAATTAAATGAAATTACATGGGGCGGGGAGGGGTCAAGTCAAAGATTATGTAATCCATTTGGAGCTGTTGTGGTTTCGAAACCATTTTAGGTTTAAAAATGATGCCTGGGAATTTTGATCCAATTTGGGAAGATGATCTTGATGTACCCCCAGCAGGAGATGACAACGACTCTTAATCCTTATATAGAAGATAGTAGAAGAACACTATCGGAACTTACCTGACATCCTCATTCCTCCCTGCAAAAAATAAATAAATCTCTTCACAAAGGATGTGATGCATCAAGAATCCTCACTGATACATTCTGCATTAGGCACCAATAGTGAAAAGCACTAAAAATTAGAGTTTTGATACAAAAGGTCTGGGTTATGTAATTTTAAAGGGAGGGGAGGTTCGAAGTGAAAATTAGGGTCGGATTACATGGCAGGGATTGAGTCAATTTCCCCCAAAAAATGGATCACGTAATTGTTGAATGGCCCCTAAGTCAAATTTTATGTAAGTAGAGGCATACGTAAATCGGGGTTTTACTGTATATGTTTACCATTAGCTTACCAACAAGTGTCTGATCAGTGGCTCGAGGAAACCGGCTTTCCTCATCAAGAAGAGATAATAATCCCATTGGTTTTTGCAGAAACATATCTAACAGGGGTCTGTTGTCCTCATACTCAATAACACGTGCATCGACTCCTTCATATAAGTATTCATTCTGAAACAGATTTCAAAAATGTGTCATGCTATGCAACCTTGTAAAGACAGATACAGATACAGATACAGCAACCCTCACCCCAATGTTCATGCAGATGAGGCAGATAACGGGAGAATGAGAATGAGAATGGAAGAGGGGAGGTAAGACAGAATGATGAATGTGGGCGGTGAAAAATCAGTTCAGATTGAGTACTATATTCTTCAGAATTTATCTCATTCATTTTCTTGCACATACTTTTGGACATATCTAAGGTATATTTCTACTAGCTATCTTTTAGTTCTCTTGCTGTTTCAGATTTCAGCTCTGGGAAGTGAGGAATCGAAAACATAGTCTTCTCCAACCTTATTTGAAACTAGCATAGTTTGCCTGGCGTTGCTGGGCTGTTATAAACTGTGATCAGCTTTTTTTTGTGGATTAAAAAAAGAACAAAGGATGATATAATTGTTTCAAATTGTTTTATTTAACCAAATGATGTTTTAGTTTGTGGTTTTTTGTTAATAGTTGTACCGTAGGTAATATTTTTAATAATGTGAGAGTACATGTTTTTTACATTTCATGTTTTTAAACTGTGATTAGATGTTTTGGGTTTTTATTTGAGTTAAAACTCAACACAGAATGTTATTAATCTTTTAATTTTATTTTTTTGACATATGTTTGTGATTTGTGTAAACTTTTGATTTATTGTTATGTTTTTGACTTGTTTTTACTCTTGTGGCCTGCAGGTGGGGCTGCTAGTGGTATTGTTTTAGTTTCACTGTTTTTTCTGTCCTGGCCTCTGGGTGGGGCTGCTTCTGGTAAGTTGTCTTTGTTTCTTCATTTCTGTTCCGGTCATCGTGGAGGGAGGACGTGCTGGTTTTCTTTCTTCTGGGGTTTTTCTTTGTTTTGCTTTTGTGGTGGTGGGCTGGGAGGTGTTTCTGTTTGTTCTTTTTTGTTTTGGTTGAGTTTTAGGTTTGTTTAATTGGTTTGGTTATGTCTGGTTTTGTTTAATTTTTCTTATTTCGTTGTTGTTTATTTGTATAATTAGTTATTTGTTTGTGTAATTTGTGGTTTTTTTAGTGTTGTAGTTAGGTGTTTTGTATGTGGTTTTGTGTTATTGTGGATGTTTTTGTTTGTGTATTTTGTGGTTTAATTTTTGTTTATTAATTGTTTTTTTAAATTATTGATTTATTTTTGTTTTATTATTTTTTATTAATTTTGGTGTTTTGTTTTTGGTGGTTACTTCTGAAGAACGGGCTGCCTGTCGGTTCCTCTTTCTCCATTGCTGCTTTGAATTTTGGTTTAGATGCAGCAATGGGGGGAAGGAGGAGGAGGCAGTCAGCTCATTCTTCTCCCGGGAAGGTTTGTTAGGTAGGTCGGGGGAGAAGGAGGAGGCAGAGAAGAGCTTTCTCTGCCTAACGATGGTTGTCGCCTCTCTGTCTCCTTTTTCTCCTAGCTTACCTAACCTGAGATGGGCAGGCAGCGATCCGTAAGGGGTGGTGCTCTTCCTTGCGGATTGCTGGCTGCTGCTTTTGTATTCGGAAGTACAAAGGCATCAGCCAGTCATCCGCCAGGGAGGGTGCTTCTCCTGACGAACTGTTGTCTGTTTTTGGTTTTTTTCCAGCCCGGCTCAACTTTCCTTAAGGCTGGTGGTGGTCTCGCTGTGTCTTTGGCGGGTTAGCGTGGAGGAGAGTGAGTCCCTCTTCTCCCCATTGCTCCAGGAAAGAAGGACGGTGGGTGTCTCGCAGTGGCGTTTTGTGGCTTTCGGTTTTGCAAGGCTGTGAGGCGCTGCATCCGCCTGCGTCGGACTTGTGTTCACGTTGCGTTTTGTAATTTTATTTTTCGCGTGCCGGCTTTCTCAGCGTTCTGCACGCTCACAGCGCGCAGGACACTGGGACTTGTAGTTTTGCGTTTGTGGTTTGTGTTCGTGCGGTGGTTTTTTCCCTGTGGCTCAATTTTAATTGGCAGTGCAGCGTTTCCCATCGTTCTTTTTGCTCGAGCCTCTCAGCCTGATTGGCTGTTGCGTTGCACGGCACAAAGAACATTGGGAATTGAAGTTGTTTCCCTTTGTTCACGTTCTTGCCCCACTGATGCGTTTCTCAAACATTTAGTGACCTCCGTACCAGGTTCGGGCAAGTGCAGGAGGCTCGGTACAGAATAGTGTGGACGGGTGCAGGAGCCTTTGTCACATTCCAACGGTTAAGGCTTGGATTTATAGGTATAGATAGAGCTGCCAGGGTCCTGTCCATGAGTCATGTTAATTGGGTAAATATCAGGAAGGCACTTGATTGAGGAAGGCTGAATTAGTTCATAAAAGCGCACAACCATTCAACATGGACTCTCCCCTTTCTCCTCACCTCTAAAGGACAACTGCCCAGTAAATTTAGCATCCCATCCATATCCTCAACATGACTAGAGAGATGTCACAATTTTGGGCAAAAAACTTCTATTATTTCACTTCAAAGTAGTTTTATTAAAGACCAATACCATATTCTAGCATTAGTGTTTTGAAAAAAAATGCTGCCAAAAGACCTCAGAAATAAGTAGGGTACTTAACATGAAGAAACATAAGGACCTGCTTCACATCACTTTCGTCATCTGAAATCCTCTTCTTATATACATATTTTAAAAAATAACTTGCTGGCATGATTCTGGTTTTAAGAAGGTGTAAAATGTCTCCATGATCTCAACATGAACAGAAAAAAACATGATTCCTGTGTGGTGCTGATAAGATAATTCCTTAAAATATTCAGTCACTCTAAAAGTATCATGACTAAGAGCATTAAGAACTGACTTTTTAATTATGGCCTTCTAGCTGACAATAAGCAGTACTTTCTCCTCACATGAAACAAAATTGCTGTCACCTGTTGACCTGCCCGTCTTCTCCACCCAGATTCCTAAAGACAGCACTGATGAGTAATGAAGATGTTTGTAATGTTACTAGCTGCCTCTTAGAGGAACAAGAGCAGTGATGGTGAACCTGGGCACTCCAGATTGTCTTGAACTTCAATTCCCAGAAGCGCTGATCAGCAGGAGTGCTGACTTGGGCTTCTGGTAATTGAAGTCCAAGAGCACCTGGAGTGCCAAGGTTCACCATCACTGAACTAGAGGAACCAGGCACCTAACTCACTGAGCAATTCAGCCAACTTCACCCAACGTCAGGGGCTTGCAAATCATCAAGAAAGGGTCCAGGTCCTCTCCAAGACTGTGCAAGGCTAAGCTTCTTGGTTACTCCATTTTTGTTGTTGTTCAGTTGCACAGTCGATTCTGACCATTCGCGACCCCATGGACCATCATACTCCATTTTTAAAGACTCTTTAAAAAACTCTTGAACTAAATTAGCTGCCTTTTGAATTAGACACTGAATTTCCCAAAACAAATAAAAGGGACCATTTTTCAACTTTACTGAAAATTTCTGATTAGCAAGTTAGATAAATTATTAAGAAAAATCATTGTTTTTTTAAACTACTCTTCATGGTATTCATTTAATCATATTTTTGTTTTCTCACTCCCATTAAATGATAAACTATACAATACAACAAATTCCCCACCAAAGCCACATTCCATCACACTTATTATCAATGTGTTCTATTGCCTGGTAAATGAAAGTGATAAGGCTAATATATTTTCAACTGGGCATCTAAAACTTCAGAAGGCAATCAAACAATGGTGCATTGAACAGAGAGAAACAAATATCATTGTCTTTTACCAAATTTTGCTTCTTTAGGAGGCGTGCAATAATTTATCAAAAGTAGAGAAATGACCTATTTTATTTCACTACTGGGCTACTGGGTGCAACCTTATGCACCCTCCTCTGTCGTGTTCACACACAAGGGTTGTGAATTGAAATGCCGCTAACAGAAAAGCTATTCCTTTGCTCACATTTTGAAAGTGCTTTGTAGTACATCTTTCCATCCAACTTTTGGAGTGATCGATCTAGTAATTTAACAGGTAGTTTGAGGCTGCCATTTTAGTTTTGCCGTTTTGGTTATTCCAAAACTGAAAAGCAGTTTTGGTTCATTTTCTTTTAAGCTCTTCTGAGTGGCATAGAAACTTGTTTTTATAAAAGCAAACAAACTGTGCACATACAAGCGGGATTACCTGTTCCCAGGCAAAGACATGCTGATTGAAATAGAATTGGATCTGCTCATTGGCAATATTGATGCAAAGCTGTTCAAATGAATTTTTCTTGAAGTTTTCAAATCCAAAGATATCCAGAATTCCAATGTTAAGGCCTTCGTCATTTCCACTGAAAAGACAACACACGTGTATTTATTTCATTTAATTTATGTCTGGCCTTACTCCCAGAAATGGGATCCAACAAAACTCATAACAAGATAAAAAAACAGATAAAACAAGCATAGATAAAAACACAGACAAAGCTATCATGTTAAATGACAAGGTTTCCCTCATAGCTGTTTCCACATAAACATCAACTTTGGAACTATTTCTGAAAATATAACTAATATGCCAGAGTTACATCAGACAGCTTGGGAGACTGACAGATTTTAACCTTGTTAGGAATCTTGTAAGTAGAATTCATCAGAGATGAGGAAACCCTTGCTTTCAAACAGTGAGTCATTATATAATACTTTGTCCTTGGCAAAGAGTCTTCCTTATAACCCTCAAGCACTTACATATCACATGGATTCATTTGCATTGCAAATATTAATTTACACAAACATATTTCCTTACAGGAACATACTGCAAATGAATCATGACAAAGGTCCCCTGGAGGTGCAGATCTGGCCTAGAAAGCAAATATTAGCTTGGAATATTGGCAGTTTAATACTCATGTTATAAAGTTCAAAACAACAGGAATTAACACAGCAATTGCAACCCGTTATAACAAATGAGAGCAAGCATAACTTGTACAAGGAATGGCATCCCTTAATAATTCATTAATTACTTTAATCAAGGTCATTCAGTCTTTATTTCTTCATCTTGTGGTGTATAATTTTTTTATCTTCTAACCATCTCTTCAAATTTATTACAGGCGTCTATATTTTTCTTTTGCTTTGAATTCTTTGTTGTTTATATTGATTTAACTCAGTGGAATAATCTTTAAAAAGAAAGGTTTATTCTAAAATAATGGCAATGAGTTTTCTGCTGTGCAATGATAACATTCCTTCCTTCCCCTCCCAAATGTTAAAGAGTTCTCTGATAGGAAGATGCTCTGTAAATTTGTGAGCAAGAAGACAAAAACTTGAGCTGGCAGCTAGGAGTTGTTTAAATTTTGAGTCCCATTTGAGTCACACAAGCAATCTTACAGGCCAAATTAATATAAGTTTACTTTTTGGTGGTTCTGAGAACATGACATTAGCATAATGAATCACACAGTATGTGACGAGAGCACAACTGTCAAATTATTCTGGAAATATTTCCAAAGCTGAGGAAACTAAGAGATAATATTCACAGTTCAGACTACTCACAAAAGTGGCTTGATATGTCCAAAACCACTGGGGTTGGGTGGTCTTTTGCAATATTATCTTGGAATCCCAGTCTGCCCAGGTTATCCTGCTATGATAATGGAGTAGACTATACTGCCAGTGACTCAATGCCGAGCGTCAGGTGGCGGTAAACTAATCTGACAACCCTGAGGACTAACAGCTTGGATGGCAAAGTCCACAGGGAAGGGTGATAGTCCCCAAATGGATTAAATCCCACTTGAATCCTTCTTGATGGAGGGCAGCAGCTTCGGCCTGGGGCCGAAGAGGACTTTGTGTGCCAAAAAGGCTCAGGACTAGAAAGTGACTCACGGAACTAGATCAGTGGTATGGGGGTCATGCTGTGATGCGGAAGGCCACTGCATTATATTCCCAGGACAGTATTCATGGCTGATCGCCATGATGATCATCTATATTCAGATATGGCAGCAGAAGAAGAAGCTTGGGATATCTTAAAGACATATTGGAAGTAACTATCATACTCTGCAACATCCTTTTCCTCATTTTTTGGATTCCTAGGACATGACCAGTATAATATTCTTCAGATTAGAATAAGTTGCTGTTTCCCATGTGAAGAAGCTCTTTACCTTAAAAATTTATCTGGCTTGAGAAGTACATTGATGCGGTTGACTATCCAACTAAATAGCCGCCCGTACAATGCTTTGGCTGTGGCATCTCTTACATCAATCGCCTTTTCCATTGTGTTGGGCCGTATAATGGTTTCTCCTCGGGTCACCACACAATGAGATGTTAGAGCTTCTTGCAACTCATCTGCTTGAATACATAGCAAGGAAGCAGCTAGGAAACAAAGAAAAGCATTTTCACCATAACTTGCACAGATTTGACAAAGAATGAGCTTCTGGAGGACAGAGGTGTTTTTTAAACCAAATGGAAATTCAAAAGGCTGAATTTAAATATTCTGTGACATATGCTGATATCTTCCCTAATGGATTTTATCACTGCTGAAGGTTTAACTTCTGCTGCCTTTTTAAAAAATAGATGTTTTTATTCAGGGAATTGTATTTTATGAGGGGTGGTATTATTTCTCTCTCTGTGTGTTTTTGTGTGTGTGAATATTATTGTATTTACACCCTCCAGAGTGACAATTTAGTCATATGATTGGTATGGAAAACAATCAATTAAATAAATAAATAAGATTATCCTATGTATAAAACTGAAAACATCTCTCTTCATGACAATCCTTATGTAGCTATGTTAAACCATTAAAAGCTGAAGAGCTGACACATGGGAATGCTTCATCTGATGAAAATAATGTTGCATTAAAAAAACTGACATCACAAAGAAGACCCTGTCCTGTGTTCCCACAAATATGTGGTCTATTGCAATCTGATATGGTCTATTAAGGTAAAGGTCACCCTTGCTCAAAAGCCTGTTGTATCCGACTCTAGAGTTAAGTGCTCATCTCTGTTTATAGCTAAAGAGCCAGAGCTGTCAGCATCTGCAGACATTTCTGTTGTCATGTGGCAGGCATGACTAGACACAGAACAGTTTACCTTCCCACCAAAGTGGTACCTATTCATCTACTTGCAATTTCTTGTTTTCCTAGGTCAGAGATGGGAACAAATTCCATTGTGCAGTACTTGGGTCTTGAACTGCTGACTGGAATCATCAAGTTCAGCATCTTAACCACTTGAGCCACTGCAGTCCCCTATATAGTCTATTACAGTAAGGAAAATGAAGCATTATCTATAATAATCACAAGAGAGAGCAATTTGGCTGCAGTTCCTGAACTGTTTCAAGGGTAGGCCTACACAGAAAAAAAATGCAACCATCTGAAATGTCCCCAGATCATCATAGGTGAAAATCAGCCCACAAGTTTAAATGAAGGGTAGAATTCAAGACAGAGTAGAAATACTGATGTCAACAGTAGCCATGCCAAATACGATTTCAATAGATCAAAGAATTACTAAGTCTAGATCCAACTTAACCTCTAGAATTCTACTGGTGTTTACATAAGATCTGCATAACACAATTGGACTAATTGCAGCTAATTGATAATGTAGTAGGGTGTGTGATGAATCTGGGAAATTGGGGGTGAAATGATAGTTTTTGGAATATAAGTCTTTTAGCTGGTGCATAGAATTAAAGGCCACAAGGGGGTTGGGACTTCCTCACTTGTGCTAAATTAAAGCCATGCCAGTTGCCTGTTATCTGATGGGAAGGCAAGAAATTTTCAAGGTCACAGTGTTTTCCCTGGTACCTGTTAATTAAATGAAATTCTTCTCAGCTGAAGAGAAATGAGAGTGGGAAGAGTAGTTACTTTTGGAGAAATTACTGTCTTCAAAAAGGCTCAAGGGGTTGAGGCATCTGATTGATGAATTTGAAGGCTCTGGAAAAGGGGTTGACAGGTATAAAATTGATAAGGAGATTTCTTCCCCAGAAAGGGTTAGTGTACTGGAATTGACACTTCCATTTCAGCAGTTGTTTTTGTTGTCCTTTCTGCCCAGACCAGTTTCTTGACAGGGTGTGTCTTAGTTGCACAAATGGGAGTGTGACCAGGTAGACAACCAAGCTGCATACCTAGGATCTCATCAAATATCCACAATTATCTGTGGCAAGTTATGCAAATCACATGTGAACAACAATTTGATTGACTGTTGATAAGGCTGTCTAAAACATTTCATACACAACATGGTAAAACAAAAATATATGACAGCACAATTCTTATACATGTTAACTCAAAAATAAGCTCCACTGAGTTTTGTGAGATAAATGTATACAGCACAATGAAAATTATAGCAGGCAATGGTATGAGATTTATGTGATGTGTAAATAATTCCACCGTTCATAATTAATTAGGTAAACAAACTAGGCAGCAACCCAACACCAGGTCCCCTGGAAGCAAATTCCAACAAATTATGTGAAGCTTGCTTCCAAATAGACACGCCTATGGTTATACCATCAACTGTAAAACAAATAAAATAAAGGGAAAAACCTCTTTTATATAAAAAGGAAAGAAACCCACAATTCTCAAGAGCTGTTGGATTGGAAATGATGCTCTTGTCAATCATGTACTCTGTTACCACGGATGAAAATTCAATGTTGCCCACGTTTAAAATTGCAGCAATGATGCTATATACGCTCCCTAGTTCCTGAAAGACAGATGCACAAAAAACATTCCAATTTATGAGTCTTATAATTGCCACTTAATGTTATAACAACAGTATGAACTTCCTTCACATTACTATTAATCCTGAGCCCTGAATATTTGCATTTTGACAGCAGTTACAAATCTCTTTGGTTTGTTTTAATTTTAACTCACAATGTAGCTGCAGTGTTAAAAATTAATAAATATCAATTCAGGAGTCATCAAACTAGTTGATAAACTGAACTGCTACCAGGATCACCTGATTGTATTCTTCCTCCTTTATATAAATGCACTCTGAAACATCTAGTGCTTTACAAACTTTGGTGTTTTGGCTAATAACCACCCTGCTATGTCATGAGAGCACTATTTTCCTATCCATTTGAGAACGGGCAACTGAAGAAAATAGCCAAGAACAAACCATAGTTTCAGATTCAGATATCACAACAAGGCATGGTTTAAAACAGGAGGTTTAAGCAAGTGATATGTGCATCACTGGTGAAAAACAGAAATAGTCTATGGGAAACCCCCATGCCATTATGGAAAGCTGCCATCCTATCTCCTATTGCCAAATCCAAACCATAGATTATCACTCTGTAACTGTTCGCCATGGTAGCAGTAGTAATTCATTACCTCTACTAATCTCCATTCCTCCTATCCATCCACTTACTGTAAATTATAAATGTAACAACAGAATGAACTGTCCTTTTGGAAAAGGGAGCCATTTGTCTCCATCATGGTGGGACTCTAGATCTTTGACACACTAATTGGTGAAATGAAAGATAACAAGATAGAGTGCCAAAGTTAACATCAAACCATGGTTTCACATGGTGCTTTGTCACTGGTGAAAGAAATCATGGCTTGTAAGCAGAGGTGGGTCTGCACATCACCGCGACCCAGATTTGAACTGAGCCATAAAAGGAGCTACTAAGGCAGCTGTTGTGCGTGTTGCCTGGCATTGCAGATGCAGGTTTCATAAACCACAATTCCTTTGTCACGCTGCAGGACAGAAAATTTCTAAATCAGAAACAAGCTTTGGAAGATTTTTGAAGCCTCTGGTTAATTAAAAAAAGGTTAAAAACTCAATCTTGTTCAAGATCTCAACACTTTTGTCCTCTGGTTATATTTGTTTTCCTTGTTTTCCTTCTCCTATTGGCCTCTATCTCTCTTTCTAAAATTATTCTGTTGATGCCTGAAATGACTACACTGACTTCTGTCACTATACCACGTTACATGCACAGCAATTGACATCTTGGTGCCCTTTCTCCATAGGCATTAAACGTGTCTTGATTTGTGTCCTGTACAGTTAGATTACTCTTTATTTCCTGTAGCCCTTTGTTCCTTTAAAAAAATATTTATTTTTGCCATGTGACATTAAGTTTGTCTTCAAGGCACAATGCAAGCTGTGAGTATATCATGGGAACATACTGTTTTTTTCTATTTAAAAAGAGATTTTCTGAAATGTTCCAGAGGGTTATTTGGATCATATTGCAATAACATTCAGCCCTAGATGTTCTCAGAACATAGCTGAACTGTCCATTTGAAAGATATTTTTCTGTAGACTTTCTTTTCCATAGATGAATACTGCTAAATAACCATTCTTTACCCACCAAGATGGGAAATGTTATTTTTATAGGGATTCTTACATCTAGGTATAAAAAGGGAGTTGTTGTCCCAAAATAAATATTTCCCATCTCTGTCGCCATCCACCCTCCTAGAGCTAAAAATAACATCTGCACGGAGGAAGTAGAGTGTGGTTATTTAAGATGGTAAACCTTCTATGTGGTCACCTAAACTGAAAGTATTTTCCTTAGGGCTGAGGGTAAAAGAAAGTAGTTTAGCCAGTCTCTTGTATGTCTAAACCAGGGGTTCCCAATGTTTCCCCACCAGGGGCCAGTTCCTGCCACCAACGCCGCTCAGCTGTGCGGGCCGGAGGTGTAACTGCGCCCACTGCTTACGTTTTTGCTGCCACCACCACTGCCAATTGTGCCATTTTGCAGCTTCTTGCACAGCCTCCACCACTTCCCATGTCAGTGGAAGGTTGGGAACTTACTGCTTTTGTGGTGTGAACCCAGGGACTGATGTAAGCTCCGCCCGGCACTGGAAGTCGGCAAATGACACAGTTTAGGTGCTGAAATGCAGTGGAGAAGCAGTGGAAAAAAAATCCAAAAATGGAACAAAAATTCTCCGAAAAGCCTCCCTGGGAAGTCGTGAAAGCTGAGCAAGAAGTCACAAAATGGTGCAATTGCCACCGTGGTATTGTGGCTTTGGGTGGTGGTGGAAGCTTATAATATGACAAGGAAGCACTTTGTAATGCTTTTATTTTGCTTGATGCAAAGTTTGATAAAATAAGGCAAAGGGTAAAGGTCACCCTTGCTCGAAAGCCAGTCTTATCTGACTCTAGGGTTCACTGCTCATCTCTATTTATAGTCAAAGAGCCAGCGCTGTATGCATCTGCAGACGTTTCTATGGACGTGTGGCAGGCATGACTAGACACCGGACTGCACGAAAGGCTATTTACCTTCCCACCAAAGTGGTACCTATTTATCTACTTGCAATTTCTTGCTTTTGGCAGGAGCTGGAACAGAGATGGAAGTTCATCCATTGTGCATCACTCGGGTCTCAAACTGCTGACCTGCCAACCTTCCAGTTGTCAAGTTCAGAATCTTAACCACTAAACCACCGCAGTCCACTTTGTTAAAATTACAGAAGCTTTATACTAGCAAGCAGTAAACAAAAGGTTATTCTGAACTGATTCTATCTACCGTGTGCATTTATATTAGTTTGATGCCACTTGTTTTGTAAAGGTCCCATCCTACAGAAGCCTGGGACTTTGGTGAGGTGCTTAGCATTCTCTGCTAGAGAGCTCTGATACATGCTCCTGAACTACAGCAGATAATTCTAAGTTCCTCACCAAAATACAAATCCCATGATTCTGAAGGATGGAACTATGGCAGCTGAAGAGGTATCAAACTGCTGTATGAACTCATGTGGAGCAATCTGAGTAAATCACTTTATTCTAATGGCTGCCTGGCAGGGCAAAACACACACAAAAACATGACTTCAGCTCAGTGCTTCACCAGATAATCTTCTAGGAGCTAGAAGGACATACTGCATGTAGGCCTAATTTAAGAAAGGACGTAATATAGCCAAGATATGGGAAAATTACTTTTTGTGGAGCACCATTCTTTCCCCTGTTTATGCATGGGAAGCTCCCACTCTGAAATCTGCTACAGTGATTTGATGACATGCTGGTTGTATTCTGTCTCACAGCCAGTCACATGGCTAATTATACAACAGCACCTTGCCTGATCACATCAGTTTCTGCAGCTGGAGCTCGGCATACATGAATACTGAACAGGATATGGGCCTTGGACTATAACTCTCATGAAGCCTGCAGGACTTGGTAAGTTGCAGCTAAAAATCACACACACAAAACATCAATTTTTCTTAGTTTTGGTTCAAACTTTAGTACATTTCCACACACATTCAAGACTTGCGGAAATTCTGATTTTTCCTTTCATTGCTTATTTTCATTTCCTATTGCTTGTTTCTTCAAAAAAAAAAACACTACACTGTACGAGTTCAAACACTTTCAATACTTACTTCCATTGTAAACCCAATCACTTTGAAGCACTGCTCGATTAGTTCAAACTGGGATTTGTAGAAATTGTTATTCATAAAGTCTTGTATTGTCCTCAGATGCTCATTTTGTAGATACCTAAACAGATTGTGGGGATGCGAGCAACTGTGAGAGTTTTAATATCAAGTAAAGGTTAATATTTTTTCCCCAAAAAGTCAAGTGAGAGTCAACACAAAATGTCACCCTACATTTTGAAATAGATCACTCTAATAAAGAATGTCCACTTATGTTTTATCTAAATGTCAACAAAGTAGACATTAAGGAATATGTACATCAGGCAGCACAGTTAACCTGTTTTCTTCCTGAGGGATTTTCTCAGAAATAAAGGGCTCAGACAGCATACAGATTTGTAAATGAAACCCATGTTTACCTTCAGAAGTCACACACAAAACAAAATATATTAAATGCAAGATATGTAATGCAAGATACTAAATGCAAGAAATGTAAAGGTAAAGATTGCTCTTGTTTGAAAGCCAGTCACATCCAACTCTAGGGTTCAGTGCTCATCTCTGTCAAAGAGCCAGTGCTGCCTGTGTTTGCAGACATTTCCATGGACATGTGGCAGGCATGACTAGACACCGGAGTGCATGGAACTTTGTTTACCTTCCCACCAAAGTGGTACCTATTTATCTACTTGCAATTTTTTGCTTTCAAACTGCTAGGTGGGTAGGAGTTGGGACAGAGACAGAAGCTCACTCCGTCATACAGAACTCGGGTCTCGAACTGCTGACCTGCCGCCCTTCCAATCATCAAGTTCAGTATCTTAACCACTAAACCACCATGAGTGAGTAAAAACATTTGTTATGAGAAGAAATCTTCTCTCTCTTGTGGGTGCACCTCTATAAAAATGGGATAAATATATTATCTAGTTTGATCTTCAAAGAAATCAGGGAAAGTAGAAATAATTTTAAGGGGAAGAAGGGAAAGACAAGAACAATACAAACAGAACATACCTTGGAGGCTTATTTTCTGGTAATTTATAATGAACTAGTTTTTTCTTCTCTGCCAAACCAGCATAGATATAATAAAAAATATGAAAATTCTTCTCTCCTCTGAAATTAGAAACAAAAACATCCATGACATGGCATAATAGGGCAGCAGTCAAACCAAAACCAACACTGGGGCAACAAAACTTCATTTTATGAAATTCATGATTTAACTTGAGCATTCAAATGTTAAATACGGATCTTAAAGCCAGTTCGATATATTTTGTGTACCAGCAAGAAAATGTTTAGGAAAGGATGCAAGACTGCAATAACAAAACACAGCAACAGGCCAAGCAGGTTGCAAAGAAAAATACTGTACACAGATTATCAAAATGAAGGTACCGTATATTGCATTCTATCTAGCCATTCATCCATGCATTTATCAGGTAGGGACAGATAATACATAACTCTGGATGTTTTTGGATTGTAGCTGCTATCAAGTCTAGGCTGCACAACAAAGCAAGGGATGATGGGAGCTGTAGTCTAACAATATATATTGGAAATGTCACCTTTTGTTCCTCTCTTACTTACACGGCTTGATGTATGACTCTAGATTTTTCTAGGAGATATTCTGAAATCTGAGCGCTTACAACAGTTCCAGTGGAAGTGAATTTCATTTCTAGGTATTTCCCAAATCTGCTGGAATTATCATTAATAATAGTGCCCGCATTTCCGAATGCTTCCAGCAGATTGTTTACTTGGAGAATCTTTTCCTGAAGAGTCCTGTTATTAGCCTAGGTACATGCATTAAAAAAACAACAACAATCCATTGAGAACTTCTTTCAAATGCAGTTTCTCTATATATCCACAATAAAGCATCTCCCCCTCAATATAGTGTGCTTCTGCTGTAACCCTCTTTATTCATCAGTCACTGTGTTAATGCATGCCATACTGTCTCACAGCCAGTTACATGGCCAAATATGCAACAGCGTAACATCAGATTCTGCAGCTGGAGCTCTGCATACATAAATACTGAACAGGATATTTGCCTTGGACTATAACTCTCATGGTGCCTGCAGGACTTGCTTCTTCTTCTTTTGTGTCTTGATCAAACCCAGAACTGCCAAAATGAAGCCACTTTCTTGGTTTTGTCATTGGCCAAACCTAAGTCCTCAGCAGTGCATGTTTCTAGCAGTAATTGGCAAACCAGCAAATGAGATAGATTCTGTATCTCCCTACATTCACACAACATGTTGTTGTCTGCCAGCAGCCCCCACTTGTTGGTCTTGCATTTAGGCAGTATGACCCTCAGCCTATACAGGGTCCTCCAAGTGACATAGCCGTAGGGGAAGTTGAGTTCCTCAGCTATATCCTCCTTTAATGATGTTCTTTGCCCAGAAAGCTCCCTCTTACATTTTTTTTAATTTGGTTTTGCTCTTGTGTACTCTCAAGAATGCTTATTTTTGCCATAAATCTCTTCCTGGATCTGATCTGGTGGATTTGAGGCTCATATCCATTCAGAGGCTGTCGAGGGTATGGATTTGGCAAGTTGTAGCTACCCCTACACACTTTTCTTGGGCCACAACTCCCAGAGCTGCATAGCCACTATGCTCAGTGATCACAGTGGCTCAGACATTCTGGGAGTTGTACTCTAAAATGTAAAATGTCCAAGCTCTTATTTGCACCTCAAAGGTAGCTTATGACAGCATGCTGACTGTTCAAAGATAGAAAAGAATGATGCAGCATGAGCATATTATCAAGATAACAGAAAATGGAATGACACATGAATATTCAGGAATGAATGGAAGCAGAACTTTTTGGTTTCTTTCTTTTTTAACATATTAGATTAAATCTTGTCTTACCTTTCCAAGGATAGTCAGCTGCTGCACCAGAAGATGGGCACTTTGGGTCTTCCCTGCTCCACTTTCTCCAGAAATGACAATACACTGGACAGTAAGAACAAATGGGCACTTGTTATACCAACTAGCTTTCTGCACAATGAAGAAGTGCATCAAATTTGACCTTGCAAACAATTATCATTACCTGATCTGAATTGTAGGTGACCATAGACTGGTAAGCAATATCAGCCACAGCAAATATGTGAGGAGGGTTGGCAGTCCTTTTGGCTCCAATGTACAGTTTGGAATACTGAAAAGTAGGATAAAGAAAAATAAGAGAATAAGAATTGTATTAAAAGTTACCAAAATATATAATTATCTGATTCAGAACATTAATTAAATCAGTCAATAATGTGCAGGCTACAGACAGGTGAGAAGCTTTCTTAGTTATCATTTCGGGGCATACTTACCCATCTCACACTTCCTGATCCTTAAATGCTTACTTTTTCTAAGTTTGTGATGCAGTTGACAAAAATTCAAAGGCAAGAAAAGTATACCTTTAAAACAGCCTTTGCAAAAGTGGATATATTTAGAAAAACATATCCACAAAACTGCTTCATTCAATAGAAAAAATAATCTCTTGGAAAATGGTTTTACTTGGAAAAATGCAGAGTAAAACCACAGATGTTTATAAATTCAAACAATATGTACCAATTCTGAAAAGTGTGCAGAAAAAATTGTAAAAACTTTCATATGAACACGGAAGGATACTGGCAATTATGAAATGGGCTGGAAAGAACTTTGTAAATCCTGAGTGAATTTGAAATTGACTGATATCCCCTTATCCAGCTGAGATGCAGCATAAATCAGCTATAATTTTGTATCACAGGACTGTTTCAGTTTCCAACAAGTATAGTTTAGTTCAGTTAGTTTAGTTTATTTGATTTATATCCTGCGCTATTTGGCGCAGGCCGATTCAGGGCGGCTCACAACCCATCAAAAAATACAGTAACAGAAAATATACAGTTTTCAGATTACAAAAATTATAAATACAAAAGTACAAAATTACACGATAAGATACCATTTACATGCTAGAATCACAAATAACGAAATAACACAATGTCCTCTGCCATAGCGTCCACTTGAGCAAGTTTTACATGTGATCAAGAATGTAATCCTATAAATGTCTAATCAGAAGTATGTTCCATCATATTCAGTAGAAATTACTCTCAGGAAAGTAGATATAGCATTGAATCAATACACAAAAACAATAACCAGAATGAATGAACATTGTCACTATGTTTGGCTGCAAGAGGAAAGCATTTCCTTAGAAGCATAACAAGTCATGAGTCTTATTTTCAAGTATCTCCTTCTACTTTACCCCCCCCCCCCCCCGCCTTCTCAGTGCATACACAAATAACTAATTCTAAGTTTGAGTCCTGGACATCAGTTATGTAAATGTTTTGTTTATAAATTGTCTGGAGAGCTCGTGGGGCAGTCAAACCCAGAAATTCAGCACCAAGGATAGCTTCCGTGAATAGACCAGTGATGGCGAACCTTGGCACTCCAGCTGTTCTCAAACTTCAATTCCTAGAAGCCCTGATCATCAGGAGTGCTGACTTAGGCATCTGGTAATTGAAGTCCAAGAACACCTGGAGTGCCAAGGTTTGCCATCACTGAGCTAGACTGAGGCCTCTTATACTGCTGGTTCAGGACTGTTCCTGCCAGGCTCATCTTTCCTTCTACTCAAGTTCAAAGCTTTAAAGGAGCAAAGTCCTTAGCCTCAAGAGTGGAGCTTTGTTGCATCTCTAGCAGTTCCTGCAGCACACGTTCTGAGGTTGGCATACATAGTCTCTGGACCCTGAAGCTTCTGGAAGCAGGCAAGCCACCCAACTATTCTAAGCTCTGTAGCCCTGAATCTGCTATAACAAGCTCTGTATTTCCCAATCCAAGTAGACAAGAGCTTAACTAAACAGCTAGTCACCCGCATCTTCTTAGGAGACATAGAGGGAGCCTCTATGAAGAGGGGAAAGCATTGTGAGTACAATTGGGTGTCTCCTGGGCAATGGTGTAGAAAAAGCTAATCTTTATGATCTAGAAGTGTTGTATGTAAACTTGCTGATGAAGAAAATGACCCAGTTTTAAATTGTACAACACTGACTTGAAGAAAGAAAAAGAATGCTCCCTGTACGTAGCAAAGCAAGAAAGCATTTTCAATTGCTTTGCCACTCTAAACAAATGCTGTGACCTTTAAAACGTTCACACCAAACCAAAAGGTTTTGTTTTTCTCACCTGTGTAGCATAAATGTCTAAGTTCCGAAATGGGTTGACAGCAATAAGAATGTCTCCCACATAGGTATAAATCTGATCTCTGGCATAGCTCTTTTGCAGTTGCTCCGCTACTGTGTTCTGTGAAAAAATAAGGAGGAAAAGAAGGGGAAGTATCAATTTGTGTACCCCTCCAATAGCACATGCTTTGAGCAGATAGATACAAGTTAGGCCTTTAAAGCATTTTGATTTTATACAGATGCCAGCTGTGTTCCTAAATGTCATACTTTTACATGGTTTCCACATTAGAACGCTTCCCCATTTTCAGATGCATGTATCATCATGAGTTAACCAGCAGCACATAAAGCTCTAATCGATCTGCTAGTTCAATATCATGTGCACGGACTGGCAGCCGGTGACCACAAACTTTGAAAGGGAATCTTTCCCAACCAATGAGATGATGCAGTCTTCTGAGCATGTGCAAAGCATGTAGTCTACCATTATCTTAGAAGTCCCTTCTACCAAGTCTCACTTTGTGAGGTATCTAGCTCCAAGATTATGATAATAGGTGACTGTGGCAGTGGGAGAGCAGTGGGTGGGACAAAAAAGGGTTATATGAGTGGTTAAGACACTGAG
This sequence comes from Bradypodion ventrale, assembly GCA_035047345.1. Classification (NCBI taxonomy): domain Eukaryota; kingdom Metazoa; phylum Chordata; class Lepidosauria; order Squamata; family Chamaeleonidae; genus Bradypodion; species Bradypodion ventrale. The sequence continues at coordinate 118,879,916 of JAWDJE010000006.1, read as the reverse complement.
CTTGATGACAAGGGGGTTGGCAGGTCAGCAGTTCAAGACCTGAGTAATGCATGATGGAGTGAGCTCCTGTTGTCTGCCTGAGCTTCTGCCAACCTAGTAGTTCAAAAACAAGAAATTGCAAGTATAGATAAACAGGTTCCACTTCAGTGGGAAAGGTAACAGTATTCCATGCACTTAGGTTCTACTCATGCCTGCTACATGATCATGGAAACATCTGCAGAAACAGACAGTGCTGGGTCTTTGGCTGTAAACAGAAATAAACACCACCCCTTAGAGTTGGGTACAACTGGCTTTTGAACAAGGGAGACCTTTACCTTCACTATGTGTTGCTTACCTGATCTAATCTGATATTGTGTACTCTGATTGGTACTCACTTCCCATAAAAAGGGGCAAAAAGAAAATTACCTTATCACAAAAGAGAAATGTGGAAATAATTAACAAATGACTCCTTGGTATCAGCATGCAATTTTTCGCTCTCTACAAAAGTTTCAAAAAACAACAACACCTTACCTCATCTAATACTTCCAGTGTTGCCAGATCATCTACCTCTTCCTGGTTTCCAACTGGAGACCTACTGTAATTTCCCTTTTTAGTATGAATGCGCTCAAATCTGTGCAAGAATCATTGAGACAATGTAAGGACATGAAACGAAAATATTTAAATGTAACAGTGATTTGGTTGAATCAGAAATATATTTATTTATTTATTTATTTATTTATTGCTGTACTGCAGCCATGTAGCACAGGCTGGCTTAACTTTACCTACCAATGACAGAAATGGAGAATGCTTGCCTCTGCAATCAGAATTTAGATATTGCAAAACACAATCTTTAGATTTCCCCAAATGAAATCTAGAGTACAGATTTCAGAGTACAGTACTGTCCTTGGATCAGGCTACAAGTACCTCAATGAGGGCAAAAACCTCTGGTTTTTAAGCAAATCTGCAATTTTGAAGCAATTTATTTGGCAAGGCTGTACTTGAAGGTCACATTCTTGACAGGGTGACTTTGACCAAGTCTCTACACATGTGCTGTCAGGAATGGTTGCAGGAAATGACAGTTTATACTTTCCATTCTATTTTTTTTCACCCTCACCCAAGGAAATGATGTAGAGCTTGAGTCAACCTGTCATTTCCCATTCCTGAGGTGAACCATGACACACTATGAATTATTTTTACTACACTGCCAAATATAGAGAAATGCGTTGCTAGAATAAGTCCAGCATGGTATCACACTCAGCCTATAGGCTGAACTGCCGAAACCAAGGGAGGATAAAGTTAGCCAAGCCACTAAGATAACTTCCTCTATCCTTTTCTGGTTTTATTTTTTACTCACAGGGATTTTCCTCCTAGAGCTTCAGTCTCTTTCCTCAGTGAGTACTTGCCAACATTTCTCTCAGAAATACTCAGTAGCATTACACACGTCTAGAAGGGCCTATATTCTAGAAGTGTGTAGTCTGATTAACTCATGGATTCCTTGATAAATTGCTTATCTCATCAGATATGAGAACACACTTTGCCTACTCAGAAGTCGAAGGGTGTAGATCTCCTCAAGGCAAGTAATGTTGCTTCAGTGCTTTAGCACAGAAACCCTTGATAAAAATAATTCTCTGCCCTGATGTCTGTAATTGGGTTTTCTTTACCATTATGCTCACACAGCATGGTAAACAAAATGTCCCCCACCCCTGTGATCCTTTCAATCCATGGAATTATTCCTCTTTGTATTTGGCATTGTCACAGGACTGACAGGCTGTTCCAAGGCTGCATTGACAACAGAATGACTCAAGACAGTTATATTGTTTCTGCTCACTTTCTCCCTGCCTCCGGCCACCCACCTCATCATCCCCCGTCTTCTAGTCAAAGCAAAATGAGGTCACCGAATCTCTTTGGGTCTCTTTTGTCAAAATGCACAAAAGTGATTTCTGATGGCTCTTGAAATCACATGGGGGAAGTGCCAACTCCTTGGCAATTTGCTGTCATTTGTAGGGCAACTGGAATAGTTCTGATAAGGAAAAGTCTTAGGTCAGCTGAGCAATTGCTATTTCAGACTAGAAATGCAAAACAAACAAAAAACCCAATAGAGGTCAGAAGAAGGATAAACATACAGTAATGTGCAAATGTCTTCGGCTACCACTAGCTGGTTTGGGGGAAATGCAGTGAGTTATTGGGAGGGCATAACTCAGACACTTAAATTCCAGACTTCATGGAACTTGGTGAATGTTGAGAGAAGAGTCAGCAAAAGACTCTCTCCAATTTTGGTGTTTCTAGATGGCTTGGGGGCTGAGTTCTGTCTCCCCAAATCACTCACTGAATTTTTCTAACCCAGCTGGTGGCGGCTTAAGACTTTTGCACAATACTGTATGTGGAACACCGTACCTTTTCAGTTACAATCTTTCACACAATCTCTCGTACCTATGGTCCATTAGGTTTTGGCAGTAATGCCAGAAGATCTTTGCTTTTCATGTTTAGAAGAATGAGTAACAGGAACATTTCTATGGAGACTTTGGAAAACCATACTAGGTTATATATTCAAACAGTCTAAGGCACTAAATCAGTGAAGAATATGTTAAAATATGTTACACTGTAAAACTGATCTTAGCCAGGATTTCAGCTACAAACCAAGCATAATTCTAAGAATAGTTATTTCTATCTTGATTTTCTATTTTTTCTTCTCAGGATTTGAAACTAACCCAACCATCTCTGAAGCCATCTTCTTGGTCACATCCATCTCCCATACCATAGGGTCAAATGGTACACTCTCAATGTCTTTCGTCTCTAAAGGCAATCTTTGTACATTCTGCCTTCAGGGTTGTTGTGTGTGAAAAATCTTTATAGTAAAGCCTAACTGGCTCAGCCACAAAAATTACAAGCATCATTGCAATTCTTCCTGGATTGGCAAACACAAATGGACAGTTGAGGCAAGAGAAGACAAGCTGATCTTGCCAGATAATGCTTGATGGAATAATCTCCTTGTTCAAGTGTCACTTTTAGTAATCTAATTGCTATGCACTGGAGCATGTGAGAAACAGGCCATACTGTTTTATATGCTGAACTGTGGAGGATGTGGAGAAAGAGAACTGTTACTGTATACACACAATAACCTTTTCCAATATTCTAAGCATCGAAATATTGGGCTAATGAAGGTGAGTACTAGCTGAACATAAATGCAAAAGTAATCCAGAAATGCCATCTCCTGACCTATAGGGTTATCTCTTGAGGAACAGTGGTAAAATCTTATTCCTCAGAACTTCCTAAGGTCAGTACTCATCTACTACTGCCAAAAATAACTGGCCTTTCCATACCAAGGTTGTGTGGGACTCTTAAGGGATGTCAGCACTCATATTCTATTCACTGGAAATATGGCTCACATCTCACTCACCTGTGACCCATGACTCATGTTGTGCATCCAGACTTGGTGACCAAGATCTCAAATCAAATATGAGGTGGGGGGAGACAAAATTTTGGCATATACATACCATAAAAGGAACCTGGAAATAATGATATTTCTTCAACACTAACACTAGGCAAGGAAATGGGTCGCTCTAACCTGGATTTTGCACTTTTGAAAAGTAACAGGGCCATTTTTGCCCTTCCAAAAACCTCAATAGGTTGTGACAGAAAAAATTGCCAACCACACCCTTAAAGTTCTTGGCATAGTGGCTGGCCATTTAATGATTATTTCTGGCTTCTCTTCAACCCTATTTTGGTCCCCAAATAACCTTTTGGAAAAACAGGAAGTGACCTCCTGTAGATCCCCGAGGACACCTATGAACTTTACTTTTCCCTGATATTCAGCCTGTATCTGGCTTTCTTTAGTTTGAGCCCATTATGACAAGTCCTGCACTTTGGGATGATCAAGAACAGATCCCACCGCTTCTCTTTATGACCATCTTTCAAGTACTTGAAGAGTGCTATCATATTACCGCACAGTCTCCTTTTCTCAAGGCTAAGCACACCCAGTTCCTTCAGTCTTTCCTCATATGGTTTGGTTTCCAGTCCTCTGATCATCTTTGTTGCCCTTCTCTGGCAACAAATGGCACAAAAAAGGGCTCCATACAGATACTGAAATATGTGCACAGAGCATCTTCGTGTGGCCAGGGCTCCTCTCACACATTAAAGTTCTATGCAAGTATAGTGGTATGACCCTTTCCCATCCTGGTTGGACCCATAAATGGCAGAAAAGAGGGACTGCAGGCACTGGTACTTTGGCGTGTCAGTAATGGTAGCATAATGCACAGCGCATAAGATAAAATACCTTGCTTTTTCTGTGACTCCCATTTGCTGATGAACATCAATGAACTCCATCAACTGCATTTGTAGAACATTTTCCTTGCCTTCTACCTGCTTCACAAATTCATGTTGAAGCAGGTCTGACACGGTTGGGCGTTTCTCATAATCCTTGGTCAAACACCTGGACTGACAGAAAAGAACAACTTTTAGGCTGCAAAACAATACAGTGCAAGAGGTGCAGGAGCAGTGGAAAATGCTTCCAAGAACTGGTACATGTGTAGCATGTCACAAACATATAAAATTATTTGCCTGTCATCAAGTACTAGCGCTGTAGTGTTGTACTTCATCTGTCCTCTAAATTTGAACACAGAATTGGATGGTGATTCTGTTTTTGTGGGATGTTCTTTCCATTTTAGTCTTAACTTTACAGAGTTATCCAAGGTGCTGAACCTAGTTTAAAACTTCATTCAGTACCCTGGATAGTTCCTGCAAAGTTCAGTATAAAAGCCAGAGTGGATTTCAAGCCCTGTCAGATTTCTCATGTCCACAGTGAGAAAAAAGTGTGGTTTTTTCCCCCAGTTAGAATAGTCAAGAAAAAAAATGAAAGAATAGAAAAAGGAGGCAAAGAAGATTCTCAGCAATATGTAAAAAGTCTGTGCTCAACACTAATGATTGCTCCCTTTCAAGAAATAAAATACACACATATAACAAGCAAAGAAAAATTGCTCGAATGGTCAGAAAGCAACTCATGGATGCTTCTAATCACCAGCAGTCCATACAAAGCAGCGACCATGTAGTTTTATGCAGTTGACATGACAGCTACTGCCAATACTACCAGAAAGTTTCTCAATGTCTCAGAAGACAATGAGAAGAATTTTGCAGCACATTGATGAGGCCCTATCTATTTTGTATGCATTCATGTGCTTTATTCAGCCATACCACTTGAACAAGACTAATGCTACAAGGCGGTTTGGGCTTCCTTGGGGGTGGAATGAATTGCCCACCCATCCTCTGCTTCTTATACCCTTACTGGACACAGCAGCCAGGCACTCTCTAATTGTGGGCATATGCCCTTCCCCAAGGCTCAACAGAGGAAACATGAGCCACCATTTACTATGAAAAAAACTGTCCTTATAACAGTGAAATGTATAGTCTGAAAGGCTGCCATGTGGTTTGAAGAACTAGGGCAACATTATTTTTAACTGTATGGTGTGCATTGATTTATTGTCACTCACTTGCTGATAAAATCATTGAATTCTGGTGACCATAGCTCTGGCTGTCGTAATGTTGGAGGCGGATTCCTGCAGGAGACAATGTTGTAGCAGGTTAACATGTAGAATTATAATAACCTTCACTGCATTTCTAACAGAAAAGAATGAAAGAAGTCAAGATGAGTAATGAGCCTATTGAGAAGCTACTCTAAAGAATAAATTTCTTCTAATTTAAACCAACTATTGCTTACACTCCACTTACTGCCTCAATGTTCTAAGGTATATGAAAGTGAGGGTTTGTTTGTTTATTAGTTATATGTTTAAAAATATGTACTGAGTAAATCAAGTAATAGTGTGGTTTTGCAACATTTTCACAAAATGATACAATTACAGTAAAACCTTGCTTAAAGAGCACCTCACTTAGAGACTAATTTGCTTAAAGAGCCAAATTTTCTCTGAATGGTCGCCTCTCTTAACAACTAAAACCAACCAAAAACTCACTTAACAACTAAATTGTGGTTCGCAATCCCCCCCCCCCCCCCCCGCCGCCCCAGAAGTCACAATTGGTCATTTACAATGGTGTTTCGCTTAAAGAGCAAACTCGCTTAAAGAGCAATCCCGTGGAACACATTATGCTCTTTACGCGAGGTACCACTGCAATAACTTATTTCTTATTATTTGTGTACTATGACAAGTTCCTGCAAACACAGAGGTTTTAGTATTTGCAAGTACTTTAAAGATTAGAGAAAGAAAAATATAATAAACAGAAAGTGAAGGAATGTATACTTATTTCAGTTTCACTCCACCTTTAGTATTGGCTTTTCAGTTTAATTATAGTGTGGTGTTTGGACAAGGAATGGGAAAGAATTTTGTTACCAACATTCATTGAAATAAATACATGAAAAGTATTCCCTTGTACATTCTGAGGCCTGTTACAAGCCCAAGATGACTTTGTCTCAAAAATATGCACATTTGTGAGAAGTCCATTTTGGAGAACTAGTATGTATGTACTACCATGCGCAGTGTGATTAATTAAAAATACTTATCATTTAAAAATACACATTAAAACTCTTTAGTCAGTGGGGTGGATATGTAAAAATGTATACATTCAGGGGAAATGTGCATGGAATGAATGTCCATGAAGAAATAAAAACCAAAGATCTTAACAACCATCCAGGGCTGTTCCCTGAGGTATTTCATATACTCTGAATGGCCATTGAAGAGGGGAATTTTATTGTCACACTGCATGCACTTTTTGAAAGGTGGCCTGAAGAGGCTGTAAACACATTAGTGTAAATATTCTTGTGTTCAAAACAACATATTTCTCTCCCTTCTGTTTTTTTTCTTCAAAAAAAGAGGATAATTCTTCTTTGACAAGGAAGAAGAAGAAGAACTGAAGATTGTTGAGGAGGAAAGAGGAAAAAATGGGAGAATTTTGTATGAAGGCAGGGATGTTTTAAAAGGGAAAATGAAAAGAGGCAGAGAAGCTGATGAAGAAACAATAGGAAATGAGGTGAAAGAATTCTAATTTTGTAGATGAGAAGTAGCACTCTCAACATTTCAATGTTGCTTCAGTGGCAGTAAAATACGATTAAGGCAACTGTTTTAATCTGTTTTTATTCTGATTTTGTAATCACATTTTATCACATTTTAACCTGATATGGTCAGATGACTAATCAGTTAATAAAAGATACTGGACACTGGATTAAAGCAACTGTTAGGTGTGTTAGCATGTGCAATGTCAGGAAAGGGCACCTCTATTGACCAAAAAGCTTTATTTCTCAGTTATAGGATTTAATTTAATTTAATAGATTTATATACCTTCCTATCCAATGGACTCTGGGCGGTGTACACAAGTTAAAACCAATATAAACCAATTTAAAAACCCTTAAAAACATAGCAATATTACCCACCATTGTGCCATTTACTATCAAAAAACAAATATAAAATCTGCACGACCTTAACATTAAAAATTAATTACAGGAGGGGAAAGCCTCAGATGTCCTGATGTCTTCATTGCAGCTGCAGGAAAGACCTAATGTGTGAATTCACAGACACCACAAAGAAGAACACAAAAGTCTTAACAATCTGTTTTTAAAAGGGACTGGGCAAGAATATAGATGGAGTTTAAAGCAGTACAATAAAATTGAAGATTACATGGCAAAGATGCTACAGATGTTCATGACCCAGACAAGACACAGAAAGATTAATTGAGACGTAGTACCTTGGTATTTTGAACAGAGCTCTCATAGGATGCAAGTCAGCCAAAGGTGGGTCTCCATCACCTAATTCTATAGCAGTGATCCCCAGGGACCATGCATCACACCTGGCATCATAGGAACTATCCAGCTGTTGTTCACATGCAATCACCTGTTAAGATGGACAAAAAACTAAGCAACCAACATCAGATGAAAAGCACTAGTGGATAAGAATTTTACAACTAACCTATTTACTAATCCTCACCCAGGGAGGTGTTTAAAATCTTGTACTTTAAACTTATGGTGGGTAGGTATTGAAGGCCTTCTGGATATTTTCTAAATCCATGAAAATGCCAGGATACTGAAGGGCAGCAGAAGGGTTAAAGCAGGGGTTCCCAACCATTTCAAGCTGGGGGTCACGCTCTCTCAGTTAGCTTCGTAGGCCAGATGGCCATTTTGCCCTGCCTGCATGATGTGGGTAGCCATTTTGTTCCAACAGCTTCAAAGGGGTTGGCCATTTTGTTTCCATAATGCCCTTGTAGGGGTGGGAGGCCACATGAAATGGCACCATGGACCAGATCCAGCCTGCGGGCCTTAGGTTGGGAACCCTTGGGTTAAAGTGTGGATGAATAGTGATGGGGTATTTTCTGCATTCCAAATTCCTCCCCAATGGGACCAACCTATCAATAACCAGAACTCCTTTGTCTCGCCGAGAAACATTTTTTTAGGTACTTTACATTGACTGGGGCAACAAGGTGTTCCACTGACAAACTATAATGGATTTATTTGGTAGGTCAATTTTATGCTCCAGGTTTTAAAAAATAACCAGGCAACAGATGATAAGTAATAGAAACCTGAGGACATGGTTTACAGCTATTTAACCAATGCATAAAATGCCCACATTGTAAATCTAGTTCTGTGAAAACATGATTCTGAGATAGTAAAATGATTCATCGTCCTAGATAAGAGCTAACTATGCTGATCACTAAGAAAATGATATACATCTTCCAAGTTTCAGAGTAATTTATGATGGGATATGCTGGGATAATTAATCTCACAAGTAGTTTATTAATTATATAGACATCTCAATTATATGATATCGGAAACAATGAACAGTACACCCTGATATCTAATTTATTCTTTTATAATAATTGTTGAATACTGATTTGAAATTGTGTCATTCTTTTTTCTTACCCAATATAAAAAACTCTCCTCAAAGAATAAGTATAATTAAGGATGCCTAAAGATTTTATCTGATCTACATTTTAAGCGCTCTGATCTTATATCTTCCAGAATAATACAAGATTTGGGAAGCAGTTTTGCTTAATTGTCACTCTTCCCAGTATTTCACAATGTGATTCTAGTCAATGTCATATTGCAATACGTATAAAATATGTATTTAAGTCTAAAATACATGCAGAAATGTGCATTTAGGATTCAATTTATTCTAAATCCAATACTTTCAGGGTAAAAGACATACAAAACTTTGCTTTTTTGTAAACAAAAGCATTTGCATATGAATGCTTATGTGTGAATATTTTAAAAATTAAACAGAGTGATGGAGGAACAGGATAGAACAGATATATGAATCAGAATATGAAAAACTGCTACTGGCTACAAATGTACTCCTCCAGTTGCCCATTCATATGAAACTGTCCTTAAGTTATTTGAATCTAATGCAACAATCAGAACAACTCTAATTTCGGGCCTTTTTATTTTACAATGTGTGAAGTGGAAATATTCTGAAAGGTTTGGTATTTAAACTGTTCTTTGCTCTCCTGCACTGCTTAAGAATGACAGTCATTCTGCAGAAAACAGCAGTATTCTCAATTCTTTAATACAGAGGGAAGAGGGGAGTTTTCATCCATTTTTTTAAAAAAATATTACCATGGTAACAATGAACTTGCCTAAGCAGCTAAAAACACCCAGCTAACTTGTTTGTAGACTGGATCAAGACAGGACAAAAAGGGCTGCCTTGATGTGTTTCTGTCTGTGGCAAATAACAAAATGTATAAATGCTTCCATGTATAAATGCTGATTAGAATACTAGCTGAACCTTTCCTTAACATTATCAATGGGATCCCATTCTCCACCATACCTGGAGGAAGCAAGAAAGCTTAAAGTACACAAGGCATGCTCTTGAACACATACCTCTTTCTTCCAAATCCTTTTCTACCATTCCCCAGAATCTGCCACCGCAGGTGACTAGTTACTACAATGAATGCTGTTGTAACTTTGGCAATGGGGGAAAGATACTTGGGGAAATGACCTTCAATGGCCACAAATGGTCCACGCATGATTTGTTGTCTACACTGCCTAAGCAAAGCAGAAGCAATACTGAGCTATTTTGCATGTAAGGTCCAATTCCTAACTAATTCCTCTTGTTCACATTGCTTCAATTAATTACTTTCTAGTTAGATCACAACACATCTTGATTTTACATCCAAAGTGGCAAAATACAATTTAGTCATCGGTAACCTCATTTTTCAGGGAAATGCTGTTGATGTGGCCTGATATTGGGTGGATGTCATTTAACTCCTTTTTGTTTTAGATACGTTAATTTTAGCTTTGGATGTTATTATATGCTTGTGGTGCCTCTGACACGAAAAAAGAAGGGAAATATAAATTTTATTTTGCTCATTCAGATGTAAAAGGAAACGACAGCTTGATGTAAGTGAGAAGTAACTGAAGCAGCGGGTATAAAGGGTACAGGAAGGGGACAATTTTTAAGTGTCCTGGAAAATTCTGTATTATGTTTACAGTACTGAACAGAACTAAAGATAGTATTCATACAAGATTAGGTTTGCGGGAAAACAAAATGATTCTAAAAATCCATGTAACAAAGTATATTACAGTGGAGTTATTTTATCTTAAATTTTTTAATGCGGAGGACTAAGTAACTTTAATGTGAGTTCAACGTTACTTTCCACTCTCTGAATGAAACATGACAAAATGTGACCTTGGCTATTTTGTCCTTTAATAACATTAGCAGTGATAAGAACAGCATGAATTTTCCCAAAGGATTTTAAGTATCACAATAAAAGAGCTAGAAAGTTGGGGGAAATTGAAGGATTAGGAAGTGCTGAATTAAAACAAGAAGAAGCAAAGATAATAAAATCTCATCAAACCTCAGGAGCCATCCAAAAGGGAGTCCCTACTGATGTATTCCGACGGAGACGACTGCTGGTTAACTGAGCCGATACACCTAAAGGGAACAGGCAAAATGACAACAGTCTGACGCTTATGCTGCAGAGAGTTCCATCTGGATGGTATCATCACTTATAAATCTCCTAATCTGTGCCATTCTTGTTCCAACAGCTTGGTAGCATTTCTGAAGCACTGTGCCAATCAACTGGCCAGCATTACTCTGTCAATGTAAACTGGCAAATATTCTCCTTTGCCACTCCACAGTTCTTCTGCCAAAAGCAGCTTGGAGCTAGTTCTAAATTAGGATATTCACAAACAATCTGGCCACACTTTCTTCTTTTTTTGGGATGGATGATTACAGTACTTTAGTATCCTTTTCTTAGCAGCTGAAAACCACAAGGAGCTGTTGAGAATCAAACAACCTTGGAAGCAGGACTCTCCCTGCTTGGCATCCAAGCTATGGAACTGCATCTGTAGGGATTCTTATCACTTTCTTATATCCTTTTAAATATTAGGTTAAGATAATACTCATCAGGAGAGGCACATTAGGGATCACTGATAAGCTGTTTTACAGAATAGTAATGATGATGGGGATGCTAACAATACTACTATTAATAATTCTAACCTTTTTTATGATTCCAGAGAAACCCATCCAAAGTACCAAACATTGAAAGCAATATTTGACTATACTATTACATGGTACAGAGTAGTAAAAACACAATGGTCCTGATTTCAGTGAAGCAGACAGCTTTATTTACTGATCCATGCTAGCATGACTAAATTCAAATACTAAGCTCTTCTTTGACTCATAGCTGAACATCAGGCTAAGACACAAATAAACTTATTTTCTTTTTGAGATGTCAGATGAAATTGCTTTAACTAATGGTTATGTTTTACAGAATGATTCATACGAAATTTACAGTTCATGCAAGGCAACAAGATTCCAGATGCAAATGGATGCTAGCTTCTGCTTGGACAAGTTATTTTTTTGAGAATTTAATTCCTGAAATAGTTGGAATTCTGGAAAAGCAACTTTGATAAGCTCTGATACTTCATGACAGTAGGTCAATCTTTTCAAATGTCACCTTAGATGTCTATTAAAGGAGTAGGGTTTGTAAGAGTTATTATGGATGCTATCTGCCTATTTTGGATAAAATGTGAGTGTAGATTTTATTCATTTATACGGGCATCTGGAAGTATAATCTCCACTATGAAATAAGATGCCAGGCTAATGGTTATAAATATAATGAAAGGCTAGACAACAGAGACGTTTGAGAATTTTTCATAGCCTACATTTTAAGTAAACTGCACACCCAGTACTAATACATAGTTGGAAATACGTTATGCAGATTGCATACGTCTTTGAATATTGTGATGCAGTTCTCAGCTCAGAAACTTTGTGTGAACATGTATTTATTAGGACAAGTAACACAGGAAAAGGTAGCTATAGTGGAAAGATAGATACTGTAAGGAATTGGGTTATTCCCTAACTTGTTTAGAAGGATAATATATAAATCAACAAAGTGTGTTTGTTATAAAATGTACTATGGTGTTTTAAGAGCATTGAGTTCATGTTGCATCATTCAATTAATGTCAGAGTAGGATAATTACTGTATGAGGTTCATTGTTTCATTCTATCACAGTAATGTGGTTACTGTGGTTTTCTTACTGCTCTGCTACCTGTATTGCACTGTTTTTCCATGATTGACAAAGAATGGGAAGAAGAAAAGATTGTTCTGCTTTAACCCTGAAACAACGTTGTGACTTTCTGCTATTGCTATGTATGACTTGGAAGGAATTTGGTCTCTGATTTTGCTACAAATAAAACAGTATTTTACAATGCAGTGTATCTATCTGGTTGCTGTGTTATTCATTGTACTCCCTCTGTCACACCCTTGCATCACAAAGGTTTAGTCTATATCTTAACAGATGCAAAAGTGAATGCACCAAGAAAATAAAAGTACAGAACATGTATACTAGTGAGTTTTGTGTATGAAAAATAAATGGAGATTTCACATATGTTGTTATATGCAGGCAGAAATTGGGAAGAACAGTTATGACTGAATACAAAAAAAGTCTATATGTTAGGTAGATCTCTACAAGAGGAAACAATTCATGTTTTCCAATTCCCACTGGTTGTGTATGTAGGTTTGTTTTAAATTATCAGATTATCAGTTGAAGTAAAGTCACAAAGAATGAAGCATGTCTAAACTGAGATAGTACGAATGTCTAAGGAAGCTTTTGCAAGGAAGATAGATATCCTAGAGCAGTGATGGCGAACTCTGGCACTCCAGGTGTTCTTGAACTTCAATTCCCAGCAGCCCTGATCAGCAGGTGTACTGACTTGGTAATTGAAGTCCAAGAACATCTGGAGTGCCAAGGTTTACCATCACTGTACTAGAGTAGCAACCCAGATTAGAGTCTAGTCTATACTTCAGTCTAGTGACAAGAATCCATCATTTCTCCTGCTTTGCAGCGTGGCTTCCTCAAAAAATGGCACAAGTTAGTTTTCTTCTAAGTGACAAGTTTTGTTGGCGCACCTGCCCATGAGAAGTGGCTAAAATTTGGGGGCATTGTTCACAGCTCTTCAGTGATGATGTCACAGAAAACCTTCACTGTTCCTCTAGTTTGATGCAGATGCTGTAACACAATGTTATTTTTCTGCAGATCAATGGTATGAACCAGGCCTAGACAAAATTTTAATCTAGGACTAGTGCATAAGGATTAAACTGAATGGGTCAACAGAAAGGGGATTTTGAAGCCTTCCGTTTCTAAGCAGTTTTCCTCCAGTAGGCTTGGGGACCCACAAGAGAAACTCTAACTGGAATGAAGGACTTCTGAAGGAGAAAGGACAGCTTTATCCTTCCACCCTCCTCTGTATTTGAATTTCAAAGCAGCACGAGTCATACACACAGTTTTGTTGCAACACACCTAGCTTGGCTCAGAGTTCCACAAGCTGTTTAAATAAACATTTACAGTCAGTGGGTTCAGCTTGTTTTGGTACTTATGTCAAGCCAATGTCACATATTCTAAATAAAAAGCTAATTATCTCCCTTCTGTTTCTCGGAGATGACTAACGACTGAGTTTTGGCCTTTAGCTTAGTCATGCTGCTTGGTGCTGCAAGCAAAGCCAGCCCTTTCCCGTCCTGTTAATTTCAGCTCATTCTTTAGCTAAAGGGTAGGCCAAAGATAGATCAGGTTCTACTGCTAGATCTCTGGGTGATTTACATTAGGTGACCATAGATTTCAGATTCCTAGTTGTTTAAAAGTAACATTGTGCCTTTGAAATGAGTCTGTTTCTGCCACCATCACTTCTACATCAAACATTCTGTTTTCTATAGTAAAGATAAAGGTTTCCCTTTCGCGAAAGCCAGTTGCACCTGACTTTAGGGTTCAGTGCTCATCTCTGTTTATAGCCAAAGAGCCAGCGCTGTCTGTATCTGCAGACGTTTCTGTGAACATGTGGCAAGCATGACTAGACCCCGGAGTGCACGGAATGCTGTTTACCTTCCCACCAAAGGGGTACCGAATTTATCTACTTGTAATTTTTTGCTTTCAAACTGCTAGGTGGGTAGGAGCTGGGACAGAGACAGAAGCTCACTTCGTCATGCAAAACTCAGGTTTCGAACTGCTAACCTGCCAATCTTCCAGTCATCAAGTTCAGTATCTTAACCACTAAGCCACCACAGTCCCATTTTCTATAGCTCACCCTAAATTCCATGATCTCAGAGCAGGATACAGAACTGTATAAAGCCATGTAAAACATAAAGTTGAGAATAGCAATTACACTTCTATACCACCCCATAGCACTTAGTGCCCTCTCTGGGTGGTTCACATTTTAATTAGCATTTTGCCCCCTTCATAAAAAGTTGGCATGGACTTGGCAAAGTATAAAGAGGCCATTACTGCTGTATGTACAATATTTTCAAAGTGTCTGGTGTAACTGAACGTTGAAGAACACGCTGGACCAGAAAGAAATACATAAAACGAGCAGATTTTTTTTATAAAAAAAGCACAGCAATTTGGTTTATTGATTCTGCTGAGACAAATAAATGGTGTTTGCAATTAGAAATTTCCGTGTGAGAAGGCGAGTCAGGAGGACCACGATTTGGTGGTGAGGCATTGCCCCTGGCTCTCAGGGATTTTCTATAAGCAGTTCCCTCATAGTCACAGGAGAAGATATGGTGGCTGAGGAGATTAGTGTGCAGAACCTTCCCGGCAATAGTGGCATTGGGAAGCAGAAGGTGACAGAAATGGGAAGGAGGAAAAGAGCAGTCAAAGGGCAGTATAAAGGGGAAGTGGATGAGATTGGCTGGGGGTTCAGATAGAATGGGCTGACATGGAGGTACAATTAGATACTGGGGCTTTTCCCTCAAAACCCTGGGAGGGAAAAGAGAAAATCAAAGTACTGTAGAAGATCTTGTAAACACTGAATCTGAGGTAGAAGAAGGCAACGCTGATACCTTATGTACTGCACTGTGGGGAGAATTGGGTAGTGGTAACAAAAAAGAAAGAAAGGGCTGCAGTCGCTTAGTGGTTAAAATGCTGAACTTGATGACCATAAGGTCAGATGATCAGCATTTCAAGTGCTGTACGATGGAGGGAGCTCCTGTCTCTATCCTGTGGTGGGCTAAAAAAAAAAAAATACTACTACACTGTGGCTGTGGTATGGTGGGCTTGGCCAGGGGAAAAGCCCTGCATTGCACCCGGATTAGGACTACTTTATTTCAGAACTTGGATGGGAGGGGCCAGCCAGAATTTCTGCTACCCTTGAACTGGCACTCCTACCAGGCTTTACATACTCAAAAAGGTGGTGGCCCTGGTGGGGAAACGTTCAAAGGCACACACACACCCCCTTGCTGGGGAGTAATAGAGCAAAGAGAGCATCCCTACCATCAGAGATCAGGAGAAGAGGTGTGAACCCTGGAGCAAGAGCACGCACACCAGCAGTAAAGAGATTTGCAGTGATGCATGAGAGACCTGGACCTATCTATAAAGACTTTGCAGTTCATGGAAGGGTCTTAAAGCTTCCCAGAATAAGCACTAAGAATAAGAAACAATTAGCTTCTCTTATGATATGACAAGGAGGGAGAACGATTTTTATAAGAGCTGAGAAGAAAGGTGCTTCCAGTAGTTTTAGTATAAATAGCTACAAGTTAATAAAGAGTTTGTGTCTGCAACAGCTCACACCTCAGACTCGCTTATGGAAGGTGCAGGATTGACTGGCGCCAACAGAAGTGGATCCATTCACACTCTACTAGAGAGATTAAGTGTGTTTCCCTTAACTTTAACAGAGAAATCTAAATACTTTGTAAACTTTTATATACATACACATATAAACACCTCCCCACCCCCCAAAAAATAATAGACCTAGGCCATAAGAATACTGTAGTGTACCAAAATCCACAAGCTTAACACCTCCTTCAGTGGTTAATAGGATATTGTTTCCCTTGATGTCACGGTGGATAGTTTTGTTGTCATGCAGATGCTTAAGTCCCTGAAAAGAAAATATACAGTTATATTTTCCACAATAAAGAAAATAATGAAATATTAGTACATGCACAAAATAAAACACAACTAAAATTACTTTCCATTTGATTTAATGAGGGTGCTCTGAAAAGGGTCTTTGGATAGAACAAGATGGGTTTAATCAGGCTAGTAGGCCAAAAGCTATCCTTTAAAATGTAAAGCTTTAATTTAATTTAATTGGTGTAAACAAAACACTATACAAAATCAAATTCATTCCCTTTCTAAGAAAAGTCCCTGATTCAAGGCTGCATCCATGTAATTCAGTTGAATACAGTAAAACCCCTACTTACGGGGAAAAAGTCCGTTCCGTAGGCTTTTTCTTAAATCGGTTTTTTATGTAACTCAAAACAAACCCATAGGAAAAAGTATTTTTGCGTAACTCGAAGCAAACCCATAGGAAAAATGAAAATTTTATGTAAATCGAAGCAAACCTATAGGGAAATGAATTTTACGTACCTCGAAGCAAACTCATAGGAAATCGTGTAAATTGGGACATGGTTTTAGCACAAAATCATTGTGTAAGTTGAATTTTATGTAACGGGGCATTTGTAAGTCGGGGTTTTACTGTATTCCGAACACCAATTTAGCAGGGTAGGGAGAAATCCACTCTTCAGCACTTTCCCTTTAATAGCTGACTAGCAGCATTCAGCAGGGGTGACCAACCTTAGTGTTCCAGCTGTACTTGGAGTTCAATAACAAGAAGCAGTGTGCTGACTTGGGCTTCTGGTAATTGAAGTCCAAGAACAGCTGGAGCACCACCCCTGGAGTAGAGAATTATGATTATGAATATGTGGCTTTGGCTAGTGATCTCAGATGAAATACCACACTTGTCGATTTCATGACAAAATCTGTTCCATGCATGTACTACCACCAGCTAGAACAAGAAGGTGTGTAAGTTTGGTTTAATGGACAAAATGATGGACTATGACTCAAGAGACCTTCAAATTCTCATTTGACCATAGAAAATCAAGAGGGGTTGGCATGCCTTAAATATCTCCAATACTTTGAAAATACTGTTAGGGTTGTCATAAGTGAGATGGCACCAGTGGTGGGCTTCAGCAGGTTCGCAACAGCTCGCCAGAACCGGTAGCAGAAATTCTGGCTGGCCCCGTCCATCTAAGTTTTGAAATAAAGTAGTCCTAATTTGGGTGCAACGCAGGGTTTTCCCCCTGGCCACACCCACCAAACATTTTGAATCCCACCACTGGATGGCACGCAACACATAGAACAGGACAAAAGTATTGTCTCTGAACCATAGGCAAATGTAGAGAAAGTTACATTTCATACTACAACTCTCAGTTACTGCTCGCCATGCTGTGCAAGGGATTCTGGGAGCTAGGACTCCAAAAGTAATATTTTCACACTTGACAATGGTACAATCTAACACAGAGATCAAATACGTTTGTTTGAAAAATCTATGAATTTCATTACACCAAACTTTGTAAATAAAAAAGTTACCGGTAGTCTATTTTTACATTTTTACTCACCATAAGAGCTTCATGCAAAATGTAAGCAATAATAAGCTCATTCATCCTTTCCCCTCTCTTCAAAAACCCTTTCGCAAGGTCAGTTACAGATCCACCATTGCATAGCTATATACATTAAAAATATAATAAGAATAAAGGAAGAATAGTCATCACATTCTAGCTTTCAGTAGATAGGTCTCTTATTTATTATAAGAATCAGCTTACAACCCTTAAAAAAAATTAATTTGGCGTTCTATGCTCTCAAGCTGCCCCAACTGTTTCTCCAGAATTCCCAGCAATTTTATCTTAATGTTTTGCACCAACACAATCTACAATTCTTCTGTCACATCCCATACTTAATTTGGACATTATTTTAAGGGGGTAGGGTAGAGTAAGCATTTAATGATAAATCCTATTTACGTAGCCATCAGAAAAACAGCTCAGAACACAGAAAGAGCCTCTTTGAAGATTGTGCTATTTTTGAACTAGTCGGGTGCACTCTGGTAATAACCCTTGAGTTCCTGGCTAATCTTTCTTACACTAGGTCAGGCAAAAGGAACTGCAGAATGAACTCATCAAAAGGTGCCTTCATTTCGGCAGTTTCACGTCTGCCCTAGACACAGAAGAAGAAGCTCAGAAATTAAAATTGGCAAATTATTTTCAAGTGATATCTAATAATGATAAAGCAATTAAAACAGTCAAGTGACGTTTATGATCCAAACATCACAGATCTCAAACCGTATTTGTTGTGATACCTGCCAGGGGTTCAAAATATTATTTTGGCCACTTATTATTTTGAATCCTGAAACAAGTTCTGTTCAATTCATGAACAGCAAATACGATTGAGTGTCTATCTTGATGGATTTTCCTGCAAGCAATTACATCAAGTACATCATTCAAAATACTATAGTATATACTCATTTTAATGCTTCTTTTGTCACAAACACCCATTCTGATTATAAAAGAAATTGCAAAAACTACAGAAAGGAGTCCCATAAAAACAACGTACCTTAACATCATTGCAAATTAAGTCCAGGTGACCAATCTACATAGCTTAGAATGTCAAGCTGATAATGAAAGGCCCATGTCACAACCAACAAGCATCTTTCACCACTTGAGAGAATATCTCTTCTAAAAATGTGCTAGCATTTTGTTTAGTTTGACCCATATCTAACAACACTTTGAAATACCGTATTTTCCGGTGTATAAGACGACCCCCAACTTTTCCAGTTAAAATATAGAGTTTGGAATATACTTGCCATACAAGACTACCTCTCTTCCAATGCACACCAAATAAAAATTAACCCACACTCAACCCGAAGACGCGTAGCCCTCCGAGTCGAATGGGCAGGTTCTGGTGGAGAGCCAATCCATGCTCACGTTCTCCTCCTCGAGGTACAGGAAGATGTGTGCAGCTTGCTTCCCCTTGCTTCATACTCCCCGCACAGAGCAGGGACTCGGCCGTGGCACCCCCCCCATATGCGCCGGACATATGAAGCAAGGGGAAACAAGCTGCAGTTAAGTACCTGTCCTATAAGACGACCCCCGACTTTGGCACAGATTTTTCGGGGTTAAAAAGTAGTCTTATACGCCAGAAAATACAGTACTTTAAACTGTGCATATAGAGCGCCTAGCTTAGAGACTAACTCGCTTAAAGAGCAGAATTTTCTCTGAATAGTTGTCTCTCTTAACAAGTAAAACCAACCAAAAATTCACTTAACAACTAAATCAGGGTTCACAATCCTCCCTGCCAGAAGTCACAATCGGTCACTTACACTGGTGTTTCACTTAAAGAGCAAACTCGCTTAAAGAGCAATCCCATGGAACACATTATGCTCTTTAAGCGAGGTACCACTGTACTGACTGCCATTCTCTGGAAATGTTGGCTGGACTACTTTAATATCTGAGTTGCATCTGATCCTGAATCTGAAAATGGCACCGATGGAAGAGTGACCCCAGCCAGCTGGCTGGTATAGATAAGCTGATTCCTCCCTCTTACCTCTTGTTTTAATGAGGGGGTGGGTGAGTCGGCGTATGCATTGCTGAGTGGGCGGCATACAAATAAAAGCAAACAAATAAATAAATAGTAAATAAAATAACAACACTGAGCCTCCCACAACCAACTCCCAAAGTTCATAGGGTTAGATCCCGGAACAGACTCTACCATTAAGACTAGGAAAGGGCCTTTGGTCCTCCAGATGTTTGATATTTTCCATCAAACTCACAAAAGCATCTCCAAAGGTGCTTCTACCAGCCCTTGTCTGAAATAGTTAATGGGAAAAGGTTCCTATCACATTGTTAGGCAAAGTAAAGAAGGTGCCTCAAGGAGCAGATTTGGGTTTCCAATAAAAGGCAGCTAATTGTTTGCTAATAATATATTATTTTTATCCCATTTTACTGTCAGGGTGGCAGAGAGGCATTTGTGGAATGTTCTGCCTCACAAGCTAAAAGAATCTGGCTATCTTTGAATACTATAATTTGAAGGGAAAGATATTCTTTATATTACTCTGCCTCAAGTAGGTTGTGTTTAATGGTTATTAATTGCTGTACCTCAGAAAACCTCTCTGCTTCCAAAAAATGAGTGAGGTATAATAATATTAATTGTACACTCCTGTCCTTTAAACTATTACTAGCCTAGAGTCAAAGTTGTATTACCAAGAAAATGAAAAAGGAGTGTTAAAGATACAAATATAATTCCCATACCTGTTCTTCATATTTTGTTTTTGTTTTTTAAAAAGCTTCCTGTAAATGAGCATTGGAGAACATACAGCAAAACTATTACAGTATCTTTTTCATCATTTTTTCTGAAAATCTGGTTCAAAAACTGCAGCTGTCAACTGAAAGTAAGTAATTGTTATCCTTGGGAAAGAAGTCAAAAGAATCAGGGAACATAAACTAGGCCAAATCGTTTTGTTCACATTAGCACACTTATTTGTTGTACAAATGGAGTTGTTTTTGACAAAATGGAGCCTGCTGTAGTAAAGACAGTGTTTTTAGAAAGGGTTTTTACAGCGCTTGATGGAGGAAAAAAAATAGATTTTTTAAATCACTGTGGTTTCTTCTGACCTGTGCAAATCACTCTCTTTCTCTCACACATGCACACACAGACACACAGACAGAATTTCCCCTGGGTTAATAATAGCGGTGTCCTATTTTCTTCACAGCTTAAAGGAAAACCTTGAAGGCAAAGTGTCCCCTTCAATTTAATTTTTCTACCCCAATGCCTATTTTTACTAATTGCGTCAGCACTCCTTTTATCATGACTGTCTTTGCTGTCACAGATTGAAAGCTAGGCATTTGCCTCTTCCATCTCCTCCTCCCCGCCCCTTGGAAACACCGCAACTGAACATTCAAAGTTGACCATGGTATAAATGAAAAAAGAAGCTGAGATTCAGAAGACAACAAAAAGAATACAAATACAGTAGTTGTATTGCCACCATTAGCATAATCGACCCTTCTTTGAATTAGTGCTGAAATATTGTTTAAATAGGGGGCACTGACGAGATTTTTGCCCTGAACTAGGAGAAATCCATGGTGAACCTCGGTTATGCTGTACTGCAATGCTAATCCAAATCCCACCATGTTTGGTATGAAAGTGGGGGGATCTGGTCTATTTCTAATACAGTAAAACTCCGACTTACAAATGCTCCGAGTTACATAAAATTCGACTTACATAATATTTTTGTGCTAAAACCATGTCCCTATTTACACAATTTCGTATAGGTTTGTTTCAAGTTACATAAAGATTCTTTTTCATATGGGTTTGCTTCGAGTTACATAAAAATAATTTTTCCTATGGGTTTGTTTCGAGTTACAAAAAAATTGATTTAAGCAAAAGACTACGGAACAGACTTTTTTCGTAAGTAGGGTTTTTACTGTAGATTGACACCTTCAATTACATAATCCTCCTGTAAACTAATACTGTATAGTATAATAATTTTGTGTCAGAAATTATTCTGGGTTGAAAGGATTTTTGCAGATGAAACTTTGCTCAGGGAACGCCCAAATGAGGCTGCTTTTATGTCCCCAAGAGCTGGGACAGGGACGGGTGCTCAATCTGTCATGCAGTACCTGGGTCTCAAACTGCCAACTTGCCAGCCTTCCAGCTAACAAGGTGAGCTTCTTAACCACTGAGCCACCACAGTCCCTGTCCTATAAACTAAAGCAGCATTGTGTTACCACCATCTATCTATCTATCTATCTATCTATCTATCTATCTATCTATCTATCTATCTATCTATTCATCTCATCTCATCTCATCCCATCTCCGTGTTGTCTGTATAATCTACAAACAGGTCCTTTCTGCTTCATTTTATTTTCCCCACAATTCTCTTGGGCCCACCCACCATCTTGTGAGTCCAGTTTTATTTGTTTATTTTTAACCATTAATTTAGCTCACATTTCTGTTTCATTTCTAACACCTTCAGGTAGGCACACATCATCCAAGAGGAAACAACAATGCATACCCACCCGTCCGTCACAAAACATAAACAATGGAAATAAAAGAGTGCAGCAAATGCAGATAATTCCAAAATTATTGCAAAAGGGCAGCTTAATAAGTACCACAGATAAATAATAAAGAAAAGTAATATTTATTTAAAAAACCTCTTCAAGGAAAGTAAATATATACCACTATAAGAATCTCTGTACAGTACTACTTTTTAAGTAGCACTTTACTTCTCAAATTTACTGTGACAAGCTCTAAGCAGGTTTATTATATTTAACTGGTCACAATTAGGGGGAAAGCTATGTCCTGTTTGCCAAAACTCATAGGCAAAAGCTTATGTTTGATGACTCAAATAACAATCTCTCCTTGACTTCAGTGACTGCATCTATATTTTATTTCAGGTCAAATTACTCTATTTGTGCTTCATAAGCGCTTTCTAATAATAAAATAAAATCTTGAATCTAACAAACAGAACCTGTTCTAACACCGTAAAGTCAATTTTGATTAATTTGTGCCAATGTATGCAATTATAAATAGAAAGGTTTTATAATGTCTCTCATGGGTGCTGACTGAGCTTTCCATTCTGCCAAATCTCCAGGGACTAGAAGGACAGTGTAGCTAAATTAACTACAATATGTCCTTTCTATGTCAACATGGCATACAAACAATTGAGTCAATGGGTCCTGTGGTTCACTCTTTTAGCTTGTATGTCATTTTTGTGTTTAAAGTGGCTCACAACACAACAGAACTATTACAAAGTGAAAAGGCAGTCCATATCACAAACTCAAAATACATACTTTTTACATGGTTTGACGTCTTGATTTTGTTTTCAAAGCTAGCCAGTTTGAGTTAAAGTGAGCAAATATAAATGAGCAAATAAAAGTAAAAGGTTGGACCCCTACAATTGCAGAAAACCAGAGAAAGTACCACATTTCCCATAATGCTCTATGCCTCATTATGCTCCAAGCAAGAGTAGTGCAAGGGAAGAGAAGATAGTTGGGGGTCAGGGACTTCTACCATTCTCTTCCCTAGACAATCTTCACCAGTCTGGAGAAGGGCAATGAGGTTTAGACAAGATGGAGCTGGGAAGTAAAATGAGTGGATGAAAGAAAGAAGCCAGGAACCTTTCTTCAAGACCATTCAAAGAATCAAGCTGCAGAACTTGAAGGCTTATAAACATCACTTTGGCCATAATGAACCATCAGAGGTTTCATATAATAGATCTAGAAAACCTGATGCCCTTCAGATGTTTTGGACTGCAACTCACATAATGCTTTACTTGTGCACTCATCCTGGTGAGCCTCCTTGAAGATTGTGGTATTTTTGAACCACAATCAGG
Source organism: Bradypodion ventrale (assembly GCA_035047345.1). Classification (NCBI taxonomy): domain Eukaryota; kingdom Metazoa; phylum Chordata; class Lepidosauria; order Squamata; family Chamaeleonidae; genus Bradypodion; species Bradypodion ventrale. The sequence goes on along the minus strand of JAWDJE010000006.1, from coordinate 118,856,352 downwards.
CATACCCAGGCAATGGCAACCTTGTTGTGCCAGCTAATCTTTCTCACACTAAGTAAGGCAAAGGAAGTACGGAATAAATATACTGAAAGGTGGGTTCATTTTAACAATTTAAAGTTTGACCTAGACATGAAAGAAAAAGAAGTCCATCCTGGCTAGGGAATCTGGGAGTTAATGTCCAATGTAATTGAGGAGTCAATGGTTCCAAACCACTGATCCATAAACTAGGCTTAAAATAAGTTTACTTTTAGCACACACACAAAGTGATAAGCAACCACTTAGTCCATGTTTGCCAGCCTTATGCTTAATTCACAGTACTAGTTCCTTTTTTTACATCCCTCCTCTTGTCCATCAAGAAAAGGCATTTTTGTAAAATAAAAAAGGCCCTAATTAACAATCTGAGATCACAAGGCCATGCAATCTCAAAATTATTTGCATCGTTTTTGTTGCTTGGAAAGTCCACACATGCACCTAGAAAAATAGCTTTTATTCTGTAGACAATAATTTATGCCTTCTCTCTGCCCAAGCAGGGGGCTGTAATATATAATTTCCCTCGGAAAATTACAAGTCTTTACCAGACCTCGGGGTTCTGAAAGCTACTTGTAGTCACAAATCTTTGATCTTGCAGAGGGAAAAAGTCATAATTCTAAAGAACAGAATTATTGTAAATGCAAAGTAAAGAAAAGATATTACTGGTCTGATTATCAGAAATAGCCTAATCAAGGGTGATTTAGAGCCATGATGGGCCAAAACAGGTAGAGCTGAATTAAAAGGAATAATTAGACTGGACTAAAAATAGGGGAAAGGTCTCTGATTGGCTAGAATATTTATTTCTCACACATGAGTTCTTTTAAATAAACAGTATGCTATGTAGTATAATCAGAGGATACACTTAAAAGGAAAGCAGATGTTTTCAGGACTGCTGACATTTACGGCAATATTTATTTTTATTTATTTATTTTGTTAAATTTCTATACCGCCCACTCGACCAAGGCCGACTCAGGGCGGTTCACAATCATAGATAAGATAAAAACATACAGAATTAAAAAACCACCCCCTAAAAAAATAATAATAGTTCTATAGACTATTTTGTCACTATCTACAAAGCGTTTTTGATGTAACTTGTCTTTGTCCGCATTGTTATTGAATTCCTTACATATACATGGTTGGAGAATAGGTTAGTATAACAGGAAGGAGATGTATAAGCAAATACAATATTGGGAGGCCACAATGAATGAAAAACAAGCAAGTTTCTATAGAAGAGTCAAAACAGGCTTAAAATGAAGTAATTTTTAGCAGCAGTCACCTGGTTTTATTTACAAGACTTTTGAACATGAAGCAATTCCAGAACCATTTGAAGACAAGCAGATGTTAATTCTGATACTATTATAGACTGATGTCGAACAAATTATAAGAAGGGCAGAAAATTTTGCTGTCATGATTTTAGGACGGGAGAATAGCACCTTTCTTTAAGGTAACACTGCTTTCCATATACAGTACATTGAAGAGACACGCAGAATAAGCAATGTTTCAAATACTATTCCAAACCTAGATATGGAGAAAAATATCCCTCTCTTGCCTCCCACTTCCCTGAAACTTGAAATAAGGTTTATTATTCATGGTGCACACTTTCATTTTCTTTTCCATGCCTAGAAAAAACTTGATTACAACAAAATCACATCTGATCTTGTAACTTACAGTAGGATTAATGTAGGAGACTATGTAGCAACAACAAACTGGATTGAGAATTTTTGTTCTATAGAGGCCAACAAGATGCTTACAGGAAATCCAAAGACAGGTAAAGGTAAAGGTAAAGGTCACCCTAGTTCGAAAGCCAGTCATATCCAACAGTGCTCATCTCTGTTCAGTGCTCATCTCTGTTTCATAGCCGAAGAGCCAGCGCTGTCTGCTTCTACAGACATTTCTGTGGTTATGTGGCAGGCATGACGGATAATGATGCTAAAACATCATTATTAGGGGGAACATGTGGCGCATAAAGATACATCGTTAAGCAAAAATGACGTTATCTGAATGCGTCGTTAAGCGAGGGTTCACTGTACAATTACAGTAACATAACAATACACATAATCACAAACCAAATAATAAAAAATCCACAATAGTACAAAAGGCACAGCATCAAAATATCAATAATCAATAGTTACAAAATTCAGATACAAGGTATAAGAGACAACAATCATAATATCAAAGGCATAATATCATAATATAAAATTCATATTCTTAGGTTTTGATTTTTTTATAAAAATTCTGTTTTGCTAGGGGTAAAAGGTGCATATATGCACGCACACTTACATAAAATCATGGCAAGCATAAAAAGCAACACGTATAATCCCTTTTAGCACATGTTTCATTCGTGTGTGAGAGAGAGAGTGTTTTCGTGTCAAAGATTACTTTGGGTTGAAATGATTTTTGCAGGGGACATCTGAATAAGGCTCCTTTCATGTCCCCTATTGTGCAACTCTCAGGGAATCGAACCCTGTGCTTTCAGTCTCCAAGCACAGTGCTTTTACCCACTGAGCCACCGGGGAGCTCCATCCAGCGATGGGCACAAAAATTTTTTACTACCACACCGCAGGGCGGGGCCTAACTGGTGGGCGTGGCCTAACTGGTAGGTGTGGCCTAATCAGTGTGTGTGGCCTAATCAGTGGGCATGGCCTAATCTGTCTTTAAGGTGCAACAACATTTTTTTGTTTACTCTCTGATATGCTTGCACAGAATAAAATGGCACCAATTCTAAAGTTTAATTCTGTGCAAGCAGATCAGGAGGTAAACAAAACAAAAACACAAAAATGTTGTGGCACCTTAAAGACTCACTGCCACCCCACCCCCACCCCCGCCCTGGGAAATCCCTTTAGCCTCTGCTCCCCTCTACACACACACACACACACACACACACACACACACACACACACACACACACACACACACACACACACACACACACGGGGGGGAAGAACAATATATTTTTAAAAGATGGAACATTTATTAAAACAATATTTCTATAATTTAAACCAATAGAATGACCTTCTGTCTTCAATACACACACACACGGGGGGAGGGGAGGGAAGGAAACCAAAAGACACACAAACACGGGGGGGAGTGGAGGGAAAGAAACCAAAAGACCGTGCGCGCACACACACACACACACACACACACACACACACACACACACACACACACACACACACACACACACACACACACCGGGGGGGGGGGAGGGAAGGAAACCAAAAAACACACTTACCCAGAAAGCAACACGTCTGGGTGTTCCTTCCTCCCAGGGGGGGGGGGGGCGTTTCCCTCCTCCTTTAGTCCTCCAGGACCAGTGAGTCCAGCCGTGCTGGTGCTTGCAGAGCGGCTGCTGCTGGTAGAGGTGGCTGCAAGTGCATGCCTGGCCCTAGAGGAAGAGGAGGGGGAGCTGACATCACGCGCCACCCAGGAGAGCTCGCTTGCGCGCCCCAGTGCCCCTCCACCACTCTTTGCTGCCTCCTTCTAGCAGCAGCAGCAGCAGCTTTCGCAATGCCTGGACTAAGTTATTCCTGCAGGAAAGAGAACTTCCTGCAGGATGTTTGTCTGGGCATTGTGATAGGTGTCCAGGCAGGGCAACTCTCGCAATGCCCAGAGTCAGACAGACATCCTGCAGGAAGTTCTCTTCCTGCAGTAATAAGTCCAGGCATTGTGAAAGCTGCTGCTGCTGCTAGAAGGAGGCAGCAAAGAGTGGTGGAGGGGCACTGGGGCGCGCAAGCGAGCTCTCCTGGGTGGCGCGTGACATCAGCTCCCCCTCATCTTCCCCCAGGGCCAGGCGCACACACGCCACCACCTCCACCACCACCCGAGCGGCACCCGCAGCCGCTCCGGAGAAGAACGAAGCGCCGCCCAAAGCCGTTGGGTCGCCCGCTCTCCCGGGAAGAGGTGGGTGAGGTGGGGAGGGGGCGTGGTCAGCCAGGTTTCTTACCGGTCCGCCCGGACCGGGGCGGACTGGGTGATGCCCGACACTGGCTCCATCTTAAGAAACTGAGGGAACGTGAAGAATATGTAGGAGAGTAACAACCCCTCTCCACACACCACCAATATACAATCCTCACCATATTGTTTCCAAGCCCATTGAGAAATAAAACATACAGTACTGGAAAAATAAGGGAATGAGAACCCGACAGAAAATTATTATCAACTGCAGGTAAGGTACACTCTCTTAACAGCATATTCTAATAATATAGTCATATAAAAATTAAGAATGTTTCAAATCCTGCTGCTTAGTCTTGTAAATCACACTAGTAGGACAGATCAATCAGTAGCAATTAAGTAGGTCAAAACCTCCCTAGGTTCTATTGATTCTAAGGGCCCTACTCTGACTAACATGCGATGTATGTAGAGTAGGACCATTTGAATAACTGAAACTTACAGAGGTGTTGACTTATCAAATCCACATTGGTTCAATGGACATGCTCTAGTGCAATTTACCATGCTAAGCAATAGTTTTCAGGCATTAGGAAAGCAATGTAAATGTTTTCCCAGTTAACTATAAGGATTAAAAAGCTGCTAGCAAAGGAAACGCTTGTGAACTTTGAAGGGGCTTGTGTAATTCATAGCACAAATTCAGCGCTGCCGATTTTTGATGCCTCTATACATCAGTTTTCAAACATTGGTGCAGCTTTTTCTAGTAGTCCATTGCTAATTCCTTTTGGGACCTTCTGTTCGTTTACTTTGATAAAACAAAGCTTTCAACTGATAAAGAGCAACTCTACTGAGAAATTTACGGTTGAATTTAAATATTTATACAGCTCTCCTCTGGAATTAAATTGGAACAAAATGGGAGTTCTTGATGTTCACTTTCGAAAGATCAAAGACAAATAATATAACTTAGTATCACTTTGGGCAGGCTTCAAATTAGCAAACACTGCTGTCTGGATCAGAGTAATCCTCCATAATGATTATTTTAGGGGATTAGCAGTGTGCAGTTAGCATTATTAATTAACTACAAGGCCTGCTGGAAGGGAGAATTCAGAACACAACACTTTCAGGGCAGTCCTGCTGAACTACAAAGATGAGTCATTAAATGTCATGTCTTTCAGTGCTAAGGTCTGGTCTGCAAGTGTGGTAGGTTGTGTACCCAAAATGGCACTATACACAAACACTAGCAGACTTAAAGTAACCCCACAGTTTACGTTAAGTATAATAAAAATACCCATCCACCCCAGCTGGGGGCGAACAAGGGACTATGGCTGTAACTGTTCACACCCAGTCAATTCTCAGCAGGTTGGTCCTCATCCCGAGAAGGGGGGCACAATCATTATGGCAGTAGCTAAGTTCTGCTGGGGACTGAGCATGGGCAGTACTGTATAACCCTAACAGCTGTGGAGCCTGAGGATGCAATACTCTTTGCCTCAGGGAGTAAGGAGCATGAATATCAGTGCACCTGAATCAGCGGAAGCACCTGTATGGAGGCGCTAAAAAAGCAGCCCTTTCACCATGCTAGGGTGCTGAGGCCGATCACTCACACACCCTCATTTAACTGATTAAAAGAACAGACAAAGAAGAACTGGAAGAGATCCCAATGGAGATCCTTTGTGGAATCTTCTACTGCACCATAAAGTAGAAGAGGAGGCAAGTAAGTAAGTAAGTAGGTAGGTAAGTAAGTAAGTAAGTAAGTAAGTAAGTTAGTAAGTAAGTATAATAAAAATAAATGGGAGGGTTCTAAAGAGAAACACCACTCAAATAGCCAAAGACAAGACTGAATGTGCTTAGTAGTCACAGAACACTGATTGACTTGATGGGTAGGCGCATGTGTGCATACATGGAATGGCAAATTCTGGAAAGGACAAAACGGCACATCCTAAGAAAAAGCCAGACTAGGATCACATTATAGTGCAGCATCCAATTTCTTACCCATTGTCAATATATATTTTTTGTTTATTTACTATTATTACCAATACCCCATTATTCTCTCAATGAAGGACCGAAGGTGGGTGGGTCAGTGTGGGAAGCTGTGTAAATTAATGTACTTATCTTTCATGGTTTTACCTAAATGTTTAACAGCTTCTTTCCCTCAAGTAAGGAGATCTTTTATGCAGTCTTTGTTCATTTAAACCAGGGGTTTCCAACCTAAAGCCCACGGGCCAGATCTGACCCATGACGCCATTACATGTGGCCCCCACCCCTCCAAGGACATTTGAGAAACAAAATGGTTGCCCCTTTGAAGCTGTTGGGACAAAATGGCCACCCCATCATGCAGGCAGTGCAAAAATGGCAGTCCAGCCCTCAAAGCTGACTGAGAGAGCGTGACCCGGCCCCTGGCTTGAAAAGGTTGGGAACCCCTGACTTAAACAGTGATGAAGTCTGTCCACTGAGATCGCCAGGTCTTGAGACCACATCAAAAGGGCCTCAGACTTCCTTGAAAAATCTGACCATAGCTTACAATTGGACTGGCCCCAAGTATTCAGGGCCTTAAGCCACTTGCTGCAGACAAGAGCCTTCCTTTGCCTTAGAGATTCCATTGGGTTTTAGAGAGAGTACCAAACACACAGAGAGAATAGTGCACAAGTTTAAAGCACGGATTAGTAGCCTGGCCAATACTGCCATTTCTAGGACCCACTGGTATTAACTACTTCCCCTCTCTCCTCCTCTCTTTTAATCTCTTTCTTTCTTATTTTTAAAATTATTGACAGAGGACAACAGTGGCTAAACACAGATAAGGTAACAGACATTCGTTTTGTTACAATTACCCCAAAATACAAGTTGAACCTTGAACAATGTGAGGGTTAGGGGCACTGACCCCCACTCAATTAAAAAAACAAAACAGATTTTTCTGGGCTGACTTCAGAGCTGACAGCACGGGTAAGGAAAAATCTTGTCATCTCCCCCCTCTCCCAGGAAAAATCCCCATGGAGTTAAACTCATGCTGTTGAAGAGTCAAGTGTGCATTATTCTCTTCTACCAAAACAGAAAACTTGTACCGAAGTAAACATGTAACAGTGAAAGCAAGAAAATCAAACAGTGCTCACAATGGTACAACGATTTAAATTGCTGTAGTCATGATGGCGCTATGGCTTAAGCAGCTTGAAATGCAAAACTACATATGCTCAGAATAGCTCCTTTTAAAAGCATGAAATGTCCCTTACCATTGGCAATAAGTGGTGGAGAGTCGTTAAAGCAGGTGTTCTCAAACTTTTTAAGCCAGGGGCTGGGCCACGCTCCCTCAGACAGCTTTGGGGGCTGGATGGCCATTTTGCCCTTCCTCCACCACATGGCACTTCCTGGTGTGGTGGAGGCAGCGGGGGGCCACATGAAATGGTGCTGTGGGCCACATCCAGCCCATGGGCTGCAGGTTGAGAATCCCGGAGTTAAAGCCTAAAACATTTGTAAAGCCCCAAATTCCCTATCCTTACTCTTGTATGAGAATATAGGATCGCACCTTATGACACTCAAATGTCTAATTAACAAGTGCTCTGATATCACCATGCAGATCAAGTTGCACAGACCAGGCAGAGTTTTACAAACTAAGAAGAAGAGAACATAGCCTATAAGGAAAAATACCCACCTCTAGAACCAGCCAGAGTTGGTCTCCATCCTTCATATCTTTTTTGTAATATAATCCATAGAACTTGACTACATTTGGATGATCTGAAAGAGCCTTCAAAATGTTGTACTCAGCTTCAATTTCTTCATCAATGTCCTAGTATCATATAAGAGAAGTAAAACCAACAATACATTAAAAATAATAGTCTTATTTTAAAAATTGATTTCATCCTTCCTTTTTGAGAATATTTGTATTGGTTATCTCTTTTTTAAAAAATGGCAAAAATAAAAAAAAGTGCAACCATAGCTCAACTAAAGAACATTATTGCCACCTTCTTCTTCTTCAAGTGTCATATCCAATTCCGAATATTGGCTATCCTCACAACAATCAGCCATGAAGATAGTCATGGGAACAATATAATGCAGTGCCCTTCTAATTGCCTTTTGTATCACAGTGTGACACCCGTACCACTGATCCAGTTCCGCGAGTCCTCATCAGCCCCAGGCCAGTGTTGATGAAGTTGCTGCCCTCCATCAAGATGGATTCAAGTGGGATTTAATCCACTTAGAGACTATCACCGTTTCCTGGGGACTTCTCCACCCAAGGCCATTAGTCCTCAGGGTTGTCAGCTTAGTTAACCACCCCCTGATGATCGGTGTTGAGTCACTGGAAGGATGGTCTACTCTATTACCATAGCAGGATAACCTGGCCAGACTAACCTTATTGCCACTGAAAAAAATGCCTTGCATGATAGAGACTTTGGACATTAATATAATATTAGTAGTTTTCTGAGATAATAAAATATGCCTTGGGAGAGGCCTTTCTCTCTGTTCAGCTACTACTGGATGTACATTTGATAGGAATGTAAGGCAGAGCCTTTTCAGTGGCTGTTCCCAGAAAGTACATAGAAGGGAGGCCATATTCTATCTAATGGCCATTGTCTCCTTTCCTGGTTAGCCATGTCTGGGTCCTTCTGCCCACTGTTTGACCTGCCTTTCTCCTTTTGTAGGGAAGCACATTTTTATTCAGGCAGACCTTTCACTTTTAAGTTGACTTTTTACCCAACTGGTCACAGTTATTCCTTTTAATGGGAACATTCTTTACATGTTTTTGCTTGTATATTTTAAAACATGAGTATATTATCTTGGAGGGCTGCGGTGGCTTAGTGGTTAAGAGGCTAAGCTTAATGACTGAAAGGTCAGCTGGTCAGCAGTTCAAGAGCTGAGTGCATTATTATTATTATTATTATTATTATTATTATTATTATTATTATTATTATTATTATTATTATTATTATTATTATTATTATTATTATTATTATTATTATTATTATTATTATTATTAAGGTTTATTTATAACCCACCCTCCTGGTGCAAGCACCACTCAGGGCGGCTTACAATATAAAACAGTTACAGATCACAAGGTTACATATCAAAGGTTGCGATGTCAAAGGTTACAAGGTTACAATATACAATATAGCATCGGTTATACAAGACACATTATAGCAAAAAATACAATTTGTATACATAACATATGAGCAGAAGGGCATAATTTATACCTAAGACACAATTTGGCACTAAGACCAAAAGGTCAGGGTCCTCAAACGGAGTCCGTGCTCAATGCTACCAGCGGAGCCCGGGGCTCAACGTTTGCCCACAGGGCCCAGGCTCAATGCTACCCACAGAGCCCAACTCACGTCCCCGTCGTCGTCGACGTCCGTGATGGCGAAAGCGGCAGAGTGAGCTCCCTACTCTGACCCAGATCCTGCCAACCTAGCAGTTCAAAAGCAAGAAATTGCAAGTACTGTACTGTAGATAAATAGGTACAGGAAAGGTAACAGCGTTCAGTGTGCTCCGGCATCTATTCATACTTGCCACATGACCATGGACATGTCTGCAGATGTAGACACCACTGGCTCTTTGGCTGTAAATGGAGATAAGCACCGCCCCCTAGACGTGACTGGCTTTTGAGCAAGGGCGATCTTTACCTATATTGCCTTGTCTTTGACTAGTAGCTGCTTTAAGATCTATTTTCAGTAGAAAGGAAAAATATAAGCAAAATCCATAAGTATTTAAAAAATCAAGGGGGAGAAAAGCTTCTGTTGGGAAGAGCTTGTGAAATCAAAGGAAGATTTTATGCCTAACTAATCTCCCACCCCAACTATTACAAGCCTGAATTGAAGTTTTATTATTCTTTTCACTAGAGCTATGTATTTAAGAACTCTAACCTGCAAGGCAGTTAGAATAACTGCACTGTGCCTCTGCAGTAAGATATTAATAGTTTTTAACCCATTAATGCCAAACCTAGAAAATTACTTTTCTGGCCTAGAATTCCCCAGCTCTAATTATTCCATAATGAAGGGAGCTACAAAATAGAGGCTCTAATTTATCTCATCCACATATTCCTACTTTTATTAAAACTTTCCATTATTAATTTACAAAAAGCAAAGAACAATTAGCCTTTCATCACTGGCAATATGTATTCACAGTAATTATTCAGACTTGGATTAGCCTTTTTATTTTTTCAAAGTCTCTCTAGCTTACTGAAGAAAGATAGAAATTTCCAAGCCCAATTTTTTTTTAGTTTATTGCAATGGCTCCCCCTGCAGCCACTCAGAATTCCTTCACTTTAAATAGGAGGAAGTCATTTAATGCATGCAACTAGACTAACTTCTAAACAGAAAGACATTATGATAGTCGCTAAAACAGAAGTTATGATGCTGTTGGATATTTAACATCGCCTTTCTCAATTGACAGGCTAGATTTCTAAAGATGTTTTGGGTTTATGCATGCCCTGGGAAAATAAAGCAAGAGGACAGTGGTTGATAAGGATAACAAAACCCTTAGAAGGCTAACTATTTTATTTATTCCATTTATAGCCCACATTTCGTCTAATGCTTCACAGTCTATTTTATCTTTGCAACAGCCACCTGGTGATGTGGTGAGAAACAAATATACCCAACATTGAAGGGACTCTATAAGTGCAGCTTCCAGAAGAGATTAAGTTTGTTTAATTAATTTGCTTTTATTTTGTGATTCATAGTTACCAAGCTAAGCATACCTTTTTTGTTTATGAGTGCAAATCAGTCTCTGAAAGAGAAATTTTATCACCTTCTGATTACAAAAAGCTGATGCTCTCCTACCATGCTCATTCATCCTCATTTAACATTTACCAGGGTTTATGGAAGTTGCAGTCTAAAACATCTGGAGAACACCAGGTTCCTGATAAGAATAACAGTGGGAGCAACATGAGCTTACGGTGTGACTAGTCAGCTTCTAAGAATCCATGGAGAGATGATCTGGTAGAACAAGCAGCCTCTTCATCTATTAGTCTCAATGGTTCTTCTGGTTAGTCAAGCAATGGCCAGATGATCCAAAATGGAAATTCACCCCTTCTTCACAGTGGCCAAAATAGGGGCTGTGGTGGCTCAGTGGTTAAGAAGGTCGCCTTGTTAGCTGGAAGGCTGGCAAGTTGGCAGTTCGAAACCTGGGTACTGCATGACGGATTGAGTGCCCGTCTCTGTCCCAGCTCTTGGGGACATGAAAGAAGCCTCATTTGGGCATTCCCTGAGCAGAATTTCTTCCACAAAAATCTTTTCAACCCAGAATAATTTCTGACACAACATTATTATTATTAGTGGCCAAAATCCTACTGAATTAACTGTTTCTGTGAGAGATGACATCACCAGCAGGGGGAGACTGCAGGTAATCACTGAGTTTCCACTTCGACCTTGAGTGTCCCCTAATTCTCCCCCAATCAGCCTCATTACAGGTAGGTCATGTGACCTCTCAGATCACAGAATAAACTCAATAATCACCAGCAACTAGTTGATGCCCTTATGCTATCCCTGAGAGGGAGATTGCAAGCAATTAAAGAGTTCCTGTTTTAGTCTCAAGGGCTTCCCTGAACCGCCTGCAGTGAGACTGTTTGTATGTGAACTGTGGGCAAATTGAATGATCCATTGGATTGAAGGAGGAACTCTTTAATTACTTGCAATTATCCTATGCCAATTATGTTGCTGCTCCTATGCACATGTGATTTACTCAGCAGATTTTGGTCTAGTATGCTTCTGTGATCATTGTGATGCTGGGGCACTGTCCTTCTCTTTTCTGCAAACAACGTTGGTCTTTCTTTATGCCTTCTCTTCCTTCCTTCCTTCCTTTCCTACAACTGTTCTTTTCTTTGACACAGAATCAACATTTGATGGTTTTCTTCTACAAGAGATTTCCCCTCCAACAGAGAAGAATGGGAAACTCTTGTATAGGTGAGACTCTGTGATATATGACCTGCTGTTTTGGGATTGTATAAAACTACTTTTGAGAAATCTCCAGAATTCTTCAGCCACCATGGGGGATTATGGGAATGCTAATGTGAAACATCTGGAAAGCATTACATTGGTTACCCTCACAATAATGCAAGTGGGATGCGGCAGGAGTAACAAGGATTGAACTCAAAGTATGCATAATAGAAGGACTAAAAAGCTACCAGTGCCTATACTGGCTAGGGCAGTGATGACCAACTTTGGCACTCCAGATGTTCTTTAACTTCAATTCCCAGAAGCCCTGGTCAACAGGTATACTGACTTGGGCTTCTGGGAATTGAAGTCCAAGAACACCTGGAGTGCCAAGGTTGGCCATCACTGGGCTAGGGCAGGGATGGCAAACCTATAGCACGTCTGCCGGAGGTGGCACTCAGAGCCTTCTCTGTCGGCACCCATGCAGTCACACCAGCAGAGAGTTCACTTCGCCCCTCTGCCCAGCAGCCCAAAGGGAACACTTCCTCTCTTCCCCCAGCACAGAGTTCACTCCACCCCTCTGTCCAGCAGCCCAACAGGAGCATTTCCTTCCTCCCCTGTTGCTGCGTTGGCACTTTGCAATAAATAAGTGGGTTTTGGGTTGCAGTTTGGGCACTCGGTCTCTAAAAGGTTCACCATCACTGGCCTAAGGTATTCTGGGCACTGCAGTTATAAAGTAACTTTTCCAAGTCTTACCAATAATAACCAACTTTTTTTCTCCTTCTGTGGACTAGGTAGCAGAAAATATTTACACTATTCAGAGAACCTTAGATTAGATTTTTAAAGCTTTAGAAATGCCACACAGAAAAAAAACCCTCTTTCTGCATACTGAGAATGCAAAGATATCCTAATGCATTTAAATTCATTTAATTAAGATGATAATCACAGGCCTGTGAATCAGCAACATTGAAAAGGAAATTCTAATGGGTGAGGAAACAGACAAATTCTTTAGTAGTAAGACAAAGCTTTTCTTACTCAATAAAACTCACATTATGTTTCAGAGCAGTGAATTTTGTAACATTATTCAGGGGTTCCATACCAAGCCTTCAATGTTACTTCTGTATACCAAGCTGTCCCACTATTATAAAAACAAGGATATCACACCTCCAAGCTTAATAAAAATTGATTGTTTTTAAAAGTATATAAAAAGTTAAAAGCTCCTACTAGATTAAAAGCAATCTAGTGAAGTTAAAATGTTTAAGATAATCAGAGCGACAAGTATATAACATGCTCTCATTCAACAACATTGAAAGTATAAATCTATGCATGTTTGTTCCAAACTTCTTTGTTTTCAACAGGAGTTACCATAGGGAAGTCGCAAGAAAGAGTAAGCTTTTTTTAAACATCAGGTGCTTCTTCTTTTCCAGAAAAGTTAACTGACCAAAACATATGGATATATACCAGTGGAACTGGATTCTCTATGCTCCCATTAGTACCCTCATGCTTAGAGAACAGAAAAATGGTAGCAAGAAGTAGAAACACAATAGACAAGCCAGTGGCTTGTCTATTGATGATGCCAAGACCCAATTGCACCCCTGCACATGAACCTGACTCATCAAAACCAGCACATTCAAAATTGGAGTCAATGCCTATCACATGCACTGCCACAATTATCCAAAACTATGCTGACTAGGAATTGAACTTTTAATTTTTTGGGGCTACACTTTCCATAATTCCCCCTTCAGAAAGTTCTACCTGATATAGGTAAAGGTAAAGGTCACCCTTGCTTGAAAGCTAGTCGTATCCAACTCTAGGGTTCAGTGCTCATTTCTGTTTCATAGCCGAAGAGCCAGCACTGTCTGCTTCTGCAGACGTTTCCATGGTAATGTGGCAGGCATAACTACACACCGGAGTGCACAGAACACTGTTTACCGTCCCACCGAAGTGGTCTATAGTACTGTACTTGCAATTTCTTGCATTCAAACTGCTAGGTTGGCAGGAGTTGGGACAAAGACAGGAGCTCATTCCTTCCTGCTGTATTTGGGTATCGAACTGCTGACCTTCTGCCTTCCAGTCAGTGTCTTAGACACTTGAGCCACTGCAGTCCCTGGGAGAAAAGGCCTAGACTGGAAGGCTTCAAGGATTATCAAGGGCTACCTACACCTACTTCCCTGTTTAGAAAGAAAATTCTAAACTTGTACCTGGGCAAGAATAGGAAGCTTTGGTGAAATTAGATTTAACCAAACCAAAAAGTCTTCCAGTTGAGGCCTTTTCTTTCAGGTAAGCCACATTTAGGTGTTCATAAAGTGAGTATAAGTCAGATAAAACCACCAGAATGGGGAATTATGATATATGTCATTAATGTTATATGAAATTCACATCCCTAATGCTGACATGTGCAAAGTGGAAGACATCTGATGGCACATGCCTTGCAAAACTATAATTTTATCATTTAAAAATCTCCCATATCAGAGCTTATTTAGACGAGATCATAACTCGAAATCCACAAAGACATAGCTATTAACTTTGGAAGTCGCTTACATGAATTGGATCCAAGATTTTGACGGCTGCTTTACTCCCATTTTTCTTGTTGAATACCTTAAACACTTTTCCGTATGTTCCTTTGCCGATTGTCTCAAGGATTTCCCAGGTATCTGAAGGATCAGGGAAGCTTTCAAAAGTCATTGTTTTTCCAGTTAAAGGCAGCATCACAAAGAATGGATTCTGGAAATAAAACCCAAAATTTCTGAATTGAAACAACTGTTAAACATTCATTTTGATTGCTGATGAAACTCAATACCCATGTGCATTCACCCAGAGTATTTGTGAACTATTAATAAGCACGAGACAATGGAATTGTAAAAAATGGGATTAGGTAGCCTAGAATGACTAGACTTCCTCCAGATGTGTTGCACTACGTCTCTCTCCATCCAATAGTTCAAACTATATAATACTTCTGCAAGGATTGTCACAAGTTTAAGCACTATTTAATTTTTCTATTAGCCAACATTTAGGTAAAGGTAAAGGTCGCCCTTGCTCGAAAGCCAGTCATATCTGACTCTAGCATTCAGTGCTCACCTCTGTTTACAGCCAAAGAGCCAGTGCTCTCTGCATCTGCAGATGTTTCTGTGGACATGTGGCAGGCATGCCACAACACTGGAGTTCATAGAACACTGTTTACCTTCCCACCAAAGTGGTAGCTATTTGTCTACTTGCAATTTCTTTCTTTCAAACTGCTAGGTGGCAAGAACTGAGAAAGAGGCTCATTCTATCATGCAGTACTCAAGTCTCAAACAGCTGTCCTGCCAACCTTCCAGTTGTCAATTCAGCAACTTAACATTTACAATGTCATAAAAACCCATTTAGTATTTCATGAGAGCCAATCAAAGAGTTGGTTAACCAAATTCCAAGAATCAGTAGCTCTTTTCTCCAGCCAAAAACAAGTTAGAAATTAAGATAGCATAACCAACAAAAGGATCAAGTAACGCAAAATACTCTATTCAGCTTTTATGAATTTCTGGGGAGGCTCTTCTCTCAGTTCCACCACCTTCACAATCTTGGGTGGTGAGGACATGAGAGAGGGCCTTCTCAGCGGCTGCTCCCCGGCTCTGGAATATACTGCCTCAAGAAGCCATATTGGCCACCTCCCCTTTGTCCTTCCATCATCAGGCAAATACTTCATCTCAGATAGGATTTTAAGCAATAAGTGGTAGTCTAGGGCAGTGATGATGTACCTTGGCACTCCTAATGTTCTTGAACTTCAATTCCCAGAAGCCCTAATCAGCAAGAGTGCCAACTTGGACTTTTGGTAATTGAAATCCAAGAACACCAGGAGTGTCAAGGTTTGCCATCACTGGTCTAGGGAATGCTTCATTTATGGAATTTAGATTTATAAATGTATTTTAAATGATTTCTAAAATTGTTTTTAATCTTTTTAATTAAACACATACAACAACGTTTATACAAAAAAAAATCAAAATATTAACGCTAAATGCACCCTCCTCCCCACAGAACTTTAAAGGTTTTTTAAAGTCATCATATCTTATCATATGATGAGCCTGGGTGGCATAGTGGTTAAACTGCTGTACTGCAGCCAGAACTGCTGCTGATGTTGTTATTTCGATCTTGACGGAAGCAGGATTGATTCAGCCTTCCATCCTTCCAAGGTCGGTGAAATAAGTACCCAGCATATTGGGGACAAAATGCTAATTACCTTGTGAACTGCCCAGAGAGTTCTATGGGGCAGTATATAAGGGCATTTGCTATTGATAACATTTGGAACACTCCCAACTTCCTTTTGTGGTAGATGCAATAATACTCTATTTATCCTTGGTCTTTTATCACTATTGCAGATGTTACTTACTATATTCTGCCACTCCTTTAATTCTCCTTCTGTTATCTTTATGGGGAGCATCCAAATCGAGAATATTTTTTGTCATAGGTAATATTTTCATTTTACAAACTATGACAATCCCAGCGTTTCTATAGTTATCTATCTTTTCTTTCACTTTCTGTTTCAGCTTGTCAAAATTAATATTCTTCACATCCTGCAAAATCTTAGTAATATATATTCCTAAATATGTAAAACTCAAACTAATTTTAATGCTAAATTTCTCTTTACTTCTCTCCATCTCTTCTCTCTGTTACTCTAATATAGAATCATTTTTATTTATTCCAGTTAATTTTCAAACCTGTCACTTTACCAAACTTTTTCAAATGCTCCTCCATAACTCCCAAAACCTTTAAATTATGTTCTATGGTTAGCAAAGTAAGGTAAGGTAAAGGTTTCCCTTGCTCAAAAGCCAGTTGTATCTGACTCTAGGGTTCAGTGCTAATCTCTGTTTCAAAGCTGAAGAGCCAGCACTGTCTGATTCTGCAGACGTTTCCGTGGTCATGTGGCAGGCATGACTAGACACTGCAGCGCACGGAGCGCTGTTACCTTCCCACCAAAGTGGTCCCTATTTATCTACTTGCAATTTCTTGCTTTCAAACTGCTAGGTTGGAAGGAGCTGGGACAAAGACGGGAGCTCGTTCCATCCTGCAGTATTCGGGAATCAAACTGCTGACCTTCTGCCTCCCAGTCAGTGTCTTAGCCACTTTTTCTTCCTGTCCTATTCCTTTTATCTTCTCCTCCTCTCTTATCATATTTACCAGTAATTCTGTAATTCCTGTGAAATTTAAGCAAAACCTGATCTAGTCCCAAATCTTAGACTAGTTTGTTCAGTTATGCCATCATTAAACAACACTGTGGCACTATTATTTGGGCATAATAATTTTATTACCTGTTGAAATCTTATCCCAAATCCCATAACTTCAATAATCTTTTTTAATGCCAGCCATTCTACTGAATCAAAAGCTTTGAAAATATCTAACATTACTACACTGGCTTTCAATTTATTGCCATTTATATTATTAATTACATTTTAAACTCTCTTAGTTATATCTACCATCTGTCTTCCTTTTATAAACCCACTTTGATCTACTCTGATATAGTTTCTTATGAATTCATTCAATCTTTTTGCTATTATTGCAATAAATATTTTAGCATCTTTATTCCTCATTTATATGGTTATATATGATTCTATTTGAGACTTATTTGTACCTGGCCTCCATATTATCATTATCAAAGAATGATTCCAAGTTGGTGGAATTTCCTCCCCTGCTAAAATTTTGTTAAACAATACCTTTAACCTGGAAATTAATAAACCTTTAAATTTCTTACAAAATTCCACTCAGTCCATCCAACCCTGATGTTTTGCAAAAAGGCACTTGTTGGATATATGTTATACTTGATGGTTATACAGTACTTAGGTTCCCAACCTAAGGCCTGCTGCCTGGATCCGGCCCTGGTGCCATTTCATGTGCCCCCCAATCCCTCCAAGGGCATTTGAGAAACAAAATGGCTGCCCCATTGAAGCTGTTGGGACAAAAGAGCCAACAGCTTCAATGGGGCAGCCATTGAAAGAGTGCAGGCAGGACAAAATGGCCGTCCAGCCCTCAAAGCTGACTGAGAGAGCATGACTCAGCCCCTGGCTTGAAAAGTTTAGGAACCCCTGGTGTATATCATAAGTACTAAATAATTTTTGAATGTCTGGACTACACAAGGACAGTAATGTAATCATCCCTAGCCTACTATGCTCCACAACGATTGGGCTAATACTCTAATAACCAATATGATCACTGCTTTGAGATGATGGGAGTTGAAATTTGGAACAACTAAGTTCGAAGAGATATATTGTAATGCATCATTCAGGAGATTTGGGGCTATAACTCTCATCACTACTAGCCAGAACTGGCTAGTTCAAGGGCTGGTGGGACTTGTAATCTATAAACATCTGGAAAACCACAGTTACCCACTCATGGCATAGAGATGTGTGAAGTGCAGCAGGCAGGCATGATTACTTGGAAGAGTATGCCAATGAATTCAATGAAAGCTTCCCAGACAGCTATCACTCCTCCATGACACACCAACATAAAAGGATTTTGCAGAGCCATTAGGTGGAGTGAAGTGGACACCTTACAGATGAACAGTAATGGCCTTTTCATCTTCTCTGAACCCCTCCCGATAGCTTCCTGTGGACAGTAAAGTGTAAAGTGTAAAGTGTCTCATTCCTAGTGCTGATAATTCAGCTGGAAATATTGTATACTCTGTACCTGTATGTACTGAGAAGCAGAGTACTGTATCATCACAAAATGGAGCAAAATGCCTCAAGCATTTGGAGACACACACATAGGAGAAAAGGAGAAACTACTTAGCTAATTTGCTGCTATTTCTTGTACAGTCGTAACAATAGACATGTGTTAGTTAAAGACTAGCATGGAGAAGTTACTGTTTGGGACAACAAGTCCCAGATACCATGACCATATTTTAGAGGCTGTAGTCCAAAAGTTAATCATACTTTATTGTTTGCAGAGCATTCTTTGCATCCACACTACTTTACTTATGACTACACACTTCTTCTTCTGCCTTATCTGAAACTGAATATTGGCAAGCCTCATGGTAATCAACCAATGAAGACTGTCCTGAGAATATAATGCAGTGGCCTTTCATCTGCCTTCTGCATCACAGCATGACCCCCGTACCACTGATCCAGTTCCATGAGTCACTTTCTGGTCCTGAGCCCTTTTGACATACAAAGTCCTCATCAGCCCCAGGCCAGTAGTGATGAAGCTGCTGCCCTCCATCAAGATGGATTCAAGTAGGATTTAATCCACTTGGGGACCATCGCCCTTCCCTGTGGACTTGGCACCCAAACCATTAGTCCTCAGGGTTGTCAATAGTTAACCGCCACCTGACAATCAGCCTTGAGTCACTGGCAGTATGGCCTACTCTATTACCATAGCAGGATAACCTGGCCAGACTGGACAAAACACACACACGCACACATACCAAAATTATTGTGTGCAAAATGGCACTGTTTGGACCTTGGTCTTTAAACTCTATCATATTCAGAAGAAAAGCATAAGTTATTTAGAAGAGCATGTTTTCCAAAGCATGGTTGTACACTACTAATAAAACAAGCAAGAATGTGTTTTTACAAGCAACCAAGCAAAAGAATAGACTACTGCCTATTCTATAGCGAGAAATAGTGAGCAGGAGCACATGAATAATCCATTTCATTATGACACATTTTTGCACAGAAACAACAGCAAAAAATAATAAAACATATACAGCAGGAGATTTAGAAATGAATCTCCTCACTCCTTCCCTAATACAGAGGTCTGGAAATAATCCTACAGCAGCCACAACAAGCTACAACTAGTAGGTAAGATATTAAGACCAGAAAGCAAAAGCAGCTTGTTAAAATAAGTCACAGACTGTGCTACATTGTACCGCCAGTTGAAAGGTATTTACTACAATAGAACCACATGATGGAAGAAAACAAATCAATGCTAAAAGTTAAGCCTGTATCCTTCCGGTTTGCTGGAAGGAAATAGGTGAAGTCGGGTCCTGTAGATCAGAGAGTAAACATAACAAAAGAAGACAAAAAATGTTGTCGTAAATGGATGTAAAACAAACATTGTGGCACTGTGCATCTGCTAATGAGTTAGCAGATGTGTCATGTAGAAATATCCCTCAAACTGACCCTTCAGCCAAATAAGAAGTATCTTTTTAAAAACCCAGCAGCGATTTGATCTCTGTTCAACCTCTAAAAAGCCGCGGCCCATTCAAACGGATGGAAGATTTGCTACTAGCACCAAACTTTTGGTAAAAGCTCGCTCTCTCTACCTTAAGATAGGTAAAGGTTTCCCTTGCGCGAAAGCCAATCGTATCCGATTCTAGGGTTCAGTGCTCATCTCTGTTTCAAAGCCGAAGAGCCAACGCTGTCTGCTTCTGCAGACGTTTCCGGGGTCCTATGGCAGGCATGACGAGACACCCTTCCCACCGAAGTGGTCCCTATTTATCTACTTGCAATTTCTTGCTTTCGAACTGCGAGGCTGGCAGGAGATACATTAATTTATAAGCAAAGCACTGCTTCTCTCTCTCTCTCTCCTCTGTTTTCCTCTCCTCTCCCTCTCACACATCTGTGGCGCTTTGCACGGGATCGCCACCCGAGGCAGGCTACCCTCCTGGCCATCCACAATTGAAGGCTTCGCGTGTGCAATCCCGTGCACCCACAACCGGGTTAGCCCCCAGGGAACCCCACGGGACTTACTTCGAAGTCGAAACGCGCCAGGACCCAACGCCTCCTTCACCTGTTGCCCGTATTGGGGACTACCTGGGAAGACCCGTGGCGCCCATTCCAGCCCCCGAGGCAGCCCCGATCCTCCGCCGGCGGTGCCACCCCTGGCAACTCCTCCTCGCGAGCAACACCACCAGGGCGCCTGCCAACATTAAGTCCGCCAGGAAAAGCCTCGCCTCCGCGCCTTCGGAGGGATCAGAAGAAGAGGGGGAGGAAGGGGGGCGGATAATACGCAGCTCCGAGTGACCCGACGCTGTCCTCAAGAGGGGGGGCTGAGCACCTGCCTGCCCGGAATCCTAAACCCGTGATGGCGAACCTTGGCACTCTAGATGTTCCTGGACTTCAATTCCCAGAAGCCCAAGCCCCCATGAACCCTCACGAGTGGGTTTACTGCGATTCATCCGCCCCCGCCGTCCTCGTCGCTCCTGGAAGCGGAAGTAAATATGCCCGGACGGGCGTGTTTTACTTCCGCTTCCAGGAGCGACGAGGGCGGCGCGAGCCGGATGAATCTCAGTAAACCCACTCTTGCGGATTCACGAGGGCTTGGGCCTCTGGGAATTGAAGCCCAAGAACATCTGGAGTGCCAAGGTTCGCCATCAGGGTCCTAAACGCCCCCTCTAATGCGGCCTCCCCCCCCCACACACACACATTCTGTCGAGGCATTACTCCTCCTGTTGCATTTGGGCGGGAGAGTTACTCACCTGTCTCCAGCCACTGCTTTACCCTGGGGTCAAGGGAAGGTCAGGCTGGCCCTCTCTTCACTTCACTTCCAGGAGTCCCAAAGGAGGGCGCCTTGTTAATAATAATTACAATTATTATTTCCTCTCAGAAATTATTCTGGGTTGTGAGGATTTTTGCTGGAGAGAACTCTGCTTCAGCCCCAAAAGAGGCTCCCTTCATGACTCCCAAGAGCTGGGACAGAGACGGGCGCTTGAACCGTCATGCAGTACCCGGGTCTCGAACTGCCGACTTGCCAGCCTTCCAGCTAACAAGGCGAGCTTCTGAGCCACCACAGCCCCCTTGGCTCGTTGTTCCTGCAGCTTCCCGCCTCTTCTAATAAACATGCAACAGGTTGGCCCCTCAGCCCAAATATCACCAGACTTTGCCCTCGCTGCCGCCGCTGCCACTGCCGCCACCACCGCCACCACCACCACCACCGTGTCTTGCCCCCAGCTGCTCTCTTTCTCTAGAGGCAGGTGATGCTGGTGAGACTTGCCTCTCTGTTGGGGATTGTTTGCATCCAGGCTGGCCAAAGGTGCGTTTGCAGGCAGAAATCCAGGCAACTGCTCTCAAAGTCTTAGGCACGCTTGTAGGCTGAGGGTTGGAGTCCCTAAATACATGACCAACATGCTTTCCCAAGGACTATTTGAAAGGCTGTCCAGTCCAAGAGTGATTTAAAGATCAGGAAGGAGAGTTGTTGTTGTCACACCCCTTCTCTCTGATATTGATGTCAAACCTTTTCTTAATTGACTGTTGAGACAATAATCTCTTTAAATCACCATAGGACTACGCTAGAGCAAAACCAAATTAGAAGATGGAGGAAGTTGCTCGCTGGACAAAGAATAACATTAAAGGAGGATATGGCTGAGGAACTCGACCTCCCCTACATCACTTGGAAGACCCCGGACAGGCTGAGGGTTGCCGTCCCTAAATGCAAGGCCAACATGCTCAAGTGGGGGCTGCTGGCAGACAACAACACGCTGTGTGAATGTGGAGAGATACAGAACTCGGCTCATTTACTGGTCTGCCAGAAACATGTACCACTGAGGACTTCAGTTTGACCAACAACAAAGCCAAGAAAGTGGCTTCATTTTGGCAGTCCAAAGTTTGATCTGGACACGAAATACGAATAATAAGAAGGCATTCTTATTTATTCCTTGTGATAACTTTGGGAGTTGCTTCCGATGTATGGCAACCCTAACAGAGTTTTCTTTAGGCATGCAAGAGTTTCAAGGAGTGGCTGACCCTTGTTCTCTTCTGGGCAAATTTTCATGGCTGGTCAGGAATTTGAACCCAGAGCATCTAGAGTCCTAGTCTGTCACTCTATCCGCTGCAGCACAATGGTTTTCTATTTATTCATTGTTATTATGTGCGGTCAAGTCATTTCTGACCTATGGCAACCTGATGAATGAGAGATCTCCAAAATATCCTGTCGTCAACATTCTGCTCTGCTCTTGCAAACACAAGCAGGTTGCTTCTCCCATGGAGTCAATTCATCTCTTCTTTGGTCTTCTTCTTCTTTTCCTCCTTCTACCTTCCACCTCTCATGGTTGTCTTTTACAGAGAGTCCTGACTTCTCATCACATGGTCAAAGTAGGACGGCTCAGCTTCACTATTTTTGCATTCAGAGACAGTTCAGCCTTGATTTTCTCTAGGACTCACTTCTTCACCTTTCTGGCAGTACAGGGTATCTGCATAGCTCTTCGGCCCATAGTGCAAATAAATCAATTTTCTTTCCTGTCAGCTTTCTTTACTGTCCAGTTTTCACATCCATACATCGTTGCATTCATACATTTATTCATACCTTGACCTTCTTACAAGAATAGCAGTGAAGTCATTATTGTCGTTGTCTCCTCCTCCTCCTTCTTCTACATCTCCTCCTCCCTTCTTCTTTGAGGAGGTTCTTTCTGTGTACCCCAATATATGAAGATTGGCATGGCAAAGGAAGATGAAAAAATATCATGTACATATTGTTGGGAGTTTGAAGGGTTGGTTTAAAATGATGTTCACTCATTGATTCACCAGTCAAAGATTTCTGTGAATGTATTTCTATATTTTTAAGTTATCTGAGACATTCTTAACTAGAGATTTCCATTTGCTAATAGTTCTGGCAAAAGAAACGCAAAACTCTTATTCAATCTGCTGCCCATCAACTACATTGGTAAACAGAATCTATTATCAACAAACATGTTGTGGGCTATGTGTTGGGGGTGATAGGGTTTATAGTCCAGTCAGCCTGGAAGGCACTAGTTTGGGGACAGCTGCTGTAGTACTTTGTTCTTAGGAAGATATTTTATTTATTTCATATGGCATAGTGGGAAAGAACATCATTAAAATGCAGATAAAAGAAAAACATTCAAAGAATAAATTCTATAAAAATTTAAAACATGCAGTACAAATGATAAGAAATTAGTGAAATACTGTTGCTTCTATTTGAGCAGTTACTAAAGGGGCTAAGCCTGAGGCTGGATGTTTAAGTCATTTAACCATTGAATAGGAGTACCTTCAAGATGATGTAGTTCTTGCAGAGAGCCAAAGAACTTTCTAAGGGGGCATTCCATCATAATGTGATGGAAAATTTGTGAGGCATACTCATAGTCACAATTAGAATTGTCAATCAGCCCCCATTTATGCGACGATTATTGGCATCTGTCGTGCTTACTCCAAACCCAGTAAGGAACTGTCCAATTTTTCCTTGGCAAATCAAAGCAATAAGAACATTGTACTGGACACAAAAAAAGGGCTGCAGTGGCTTGAGTGGTTAAGATGCTGAACTTGAATACTGGAAGCTTGGAGTTCGATACCCGAGTACACCTGTCTCTGTCCCAGCTCCTGCCAACCTAGCAGTTCAAAAACAAGAAATTGCAAGTAGATAAATACGAACCACTTTGGTAGGAAGGTAAACAGCATTCCGTGCACTCCGGTGTTGAGGCATGCCTGCCACATGTCCACAGAAATGTCTGCTGGCACAGACAGCACTGGCTCTTTGGCTATAGAAAGAGATGAGCACTGAACCCTAGGGTCAGATACAACTGGCTTTCGAGCAAAGGTGACCTTTACATTACTGGACACTCCTGGTGTCAAGCTGTATTCTCTCACTAGTTATTGTCCAAGTTTCCATGACTGTGTCCAAGATTTAAGTCAAAACACTTGATTGTGATAGTTTTCATGTATAGGTAAGAGCCAGTTTGTCTCACATTTCTGCCACTCTTCTTTTAAAACGAATTGTCTTCTAAGGTGTGGGATGGTATGTTAGATAACACTGGCCGCCATGAAAGAGGTGTTGATTTAATGGTTCCTGATATTAACTGCATAGTGTGGTTAAACTGGGTGTCCACTGCTTTTATCTGCACACTGTTTAGCCATACAGGGCTGCAATACTCAGTCATTGGTATACCAAGGCAATTGCTGATCTACTAAGAGCTATGGCTGTACCTCCCTAGCTAGTGCCAGAAAGTTTATGTAGGATATTACTCTAGGAAAAGATGAGATGTGACTAAATGCTCACAGTTCTGGTACTCTGAATCATAGAATCCTACTTAGGTCTGCCTTAATCATTAATATTGAGAGCAAGTGTGGTGAAGTGGATAGAGTCTTGGACTAATTCTGAGAAGACCTGGGTTCAAAATCCCCACTCTGCCATGAATTACAATGGGAAAGTGTGGGCCAAACAAATAATTTCAGCTTGATTTACTTTATAAGATTGTCGTAAGGGTAAAATGAAGGAGACAGCTATGTATCAATGGCTATAATTATGGCTACCTAAGGACAACCTCCGGGTTGGAGAGATAGGCAGGATATCTCTCAATGCCATTTCCAGGGAATCCTAAGCAGGTGAAGGCATCTGCTTGGGAATACCCTGAAGGAAATGGTGAGCCACTGTGTGAGACAGAATGCTGGACTGGATGGGCTGTGGCCTGTTCCAGCAAGGCTGTTCTTATGTACTCCAACTTGAGCTGATTATATGAAGCCATGATCTACATTTTTGTGTTTAGGACATGACTTCCAATTCTTTTAAAGTGTAACCATTCTTCAGTACCTGGGAATAAATACACCTACATAGTGTATACTTCTTCTCAGTTTCTGGACTTGAACACGTCAAACTAAATAGAGACACAAAGAAATCCTGGCACACGGAGAAACATTTGTATATATTGGTGGCTTTTCAATTCTATTGTATGTCATTTATCTTTAAAAATAGTTTATGCTCTTGTTACTGTTCAAATGATATTCTAACTGTTGCCATTCCAAAACAAGAGACCGGATGGTGTGGCATGCTTTGGAGATCAACTAAGAGCGTGACAAGTAGCTATTAAAAAAGAGGAAAAGGGCTTGAGATTAAGAAGATGGTCTTTGGATGGATTCCACCTTTTAGCACACTCCACATACCAGAATAGATGGTTCTGTGCGCCTAAATAGTTTTCCCTCAGTAAGCAAGTGGGGCAGAAGCAGTTCCAATGGAAACATGGCTCTAAACTGTCAAAAAATTAAAGGTCATGGAACCTAAACCAGAGACTACATTTTAAACTAATGATGGCTGTACAGAATAGGAGACTCATTTCCCCTGGCAGCTAAGAAACACTGTTTGGGGCAGAAGTAGAGGACAGAGGATTGGGTCTGAGACTGCAGGTAGATTTCTGGGTGACTTGATCTGTGCTAGATTGACAATATGCTTTTTAGTAATAATAATAATAATAATAATCTTTATCTCTTTCTTTGACCCTTCTTCTGAATTAGAGAATGTGTAGGATAATCAAGATTAAATATTAGTGTGGGAGGAATGCAATTAGCATTTCATTCTGGTATCCAGAACAGATTCTTGGGTTCAGAGTCGTTCTTTAGTTCAGTTCATGCATCTTGTAACAAGTTCTACTTGATGGATCTCAGAGTTTGGGTAAAAGGAAAGAAGACCTCACAAACTTGTGCCAGCCAGGCTTAGAAGGATTCCATCTGTGTCTTTAACATCTGATTAAGAAGCAGAAAATAAGCAGATAAAGATCTGCTGGATTGCTGCTGCAGCTGCTTATGGTAGCTTTCAAAGGCAAGAGGGGAAAAAATTGGTAACCCTAATGCTGAATTAATTATAGCAAGGACAGGAAAAGGACTGATATGCACTGTGGGCTACACTTCCACATTGCCAACCACCCAGCTTTTAAATCTGAAATCTACAGCTGGCAAATTCATGGGCAAACCTACAGTTATTCCTGAGTCTTGCACTAATCTCTGAGGGATATTTTAAGTATAGCCATCTGGGGATTTGTCTTTGTCTTTTCTATCCAATTAGAGAGTGCAACAAACAGTGGCACAAACAAGTTTATATTTTCTCGAGGGCTTCTAGGCCGCTATAATGAGAGAGTAAAAGTCCTACCGATTCTGCCAGCCTCACTGACAAACTATTCCTTTATTGGCCCTTTTCTAAAGATGCCAGATAAGATCCTGAGAGGACTTTGAAGAGTTAAATAGCATTTTTAAAAGGCAACAAGCCATTTCTCTTTTGTCTAGTCAAAAGTAATTTTGGGATTGCAGGTATGGAAAACTAGCCATGCTAGCTGGTGAAATCTGGGAGTTATAATCTGTAGAAGTTACATTTTAAGATGTGCAGTTGTATGTTTGTGTTAAAATATACCAGTGATGAAGTATTTCAATTTTTTGGAATAGTAGCCATGTTAGTCTGTGTTTCAAGCATATCAGAGAGTAAACAAAATAAAACAAAAATGTTGTGGTATTTTAAAGACTAACTGCTGTATTTTAATATTAGCTTTCTTGGATCAGGTATGATGAAGTGGACCTGAGCCACGAAAACTAACATTAAAATACAGCAGTTAGTCTTTAAAGTGCCACAACATTTTTGTTTTATTTTGTTTAATCTCTGAATTATTCTTAATAATCTACAAAATGTGGGGACCTTGAAGAAACTACATGTGTGACTAGAGACAGGGTGATGCAGTGATTAGAGTGACTATCACACTGAGTCTTGGAACAGCCATTTTTAAGTCCTCACTGATAGTTCCAGAACCTGGAACTAACTAGTTATAAGTTAATTACTTGCAACTGCTGACTTTTCGATAATAAGCAGTGTAATGAACATGTCCATCAGGCCCCTGCCCTCGTTATGTTCAGTAAACATGTGAAGACAGAATTGTTTGAAGTGGTCTTTGCTGTTTTTCTGCCCCCTAGTTGATTTAATGTGATTTTATTTTATTTCTTGGTCTTAGTTTATTTTTATTGGTACCACCAGTGATGCACTGCAGCAGGTTCTGTCAAGTTCTGTAGAACCGGTAGCGGAAATTCCCCCAGGCCATGCCCACTTGGTTAGCCACACCCACCTCCATAGCCCATAATGCAGGATTTTTGGCCACGCCCACATATTTGGCCCCACCCAGTTTTGGCCAGTCCATAGAGTAGGTAGTTAATTTTTTTGCAGTGCATCACTGGGTGCCACGTATGTATTTTGACTTACTCCTGCCATGTTTTCTTTGGTTTTAAGCTATAGTTTTATGTGAGTTGGGATGTTACTGCTCAGAGATTTAAATTATTGTGTATTGCACGTATATTGACTTGTACACTGTCCAGAGTGACCTTTGGTAAGTAGGGTGGTATGGAAATAAAACGAAAAAGATTTATTACACAGTTATAATAAAAGTAACATTATAAATAGTTACAAAATTACTTTTAGGTGCAAGAAATAACATATAGTTCTTTACAAAAATTACCTTTACAGGGCATTTTAAGGCATTTTAACTAGAATCATTTTGGTGTTACGTTTTTCTTAGATCAGTGTGAAGGAGCAAGAGGAATAGTGTTTGGTATTCCTTTTGTTTGTAAATGATTGTGAAGTTTTGTATTGGAATTGGCCAGAGCCTTTCCCTAGATTTTCCCAGACAACTGGTAATCACTTTGGACTTGTTGTGCTCTCACAGCTTGACCTACTTCACAGGGGTCCTGTAAGGCCATGAGTAGAAGGACAGCTATGTATAACCCTAGTACGTAGTTCATTGGAGGACAGGTGGGAAATGAATTTAACTAGTAAAGAAATGTGTAAGAATTTAGTTTGACACTAACATATGTTCTCTTCTTGTTTCCTCTTCAAATACCTAGTAGAAGAAGGACACCGCCTGCAATGTAGGTAGACTGAGGCTCAGTCCATAGCACCTGAAGTTTAAAAGACAAAATATCTAGTAGTAAGTGAGGTGACCAAAAGTCCAGAAAAACTGTCAGTAGTTGTCACAGACAAGAGTCAGCTAGGGTTCAAGAGAGCTTCACATGAACCCCTTAAAGCTATGCATCATATTAATAAAATTATTAAGTATTATTAATTAAATTATTAATTAAAAATTATTTCATGTGAACACAGGGTATCTTATAAATGTTTCATTTTAGGACAGTAAGAATGTGGATAGTTTTGTTTTCAAAAGACAGTTTTCTTAAAATAGTCATTTCTGTCTATTCTTTAGACATATAACCATGCAGATTGATTTAATATCTGAAAAAACTGTAAAACAATAAAACATATTTAAATGCAGGGGGATGACTTGTGGAGGGGCTTCTTCAGAACATCCTCACTGCACTAGTTTAGCAGACATAAGGGAGACCGCTTGATGTGAATTTGCTTCTCTTTGTAACAAGCTAAAATGTGTTGTGGTAAACATGAAGTAAGCTAATACACAACTGCTTCTTAAAATATTGATTAGTGTAATAATAGACACTGTGTCATATTGCTCTTTGGTGCCAGATGAGGACCTCTGTGAAAGAAAAAAAACTCCCCAATTCTTTATGTTGCATAATATATCTAACATTCTGCCATTTAAGAGGGCTGTTTGTTTGTTTATTTACTTGAACGTACAGCTTTACAGAGCTACAGGAAAACTTGGAAGCCTGCCTGCCCCAAGTCACTTAAATCTGGTTAAGAGCCAAGAGAAGGCATAAAGGTAAGCGCAGGGACAACACACATTCATTTCAGTGATACATGAAATCTATTCCTCTGAAAAGGTCTATTATTAGGTTGGTGTCACCCCTTCAAAAGTACTATGAGAGGTACTAGCAAATAATGACTGAAATAAAGTATCACACTCCAAACCCACTCACTTCATGGACACCAACATCCTAGATCAGTGATGGACAGCCTTGGCACAAGAAGTGGTTCTTGGACTTCAGTTCCCAGAAACCCAGTTAACACACTGCTGAACAGGGCTTCTGGGAATTGAAGTCCAAGAACATATGGAGTGCCAAGGTTGGCCATCACTATCCTAGATGAAGGCTGAAATTGAGAAATGAAATTCTGCACATCTCAAGCTCTAAATATTAAATCAAAAGAAGCTAGGCTAAACCTATAGAGAGCAAAAACAACACAACTTACTAAACGGATAAATGTCAAATAGAGTCTCCCATCAGGATGAGATTCTAGCTAGACCACATACTTTGAAGCAAAATAGGAAGATCAAAGAATAATCAGGTACAATGGGGATGCTTAGATATAGGATACATTTTCTGTGAATGTAGAGAAATACAATCAATGCAGTATTTATGGGAATGCAGTTTTTGCCTCACAACTGTACAGAAGAAGACCTAGTAAATAGCTAATGCCAGGCTTGAGATTTTTCCAGAATTTGTGGACTACAGATAGATAGATAGATAAATTTTTATTGTCATTGTCCCCTTGCGGGAACAATGACATTTCTTGGTTGCTATATATCAACTCGAATAAGGCATACCCGTTAATTTAAAACAGCTACAGAAACACCAATTTCCCAGAAGGAACTCCACCGGCCAGGCTTCTGGGGCCTGGAGCCAATAAATTCTCAAAAAATCCTGTACTTAATGCTTAGTGCCAGTAACAGGTAAAGACAATCCTAAATAAGAGCAAAATGGCCTTCTGTACTTTTGTAGTGTAATGTTGTATTCTGCCATTTTAGGAATGAAATCCAGCAGTCCTTGGCATTACTAAGCCATGATAGCCCAATGGTAGGGGAGGTTGAGTCACTACATCAACTCCTCAAAGGTCAGGATGACCCTAAGCTCTAACATAATAACTCTTAGCAGTTTGATGATGGAAGTACACAGTTGGTTCTCTTATGTGAAGACATGACACCAAATGAGTTTAATGAACTTTGTATAACTTGGCAGTGGGAACTTCCTGTAGCTATGTAACATCATTAATAATAAATGCAGGAACAGGTAATATATAGGCAGGTCTTTGTGTGCCAAAACGAATGCCTAGGAACATCTCAACTTCCCAGTAATAAATAAGCAAAACATTCGTTATTCATGAAGATAGAAAGGTCACTTTTCTATTTCTGTTAGCACCAGCCTGACTTATCTTACTGCCTAAGGCTCTCCCGCTTCTCCTCCATCCATCACAAGGTGCTCACCTGCCTCTCTTACTTTTACTCACTTCACTGATACCAGTTTCCTGAGCTGTGGAAAGGAGTGGAAACTCCATAAAATGGCTAATACATTTCACCACAGAGCTGACCAGGCTTCTGAGGAACTCTCAAGACTAAGGAGCTCTGAGTTGTGTATCCTGAGAGATTGCCTGCAGTGGCATCACAGGCAAAGTCCTAACACACTTGTTTACAATGGCTGGTGTCTCGCTCTGCTCAGAGCCAGGTCTTAAGTGCCTAGGCTTCAGACTGAAGCTTAAAATAGCAGCAGTAATGGCAGGAGTTCTGTGAATTGAAAGACCATTTTGCCATTTCTGTCATTCTGCTCTCTGAGACAAAAGTATCATTCTTAATGGGCATTGCCAACTAGCCATGTACTTACTCTCTAAAGCAGGGATTCTCAACATGTGGCCCGTGGGCCTGATGCGGCCCATGGCACCATTTCATGTGGCCCCCCACCGCCTCAACCACACCAGGAAGTACCATGTGGTGGAGGAAGGGCAAAATGGCTGTCTGGCCCCTGAAGCTGTCTGAGAGAGCGTGACCCAGCCATAAGATTAAAAAGGTTGAGAATTCCTGCTCTAAAGCTAAGTTTCCCAACTTTGGGTATTTGGACTACAGTTCCCAGAAGCCTAAGTCAGTACATTGGCTGAACAGTGCTTTGGGGAATTGACTTAGGCTTTTGGGAATTGAAGTCCAAAAAACCAAAGGTTTGGGAAACACTGCTCTAAACCTAGAGAACCTCTTGCATTGTGACGGTGATGGAATCTCAGTCAATTTAATTAATGCGTTCTCTGTGAAGTTTCTTACAGCGAAAATTACTTTTAACCAAATTTCCCATAGGAATGCATTGAATGCAATTTCCCATAGGAATGCACTGAAAACCAAAATACTTTAACCAAAATGCAGTTTCTCATAGGAATGTATTGAAAACCAATTAATCTGTTCCAAAAAAATTCTGAGCCACTATTTTCTATTGATTTTCTTTTGTTATCCAATTTTTATGTTTTTTGTTGTTCAGTCGCACAATCGATTCTGACCCTTTGAGACCCTATGGACTATTGTCCTCCACCATCCTCCTCAACCTGCCCAGCTCTGTGCCCACTGTGTCTACAATACCATATAACCATCTCATCTTTGGCCACCCCCTTCTTCTTTTGCCCTCCACTTTCCCAGCATCAAGGCTTTCTCAAGTGAATCCTCTCTTCTCATTTGATGTCCAAAGTACTTCATCTTCATCTTTACTATTTGACCTTTTAAGGAGCAGTCAGGGTTGATTTCTTCTAAGGATTGACCTATTTGTTCTCCTTGCTGTCCAGGGGACTCTCAAAACTCTCCTCCAACACCACATTTCAAAGGCATCTATTCTTCTGCACTCAGCTTTCCTAATGGTCCAGCTCTCACAGCCATACATTACCACCGGGAATACCATTGCTTTGACTATACAAATTTTTGTTTGTAATGTGATGTCTATACTTTTCACTATGTTCCCCAGGTTTCTCATCGCTTGTCTCTCAAGAATCAGTTGCCTTTTTATTTCATGGCTGCAATCCCCATCTGCAGTGATCTTAGATCCTAAGAAAGTAAAATCTGTCACTGATTCTACTTCTTCCCCATCTATTTTCCAGGGACTGATAGGGCCTCTTGCCATTATCTTGGTTTTCTTGATATTGAGTCTCAAGTCAGCTTTTTATGTTAACCGAGCCGTTTGTTAACCAAGGTTCCACTGTACCATCAAGCACATCTTCTCCTCAGCCCTAAGCAATACAGAAACACTTTTCTTCAAGATCTTTTGAACTACAGGTTCCATCAACCCTTGCCAGCCATGTCCAATACTCAAGGAGGATAGAAATTGATGTCTAGAAAACCTGGGAAGGCACCAGGCTGGAGAAGGTAGCTGTAATTCATGGGAATACATTGCAATAGTTTCTTGAAAGCCCTGCCCCTTGTTTAATTATTAATAATATTTTTCTATACATTAGTAGGCCAAAGTAGGTGCCCACATACATAAATGACTCTACATTAAGTAAAACAACAACTTCCATTTTAATTGAAAATAGAAAATGATTAGATTTTAAAATTGTTTATATTTTGTTGGATATAAGTTTTTATATACTTGGTCATACACTATAATAAATAAGGTTTTTATTATTATTGATGATTTATTTCAATCTCACTGATTTTAGTATGCCTACACTAAGTTGGACTACAAACCTAACCCAGAATTTCCATGTATTCTTATTCCCATATCTATAATGAGAAGGACAAGAGCTAGAAATACATTACATGTGGGTAAGATGTTACGTCAATATTGCAACCATTTATGATCTTGTTCTTTTTCTCCCTTTGCTGTTTAACATTTTTCCTATTTTAGAATAAAACAACACAAAGACAAATGAAACTTTTGCTTTTCTGGGTCTCGCAGACTGGCTAGCATCCAAAAGGGTTAATAATACTTCTTTCTAATAACACACCATCAAAAGGCAGGTTGAAGTAGAAATGTTTGCATATTATACTCTTGGGTGTCACCTGCACGTATGGTGGAATGTACCACAAAGGAACAAATGAAGGTCAATTTTGCCCAGGAAAATTTATCCTGAATGAAATATCACACACACACACACCCTTTACTGGTTGGTTCATTCCCCTCAGGGCCAAAGGAATTTCTGGCTTTTGTAACATGAAGTTGAATGACATCATTGATTAATTGTCTATGCCATAACAGCCATTGAGAGAGCTATTATTTCATGAATACACAAGAGATCTCTGTCCATATGGCAGTTTATGATTGTAGAAGGGGAGGTATTGTTCCATAACTCTCATAGGTATTCAAGGGTTAGGCTCTGCAACCAGCACTTCTGTGAATAATTGAAGAAAACTAAACAGTGCAATCTGAGCAGCGCACCATTTATAACCAGTATTGAACTTATATCTAAGGCTGTTGATTTTACACCATTCATCAGCTTCTACCAGAACATGGAGAAGATGAGCTTCCTCTGGGTTGTTTACCAAGGAGCCACTAATTCTCTGTAAAATGAACCCTGTCAACATTCAGTTGGTAATTTTAGATAAATTAAAATTTTTGAAAAAATAAAATGTTAAAAGATCAAGGTGTTTCTAGGAAGAGCACTAAGCCATCTCAAAATAAAATAAACTATAAAAATTCATTTATCTTTGTCAGAAAAATAAAAATGGGCTACTTATGAATTGTGACCTTCATTCAAGAATTATTCTAAAAATTAATATAGCTTCTTTATATGGCTGATTGGGACAGAATAAACCCAATGCTTTTTAAAAAAAGAATGCAATCTCCAATCCCTCTTTAAATGCATAGAGCTTGGTGAAGTTACTTTTTCAATTTCCATTTCTCAAACTCTCAAACTAGCATGGTCAATGGGTTCTGGTAATAATCCAAAATCTAAATTGTCCAAACTATGAAAATGCACATTTGCAAGCAAAGGTCCATGCTATTATTGTAATTGGTATCCCAGTACTAGTGCAGGTGGTACATCTGTTTAATTTCTTGCTCCACTGATTTACAACTGGTGGAAGTAGCTGGGAACGATCTCTATGCTAGATGGAGAGAAATACCCTAATCTTTTAACAGCTAGCAGGCCAAAGGCCAAAGATCACCCTTTTCTAAAAACAGCAGGATGACAATTGAAAAACACAGATGGTAGGAAATAATAGGAAAGCTGGAAAGTGAGGGGGAAATCAAGCAGGCTATTGGTGCTTAAATGTTTCACATACTGTATTTTTTTAAGGAGTGGGAGCTTTTTATCTGGATTGCAACAGTTGGTGAAAATGATCATCCAGAATCCTGCTCTATGATCTACTATCCAATTGACTTACTGGAATAGAAAAAACATGATATGATATTAAGCTACCCAGAGTAATGTTTACCCAGATCAAAGTAATGAGAAACAAATCTCTGAATGTTTAAGTATTCTCAGTTCAAGCAAACAAGCAAGCAGTTAATATTGGGCCCTTGAGCAATTAAAAAAATAGGCTAGTAACCTCTAGTTAGAATAGATCTACCAAAATTGCTGCAACTTGAGTAAAGGTAAAGGTTTCCCATGCTCGAAAGCCAGTCGTATCCGACTCTAGGGTGCAGTGCTCATCTCTGTTTCTAAGCCGAAGAGCCAGCGCTGTCTGCTTCTGCAGACGTTTCCGTGGTCATGTGGCAGGCATGACTAGACACCGGAGCGCACGGAACGCTGTTACCTTCCCACCGAAGTGGTCCTGTAGGAATCGGGGCCACTGGGGGCCGGAAGGTCCCGGAGGAGGACTGATCAAGTAACGACACGAGACAAGCTGCTGGATCGATCAGACACTTTATTGGTCAAAGGCAGAATCATTTATAGGGAAAAAGTGCAACGGTGGCAAACTGTCCTCTGGCAAGGCATTACCTCATGCGTTGACACATGTTAATGGGAAAACCTTCAAAGGGGAAGTTAATTAACTCGGGTAAACAGGGAACAAGATTGACCATTGTCTTGGGGCTTAGGCAGGGGTAAACATGGCTTGTTTGCACCAGGGATTTCCCCAAACCGGGAGATGAGTCATTATGGTTAATAGAATACATGAATCAGCTATCTGCTTACTCGGCAGAGTCGCGGGTCAGGTCACCTTAATTGGGTGAATCAAACCCTATACTTTATTCACCCCCCTTAATTTGGCGACCGGTGAGCCCACTGGTCGGGAGCCTGTCTCACCGCAGTGGTCTCTGGTCTATTCCGTGCCCTGTGGGGCACGGGGAATCCATATCTCCCCTTTATTTTCTATTTAAGAACCTGACCGGCGACCTTACGCAAGATAGGCATCAGCTGTTGAGCTGGGATGACGTCACGGGATTTCCCTCTGGGGCGGCACCTGGAGATCAGCGAGGGAATACACTGAGCAAAGCAACAGAGCGTAATGCCTAGTATGGCTATTCCCACCACTATCTGAAGCACCGTCTGTAGCCACCCCCAGGGGATCCATGACCACATCCAATTCCATAGGGAACCCCACCAGGCTCCCCACGCGGAGCCTTCCGTAATGCCTGCAACAAGGGAATGCAGGTCCTTGATCTGGTTTTGTATTTTCCGGGAGTTGTCAGTAAGGTTAAAACAGCACATCCCATGGACAGATTCGCACCCTAGGTGGTGCAATAAGAGGAGGTAGTCGATAGCCGCTCGATTATCAAGAACAGCTTGGCGGAGTTCCACCTGCTCTTGATTGAGGAGCGCTATCGCTGAGGAGGTATGATTGATGGTTTTTGCTAAACCGCAGGCCAAATGACCAATTCTCCGTGCGTTGCCGGTGGCCAACCCCGGCACGCCGATCAAACTAACGGATAGGGAAACATACTCAGCGGGACTCATTACTCTGATGCTGCTGTCACAAGAGCTGTCTAACTGGGTTGTGCGCGTGTGCCGAATGAGCGGGGAAACATTCACATGGGATACATTTGTGTCACTAGAACGTGGGGCAATCATGTCCCTGGTAGGGAGTACAAGTGTCAAGCGACTAATACAACACATTGAGTCCGACAGATTGGCTGGGATGTAGTTCCAGGTGTGCTGGTTGCAGGTAAAGAACCACCCTGAGGGCAGGGTGACATGAGCGTACAATGAGATGAGGGTCTCCGGTTTATTGCAAGTCCAGTTGCCAACGCCAGGGTCAATACAGCGGCGCCGTGCCTGACCGTCTGCGGTGCAACCGGTCATGCGGGTACAGGCGGCGCCCGGGCTGACCGCCACCCGAGGGGTATGGAGGGTGGCTGCATCAGCCGGCAAGGTTAGGGTAAGTTGCTGTCCCCCCCAGCGTGCATATGCCGAGAAGGCGG
The DNA here is from genome assembly GCA_035047345.1 of Bradypodion ventrale. Classification (NCBI taxonomy): domain Eukaryota; kingdom Metazoa; phylum Chordata; class Lepidosauria; order Squamata; family Chamaeleonidae; genus Bradypodion; species Bradypodion ventrale. Next base: position 118,819,973 of record JAWDJE010000006.1, on the reverse strand, counting down.
TAGGAGAGTGAGGGGCAAAGGATGCTTTTCGCAACCAGGCACTGTCCTCGGTGTGCTCGTCCGGAGTATGGCACACCGGGATGAGACAGGTGCTGAGCATGGATGCAGAACCAACGTCCTGCTGTAAGCAAAAATCGGACTGGTTGACGAGACCCGCCAACCTTTCCCACAAGTTGTACTGCATTCATGTAGACAGGTCTTCACCAGGCGACAAACCGTCGGCCTGGATTGAGGCTGCCTGGGCGCCTCCCCCCAAAAGCAGGGAGAGGGCCAGGACTATGGAGATCGCCACGGTGTTGGCGTGAATCTGGGCCAAGACTGCTGCTGTGAGGTTCTCCGGCGTCGGTTCCTTCCCCTCGCGCTGGACGGCGTCCTGAGCGTCATGGCAAAGAACCTTGACCATCCCCCAGGTGACTTTGGGGATCGGCTGTCGCCTCCTCCGACGGATCCTCTCGTGCAGGGTGAGGTCCTTCATCTCCGGTATCGGACTCGGGTCGGTCTGGTTCCACGCCATGCGGTTCCGTGTGGGGTTTGACACACCGAGCTGGGATCCAGATGACACCTGTAGGAGACATAACTGCAGCATACCCTCTCCCCCAGGTGACGAGCGGCACCGGCCCCCTCCAAGTGGGGTCCGGTGGCACCCGGTACCGGACCATTGGTCGCAGGAGAGCTTCCGAACGGCGGAAATGCCTCTCCTGCGACGTGCAATCCGAAAAAACATTAAGGTGATTGTATGTGAACAAAACCTTGTTTAAGCAAAACTGTGCTGCTCCTTGTGACTTGGGGAGGGCAGGAGGTTCCCCCCTTTCTATTTGTTTGTCAAGATAGGACTTTAGCGTCCGATTGACCCGCTCTACAATCGCCTGCCCTTGCGGATTGTAGGGAATTCCAAAAGTGTGCTTGATGTCCCAAGTCGCCATGAAGGCGGCCAACTGCCTAGAGCAGTAGGACGGTGCGTTATCCGTTTTCACGTGCCGTGGCTTGCCCATCGCCGCGATGCAGGAAAGGAGGTGCTGCTCCACGTGGGTAGCCGTCTCTCCTTTCTGCGCCGTGGCCCAAACGAACTGGGAAAAGGTATCAATGCAGACGTGCATGTATTGCCATCTGCCAAACTGCGGCACATGCGTGACGTCCATCTGCCATACCTGGTTGGCCTCAGTCCCCCGTGGGTTGACCCCCCACAAGGGCCCCCCCGGCGCCCCTGCGCAATGCTGGCAAGAGCGGACTATACCCTGGGCTTGAGAAAGCGGCAGATTGAACTGTCTGGCGAGTGCCTTGGCATTTTGGTGAAAAAATGCATGGCTTTGGATTGGAGTAGTGAAAACTCCCAAAACTGAACGTTGCTGAATGTCCTTTGCGGCCGCGTCCGCTCTGCTATTGCCCGCGGAAATCGGACCCGGTAGGTCTTGGTGACTTCGGATGTGGGCAATATAAAGCGGCTCCGTGCGGTTTCGCAAATGAAATTGAGCGGTGAGAAACAGACTTAGTAAATTCTTGTCTATCGCGGGAGTGACGTAAGCTCCCGGTAGACTGTGCAACAAATTCCTTACGTACAGGCTGTCAGTAATAATATTCAAACGCTCCTGGGCGAAGGTGCGCAAGGCAAGGTTCACGGCTGCCAACTCTGCCCGCTGAGCGGACTTCTGTGGAAGAGTTAGCAGCGTGTGCCAAGCTTCGCCCTCCTGCCAGGTCAAAACACCATAGGTGCGACCTCCGTCTGTGAAAACTGTCCTGGCCCCCTGAAGCGGGACCAGCGAGAGCAATTCGAACAAGCTGACTGTTCCTGTCTGTAGGGAAACGAGTCTAGGGTCCCTGGGCAAGTGGTACGCTAAACTCCCAGTGAAACCTTCCAGGGCTATCGGAAGCGAGTCACCTAGCTGCATTAACTGGTGAATTTGTTCCTTGGTGAAAGGAACCACAATTTTGGCCAAATCATTTCCTGAAATGTCCCTAGCTCTCAGCCTGCCGCGGTAAATCACCGCGGAAACCAGCTCTTGGGGCGGAACGATGTTCCGTGGTGATGTGTTAGGCAAATAAACCCACTCCACAATTTTAGCTCCCTTCTCTGAGTCTACGCCTAACGCCCCTGTGAACATGGATCCTGACCGTACGATGTACAAATTCAGGATCGGGGCATAAGGCCCCTGAGCGATCCTATCCACCCACCTCTGGCTGAGAACTTGGTTCACCTTCTCGAGCGCCAAGCGTGCGTCTCGAGAGATTTTTATCCGGTCTGCCGGCTGCTTACCTAAAGTTAGCAGCGAGAAGAGCGGCTTTAAGAGATCCGTATCCAATCGGAAATACGGTCTGGCCCAATTAATGTTCCCTAAAATCTGTTGTAACTCTACCAGGGTGACTGAGTCCTGTAAAGCTATCTGGGGTAAAACCGGTGCGGCAAAAGAACGGAGAAGCCGATGACCCAAGTATGAAAAGGGCTCGGTTTTCTGCACCTTCTCTGGGGCTATGAGTAGACCCTTGTCCCCCAGGCTGGCCTGGAGGTCAGAAAACACTGCGCTGCCGAGTTGCGGCAACGCCACTAAGATATCATCCATGAAATGACACACAATAGCTTTAGGGTAAAGGCTTCGAAACTTTGCCAGCGCGTTGTGAACATAAATTTGGCACAGGGTGGGCGAATTGAGCATGCCCTGTGGCAAAAATTTCCACGCGTAACGCTGCGTGGGCTCTCCGTGGTTCACAACCGGCACTGTAAAGGCGAACCTTTCCCGGTCCCGGGGGTCTAAGGGGATTGTATAGAAGCAATCCTTGAGATCTACAACTAGAATCTCCCACCCCTCGGGAATCATATTTGGATTCGGGATGCCGCATTGAAGCGGACCCATGGGCTGAATACATTTATTGATCTCTCTGAGATCGTGGAGGAGTCGCCACTTCCCCGACTTCTTCTTAATTACAAAAACTGGCGAGTTCCAGGGACTGGTGGACTGCTCTATATGTCCTGCGTCTAGCTGTTCCTTCACTAGCTGCTTTAAGGCAACCAGTTTCTCTCCCACAACCGGCCATTGTTCTACCCAGACCGGAGTATCGGTGAGCCATTTAAGTGGCAACGCCATTACCCGAAGGTAAGGGTGGCACCGTACTGCTGGAGAATGTCTCGCCCCCAGAGGTTGACGTGCACGTCAAGAATGTGCGGTCGAACTACCGCCGTGCCGTCAGCCCCTGGGATGGTGACTTCTACCCAATCTCTGCTCCTAAACGCTTCCTGAACGCCACCTACCCCCCACACATCGGAGACCGGCTCAATGGCCCACTCCCTCGGCCACTGGCTCCTACTTATCACGGATACGTCAGCTCCGGTATCGAGGAGGCCTGAGAACACCCTTTTGTTCAAAAATACCTCGATAACGGGGCGCTGCTTCCACTCAATGTTGGTCTCCACTGTCGCTAAGACCTGGTATCCTTGCACTGCCTCAACCGCGCTCAAGCGGCCTGCTGAGCCGGGCTCTGAGCTGTCACTGAGCCTCCCCTGGCTGCCTGCTGGCGAGTGACAAGGAACCATGATCAGTTGCGCTAAGGAATCTCCCTTGTGAATGGTCTGGGGCAGGTGTGTCCAGAGTTGGACCTGGAGAACGCCTGAAAAATTCGAGTCAATGACTCCTGGAATTATGAAAATTCCGCGTGCTCCAGCTACACTACGGGGCAAAACTAAACCTAAAAAGCCTCTGGGCAGGGGACCCATGTACTGGGAATCGACCAGATAGACTGTGCCTGGCAGGTCGCATGTAACGTCTGCCTGACAAGTCAATTCTAGCCCTGTGCTACCCTTGGGGCTGGCCTGTGCCCTCGTAGTGCCTGGAATATGCCTGGAACCTAGTCCAGCTCTGGGAAGTCCGGATTCTGGGGAATGAGAGAAGTCTCTGTTTGGACTGGGGCCAGAGACATGCCCGCGTTGCGGTTTCCCGAACTCGGACAAAACTTGGCCCAATGATAGCCTTTCTTGCACTTTGGACATGGGGTTTTCGGGGCTGTGGACTGGCTGGACCTTTGTCCGCCTCCCTTTGATCGGCATTCTTTAGCGAAGTGCCCGACCTTGCCACAAGTGTAACAAGTTCCCCTGGTCTTTCCCTTGGGGTGAGATCTCTTTCCCCCCTGCACTGCTGCCGCCAGCAGACTCATCTTGTAGGAGTCCGTGCCGACGTCAGAACAGGCTCTAATCATGTCTGTCAGTGTCAGGTCAGGACGATTGCCTAGGGACTGCAAAATCCTACGGCAGTCCAAGTTGGCATTGTCCTTGGCTAACTTGATCATGAGCTCTTGCTGGGCTTGCTCATTATCAATCTGCCTGGTGATGGCTTCTTCCAGGCGATTGATGAAGTCCATGTAGGGTTCCTGGGCTCCCTGCTTGATAGCGGTATAATTCTTAGCCGCTTTGCCAGATGCTGGGATCTTGAAGTACGCCCTATAGGCGGCTTCAGCGGACATTTCGAGAGTGGCGAGAGGCAAGTTGATTTGGGCGTTAATGGCCTCAAAGGCACCTGAGCCATATAGCTGCTCAGCGATTACCGCGCCTCCCATTCTCGCGGCTCTGGCCTGTGCCTCGAGCCGGTACTCGCTGTCCCAGATCATGTACTGGCTTGGGGTTAGCATCATCCTCATGACGGCTTTCCAGTCGTGAGGAATCCACATGGTGGTCTCGCACGCTTGCTGAAGCGTGCCCCTAGTGAAACGACTTTGGAGCCCTGTCTCTGAGATTGCTTTCCGTAAAGCCATGAGAAGCTTGTACGGGACTGGGGAATGCACTATCTGTTGCGCGCCTGTGAGCGCGTCCATCTCCATTCGGATTGGACAAATCTGTCTAAGCTCAGCTAGTTGTTCTGCTGACAATTCCCCCTTCTTGAGCTCTATCTCTGCTGTGCGCTGAAGGGCACTCTTTACAACTAGGGAAGCTGGCGCTGTCAGAGGAACGCCTGCGCTCCTCATTCCTTGCGTTCCTTCGGTGACGTCTGCAGCTGTCACCGGGGGAAGGCTTCCCTCGCTGCTATGCTGATAGCTGAATGACGGACAGAGCGCCGTGGGCGCAGCCGGGTGAACTGGCTGGCCTGAGGGCTCTTCTAACGGGGGTTCTAGGGCCTCTGTCCGGGCTGGCTCGATCTGCTCTAAGAGCCTTCTACACTTTTTCCATGTGCTGACTACCCTGCCGGGCGCTTTGGGGGGCTGCTGGATGCAGTCTCCTATCTGATCCCAGAGCTTCAAGGTTAACGTACCTACTTCTGGGTAAAGTAGGCAGTGTCCCCTGAGGTACGCCAAAAGTCTCGCTAGCTCTCCGCTGTGAAATCGCAACTTAAAAACCCTGGCCAGGATTCTGAACTCCTCCTCTCGAGTTCTTTGGCTAGCGGACGGACTTGGTCTATGAGAGCAAGTCCCCATATTACCTGTGATGGGTCCCTCGAAGTTTCCTTCTCGGGCCGAGAGTCGACGCGTCCTTTTACAGGTAACAGTTCTGGCGACGAGTGTCTGGGGTAGCTGTCGGAGCGTGGATCTTCCTGTCCCGGGCCCTCGGCGGCCACTGCAATGTCAGGGGCTCACAGCCTGCCCTGACCGGAACGCGTTTTTCCCTTCGCGAACCTCCCCAAAGCCGGGAAAAAGGTAGGTAGGAAAGTCTCTTGGGAATGCCTCGCCGCGGCCACTCCTCTGTCCGGCTGGCTGCCGACCAGAGTGCCGCGCAGTCCTCCGGGACAACGGGTCGCGGTTCAGGCGTTGAACCGGACCGCGTGGATCGTTACTCACGAGTAGACCTCTCCGGGGTCCTCTTACTCACGAGTAGCATCACGTCGCAGGGCACCAGATGTAGGAATCGGGGCCACTGGGGGCCGGAAGGTCCCGGAGGAGGACTGATCAAGTAACGACACGAGACAAGCTGCTGGATCGATCAGACACTTTATTGGTCAAAGGCAGAATCATTTATAGGGAAAAAGTGCAACGGTGGCAAACTGTCCTCTGGCAAGGCATTACCTCATGCGTTGACACATGTTAATGGGAAAACCTTCAAAGGGGAAGTTAATTAACTCGGGTAAACAGGGAACAAGATTGACCATTGTCTTGGGGCTTAGGCAGGGGTAAACATGGCTTGTTTGCACCAGGGATTTCCCCAAACCGGGAGATGAGTCATTATGGTTAATAGAATACATGAATCAGCTATCTGCTTACTCGGCAGAGTCGCGGGTCAGGTCACCTTAATTGGGTGAATCAAACCCTATACTTTATTCACCCCCCTTAATTTGGCGACCGGTGAGCCCACTGGTCGGGAGCCTGTCTCACCGCAGTGGTCTCTGGTCTATTCCGTGCCCTGTGGGGCACGGGGAATCCATATGGTCCCTATTTATCTACTTGCAATTTCTTGCTTTCGAACTGCATGGACTAATGTATTCATTTCAAATAATATTTTCTGGCTATGTCTAATTTCAGCCCATAGCAATTCATATTTAATTGCCCAATTTCTTTCAGTATAATTGTTTTAATAACACAACTATAACTACAACTTGAGAGTTCCATTATTCTGTTCTCCATGTTTGACCTATTATGTGAAAATTCCTGGACAGTGCCACCTTATGTCTGTTCAGAAGCATGTAGCGCTGAATACAATTGGACTTATTCTCATGAAAGTGTGAATTGCAAAACAGGAAATGACATGAAATGGGATGATTGGATATCCGCTCGCCCCCCAACATCTTGTGAGCTGAATCAATGGCCCTCTGATCGAGGCATAGGGTGGAGCTTTTCTCCTGGCACTGCAAGGAGAGGCAACAAGGCTTCCCACTTGCCCATCACACATGCAGGAAACCAGGGCAGGAGCTGGAGATTTTTGCAAGCAGGTTCATTCTACCTTTGCATATCTTGCATCCAAAATGCAAGGCAATGATGCACCCAAATCTACTCAGCTGGTACTTTGAGAAGTCTAAGTCCCAAGTTCCAGCCAGTTCCAGAAGCACCATCTGAATATTCCTCATACACTTACCCAGATTGGCGAAGGGCAAGAAGATAATGGAACTGGCTGCAGAGATTATCATTATCTGATCTCAGAAGAGGCAAGGCTGCAAATAGGAAAAGGGCAAGCTGGGAATCCCATTAAAAGCCAGACTGGGGAGTCCTGCAGGGCACATTGTGCTGATTGGTTAGTGCTTTTTCTCTTTTGGTGTACAGAATTGCAGCCTTAGCATATTCAGTTCCACTCCCTTTAGACAGTAGCAGGATCTATTCTGGGCTACATATGGAATGACCCAGCATAAAAATCTCCTATTAGCTCTAAGACAGTGGTTCCTAACATGGGTCACATTCCCCACAGGGAGACTTAAGTTTCCAGAAGACTTAAGTCAGTACATTGGCTGATCAGTGCTTTGGGGAATTGTTTGAGTCCGGACACAACAGGAATTAACTCAGCTTTCTGGGAATTGAAGTCCAAAAACCAAAAGTTGGGAAACACTGATCTAAGAGTTTTAGCCCCATATTGATGCTTCTCTTTTGTGTCTAGCCAGGCCAGTTGCAGTGGCAAGATCTTAGAAGTCTGACAATAATCGCATGAAGATTGTACACAACAAAGCAGACCAGCAGTTCTCAACCTTTTTAAGTAGGGGGCCGGGTCACACTCCCTCAGACAGCTTTGGGTGCCAGACGGCCATTTTGCCCTTCCTCTACCACATGGCACTTCCAGGTATGGTGGAGGTGGTGGTGGACCACATGAAATGGTGCCGGGGGCCGCATCCGGCCCATGGGCCGCAGGTTGAGAATCCCTGAAGTAGACAAACCAGGCAAGTGAAATCCAAAAACAGTTACAGAAAAGGGCCAATGTAAAAACGTTGAAGAAAGAGCTACATATTACACACCAGTGACATTGTTGGCTCACACATATAAAGTAAAACCCCGACTTACAAATGCCCCGAGTTACATAAAATTCGACTTACATAATGATTTTGTGCTAAATCCATGTCACGATTTACACAATTTCCTATGGGTTTGCGTCGAGTTACATAAAATTCTTTTCCCTATGGGTTTGTTTCGAATTATGTAAAAATTCATTTCCCTATGGGTTTGCTTCAATTTACATAAACATTTCATTTTTCCTATGGGTTTGCTTCGAGTTACATTAAAAAAACCAATTTAAGCAAAAGCCTACAGAACGGACTCATGCAAAAGCCTATGGAACAGGCTCAGTCAGTATACAGTGATACCTCATGCAATGTCCAAACTTGGTTCCACAAGTTTGGACTTTATACGGATTTGGACTTTGTATGAGGCATGCAAAATCCTAGCCGTGATGCCTCATACAACGTCCAAATCCTTGCCGCCATGCCTCATACAATGTCGTTTCCATAGAGATACATTGTACTATAACAGCACAGACTTCAGGGCAAAGTCAAGGAAACAGACAGGAAACTGACAGAACTTTAAGAAATCATTGTCTAAAGGCTAAAACCATTACAAAAACATGTCAAACAACCCTGATTGTCCAAGAACCTGAAGAATGCTGCAACAATCCCAGGAATGCTTTTAAAAATTCTGACGAAAAAATTCAGAAAAAATCCAAAATCGCGCTCAAACCACTCCTAAACACTCTTCGCCTCATGCAAAACCCACAAGAGCAATGCACGCATGTGTCCTGCCTTTTATACTGCACAGGCACAATGCAACCTTGGAAAAACCGAATGCCTCATACAAAGTCACGCGACTTTGTATGAGGCAACTTTTTTCAAGGAATTAGGCGATGTTGTATGAATCCGATGTTGTATGAAGCGGACTTTGTGTGAGGTATTACTGTACAGTAATAACCAATAGAAGATACATACAGAGACAGAACCATCAGAGATATAAATAAAATAGACTGAAATTTCAAATCTCCTTCCATCATCTCAAGTGCACTGCTTTTAAACAAAGCCTGTTTACACATTCAGATGCCAGTTGATAACTGTATAATAATAATCAAGGGATGGTGATGCACGTATGAACAGGGCATAACCAAAATGTTCCATGCATATTATGAACCTGGCTGACTCTACATCAGTTTTATAGCATACAGTATCAACGAAAGCTGGCCTTAAGAGCCTGATTTTGATATCCATAATTTTTTTGGCCCAGTAGGGGGCAATCCTCACAAAGAACTTTGACAAAGTGCTTTTAATTTCTCTTTGTGCCTTTCTTCCTCTAAGTTTGCCAAAAGAGATTTTTTTCTGAAACCAAAGGCTTCATTTCAGACATTGATCAACACCAGGAAATAATAGTCTTTACTTCAGCCACAAAAACCAAGAAGCTCCTAAAGGTGGCCAGTAATTGATGGGAACCATGGACATATGTCTGCCACCTCCAGCCTTGTTTGCATTGACATGAGCTTTCAAAGGACTGGCCCTGCTATAGTTCAGTAGTGACAGCAACAACAGTAATACCTCGGATAACGTTTGCATCAGATAACGCTAAAATCACATAATATTAAGCAATCTGGGGAAAAATTGCATCGCATAACGTTAAAATCCTATGGGATGCATCAGATAACGTTCGCTAAAGCCTGTGCCAGTTACATTGTATCTCTATGGAGTTTTAATGTTATACAATTCATACCATAGGATTTTAATGTTATTCAGCATTAAAAATCGGACAACGCTAAGACTTGTGGAACCAAGTTTTAACATTATATGAGGTTTTACTGTATTGAAAAGAGAACAGCTGGGCAAGTGGGGTGGGGGAGACAACTCTTTTGTAAAGCCTTTTTAAATTCAATGCTTCTTTATGCAATCCCTCTTAATCTTGCTTCTGCAAGTCCCTATAGTGGCTTTTCAGTTATGATACAGTCTTTTTTTTTTTTTTTTGCTCTTCAAAATTGTTCCACAGGAAATGTAACATTGTCAATAGCAATAATTATTACTCCAGTGGGTTCCCATGGATTTTGTTGTTTTTGTTGAAAAGAAATCAATGTGATTCATGATGAATCTGAAATTACCCACCCTACTTTTCAATTTTTACATATCCCCTTAAATTATTTATATTCCACATTTCTATTGCTTGGGACCCCCATGGCAGCTAGCAGTAATCTGTGGCACTTATGTTATTATTACTTTGTAGACTGATAATTGTCGTTATTCACAGCCTGATAGCCTATTCCTTTACTAATGAATCATTGTCACTTTGTTCATTATCTATACCAGGAGTTCTCAACCTTTTAAAGCTGGGGGCCGGGTCCCGCTCCTTCAGACAGCTTCAGGGGCTGGATGGCAATTTTGCCCTTCACCACATGACACTTCCTGGTTGGTGGTGGTGGGCCACATGAAATGGTGCCATAGGCCGCATCTAGCCCATGGGTTGCAGGTTGAGAATCCCTGATCTATACCCTTACGGATTATGGTGCTATGTATAAATATGACAGTCATTTCTCTTACATCCGAGAAAGCAGACTTGATCCACAAAAACTTGCATTAAAATACAGCAGTTATCTTTTTAAAATGTCACAAACTTTCTCTCTCTTGTTTTGTTTTGTCTTTTGTGTCTGACATGCTTGCACAGACTAACATCATGGCATTCCTTAAAAAATGACAACAATAACCAGAGGTGTCATAAACCAATTGGAACATTAAATTCAGGCATTAGGAAATAAACATTTCTTTCCCCACAGCCAGGCTTAGATGAATATTATTCTCAGTCTGTTAACAATAGGATCTTTTGCAGTTTGTTTTCGCAACAGTATGCATTATTATTAATTGAAGATGATTGTCCAGTGATAAGGTTTATAGTCCTTAGAGACATCATAAGTTGGAAATGGCTGAAGGTACACAACCAAAACCATAGCTACAGCCATTCTGCTTTGGCACCAAGAAACATAAAATTTGTTCAATTTAATCTTTCAACTCAAGGTTTGCAATTGAACCCTGGGCACACAACGTTCATTCAAAGGGTAAAGTAGGTGTCTCTTTCACCCCTTGCGAACATAGACTGGAGTAACCTATGTGCAATGAACAAAGCTTCTTTTGTGTTAGAACTGGTCAACAATACTCTAAATCTTTAAGCAACAGATTTACTACAGAGAACCACTAATAATTACATTTTAAAGGAGAAGATTGCTCAGTTCCAACACTAATTACCATAATGATAGACATGGCAGAGTTACTACCTATTAAAATTTGCAAATTTACTTGTAATTAATTGCCTAACAACATTTTGAATGAGACTGGTTTTTTAAAACAAAACTAAGAATTGTTTCCTCTGACAAAGAAACTACAAAAACATTTGATAGAAGTAATAAAGCAGTCACTTGAAGAAAACAGAAAAAACAATCAATTTAAAGCAATGTGCTCAAAACCAAAGAATAATAACCAGGAAGCTAGTTAGGAAAATGTTTAGACAAACAATTGGGTCTTGAGCTGAACTGATTGATGACAAATGGCAGTTCCCCTGCAAACTGTCCGATATCCACATATAACTCTGATCTATCCCAACACCATTCTTTTTCTTCACTCTTTATGACATAAGTTACAGGCTCTCTATACAATGCAAGCATAGAGTAGTAGATGAGTTTCATTGAGCTTACCGTCTGTGGGAAAGGTTACAGTCGACCCTCGACAATAGTTCAGAAAGATTAGAAAGTGAACATTTTACAGCAGCCAAGCTACTTTAGGAAATAATAGTTGCATTCTCCAGCGAGCCAAAAGATTAAAAGAAATACAGGCTTTTGAGATGGATGGTTTGAATCTTTGAGTCTAAGAGGAATAACTAGGAAGGTGCAATAAGGTTACTGGATTTCTTTTACGATAGGTATAGCCATACTTTCCATCCATACTGGACGTGGAGGTGACTCACAATGAATAATTTAAAATGCTAAACAATTACATGAGGAACAACTAGAAAACAAAATGCAGCCAGCAAAATAGCAGATCAACGAAGCATACACAGCATGAAAAATGAACTAAACTACAAATGGAGTTAAATTATTTTCTCTCTCTTATGCAAACAGGACCAGCTGAGGGATTTTGTGAGCCATTGTCCAAAAAAGTAACTTTATCAAGTGCTGATGTAAACAGTATCAATGAAGATGGATAGGGACTATTTCCTCTTAAATGAAAATGGCTTTTCTCTGAATGTTTTGTGTCCCTGTAGGTCCTGTTGGGAACTGTGGTGACTCAAGTGGTTAAGACACTGAACTCGACGACTGGAAGGCTGGAGTTCGATTTCTGGGTACTGCATGATGGAGTGAGCTCCCGTCTCTGTTCCAGCTCCTGCCAACCTAGCAGTTTGAAAAGAAGAAATTGCAAGTAGATAAATAGGGACCACTTTGGTGGGAAGGTAAACAGTGTTCCATGCACTCCAGTGTTGAGGCCTGCCTGCCATATATCCATGGAAACATCTGCAGACAGACAGCACTGGCTCTTTGGCTATAAACAGAGATGAGTATGGAACCCTAGAGTTGGATATGACTAGCTTTCGACCGAAGGCAACATTTACCTTTACCTAGGTCCTGTAGGCAAACAGCACCTTGCAGAGGGGGTAACATTCAACAAACTAACAAAACTATGCAAAGCTGTAATCTGACATTGGTAAAGGTCGCCTTTGCTTGAAAGCTAGTCGTATCCAACCCTAGGGTTCAGTGCTCATCTCTCTTTTTAGCCAAAGAGCCAGCTCTATCTGCATTTGCAGACACTTCCATGACCATGTGGCAGGCATGACTAAACATGGAATGCTGTTTCTGAATCTGTCATTGACACAGGAAAGTCTCCTAGGATCTGACTGCCAGCAGCTTTCTGGAGTTTCAGGCAGGATTCTTTCCTATCTGGCTGTTGTTTCTTTATAGTCTCCCATCCATGGGTTAACCCATTCTGACCTTGCTTAGCAGCCAAAATCAGATGAAATTGGTCTATTTGAATGAGATCTGGCTTTTGGAATGATTTGTGCCCCATCTGATTCTATTTGTAAGCCTACTGGACAAACAATGGAAAGCCAAATGGCTATGATTTATTTGGTTGTGCAGTGACCTTCATGAAATGTGGGACAGGACAGACCTGAAAGAAGAGAAGTAAAGCTGGTGAATGGAAGGCAGATAGCATCAGGGGTCCATATACTAGGCACGGAAAATGGAAGTGATTTATAACACAATCAAAACGATGTGTGCATTGGACAGAAATTAAGTTGTAAATTGCTTTGCTCAACTCTGGAACTAAATCTGCCCATTCCAGTCCAGACGTCATTATTTGAATTTTTCTTTCTTTCTACTCATTAGTCCACAGCAAAGAAGATAGACCACCTTGACATATGGTCAACAACCTATCACCTCTTCCACAATAATGAAGCCATAGATGTTGCAGCATCTAATCGTCCCTAATTTACATGATATTTGTCATTGTTTTGTCATCTGACAGGGTCCATGATTGGTCTGTTGTTAATTAGCCTTGATTAGTCCTCACACTTCCCGTTATTTCACTGTGCTTTGGGAGGAGTTTTACCTGTGTTTCATGTTGAACATTACTATGGCCAAGGGTGTCTAATAGCCATATATATCGACAATCATCTCATTCATCATCAGGACAATCTTAGGGCTATAATAAAATTCCAGTAGCCTAATGATCTACATGGACAAGGTCACTTTAAATGAAATGGGCTTTTCATCAAAGCCACAGGTTTCAAAATTGCTTGCTCTCATACAAATATTTAGGACAAATGTGAAAAGAGTGGAGGATATATTCTTCAACTTTTCCACACAAGTGTTTCCCTTCATTTCTCATATTATTGAGATTAAAGAAATATCTTGTCCTTTGCTGTAAACCCTGGGCCATGCCCATGGCTGGAGTTGTGCTGTTCTGGTGCTGGGACTTGGCCATTGGGGTAGGGGCTGGACATCGCCCCCCCTAGCCACCCCGGCCAGCCTAGCCCCTGGACTGTCTGTGTCCGCTTTTGAACTTTTGTACTTGGATGATCGGTATTTTATTGCGAGTGTTTTTATTGTGATTTTATTGTGTATTGTGTACTGTTGTGAGCTGCCCGGAGTCACATTTGTTGATTGCACGGTATATAAATATAAATATAAATATTCATATCCATATCCATATCCATATCAATAATAATAATAATAATAATAATAATAATAATAATAATAATAATAATAATAATAATAATAATAATAATAATAATAATAATAATAATAATAATAATAATAATAATAATAATAATAGTCTGACTCAGTGTGGGTTCTGGAAAAATATAACCTTGGCAAGAAGATGTTAAGCTTAGAGAAAAGAGGATGAGTTTTCAGGTAAAAGATACAAGATATCATTTCTAGAGAGCCAAGTCTGTTAGACCGAGAAAACCTGCTAGAGCCGGGGTGCCCAAACTACGGCCTGTTTCCGGTGGGAGGAAACACGTGACTGGCCCGCTGAACCACATGACCGGCCTGCTGAACCACGTGACCATCTCACGGCCCAAAATGTTTGAGCACCCCTGTTCTAGAGAGACTAAAAACTGAGTGGAGATTTAAATTTCCATGGACATGTGGCAGGCATGCCTCGGCACCAGAGTGTATAGAATGCTGTTTACCTTCCCACTGAAGTGGCACCTATTTATCTACTTGCCATTTCTTAATTTCTAACTGCTAGGTTGGCAGGAGCTGGGACATTGACGTGAGTTCACTCTGTCATGCAGCACTCGGGTCTCAAACTGCTGACCTGCTGACCTTCCAGTCATCAAGTTCAGCATCTTAACCACTAAGCCACCGCCATCCCCTTTTCTTTAGCTTAGGTAACTATAAACAAAAGACTTTGCACTTATATGAATGCAACAAAAGGATAAAACTAGAAAGATACAAGAAAGCGAGAGAAGAAATATGAAGATGCTGGTGAAGCAGACATGGTAAATGGCTGGATTTGACAAGCTTTATCACTCTAGCTTGGGTGCATCATAAAATGTGAAAAATGGGGAAAATATAAATCAAGCACAAAACATTGGGAGTCATTCATCAACGATAAGAGACCAGAGAAGCACAAGACAAAGATAGAAGGCCCACAAGAATGATTTCCTACTTCTTTATTGATATAGTCCATGTGCCTTATAAGGAAATATACTTTAAAGAAATGTTACAAGAGCAGAGCTGATGTGTTATGAAATTTGAGGCAGAACATGGGAAAACTACTTATGTAAACCGGCGTACTTTGTGTTTCATAATTCTGATGCTGGCTGCAAAAGAGATGAAGCTTTTCAGCTAATTTTAAAATACAGCAGCAGGGCCAAGCCCTACCATGGGACAGAATTAATAAACCACCACATGGTTGTTTTTTTGCCTGTTGTTGAACATGTGTCAAATACCTGGGAGAAAGACCTAGGTCAAACCTCACCCAAGCTTCCTGCTCATAAAGTTCTCGGTTAGCACTGGGGAAAAAACAGGAAGCTTTGGTGGCGCTAAGCCTCCCTTGCTTGAAAGCCAGATGCATCTAACTCTAGATCAGTGATGGCAAACTTTTTAGAGACAGAGTGCCCAAACTGCAACCCAAACCCCACTTATTTATCACAAAGTGCCAACACAGCAACAGGGGGGGGGGAGGAAGCGCTACCATTGGGCTGTTGGGCAGAGGGACAGGACAAACTCTGTGCTGGAGTGACTGCATGGGTGTCCACAGAGAGGGCTCTGAGTGCCACCTCTGGCACACATGCCATAGGTTCGCTACCACTGTTCTAGGTGCTCATCTCGGTTTACAGACAAAGAGACAGCACTGTTTGCTTCTGCAGATGTTTCCATGGGAACGTGGCAGGCATGACTAGATGTCAGAGTGCATGGAACACTGTTACCTTTCCTGCTAAAGCAGGACCTATCTATCTACTTGCAATTTCTTGCTTTTGAATTGCTAGGTTGACAGGAGCTGGGACAGACAATGGACACTCACTCCATTGTGCAGCATTTGGGTCTCAAACTACTGACCTGCTGACTGTCCAGTTGTCAAGCTCAGCATCTTAACCACTAAGCCACTGTGACTCTTTTTGGTGGAGCTAGACCTAGCTAAACCCCAAAGCCTTCCAGGTTAGGCCTTTTACTCCAGGCGTATCACTTTTGGGTGTTTGTTAGTAGTCTGTAAAATAGGTAGAACTTCTAGATAGAAAAATATCGTATTTGTAGGCTAGAAAAAAAAATCCCATTCCTAGTAGTTTGTCCAATCAGCAGTACATGGAATCATACAAGATACCTCATGGTCCTATTTCTTGAGCAGGGGGAACTAAGACTCGTACCATTTTCTGAAGTGGCTTCTGTGTGCCTTTCCTACGAACAGCACAAGCACTAATTCTCCAGTGAATGGGCTGCATTTAAATGTTCCTTAACAAAATAAAACAGATGTCCTTGCTTGACAACATTCAAAATGTTTTGGCTGATACTGGCCATTTGGATTTTTCTAATCAATCTCCCCCAAATGCCGTACAGATATTTCAAACTACAGGTCCCATAATCCCTGCTAAGTGGTCCTGACAGATGCGGCTAATGGGAGTTGTAGTTGAAAATGTGAAGGGTATCATGGTGAGAATGTGAATATCTGATTTATTCTTCTGTGCTGAATGAGGAAGCTTAAAGAATGTTTTCATTACAGGATGTCAAGAGATGCCCCCCTTCCACTCTTACAGAAAATCTTCACATTTTAAGACTCAGATTTTGGTGCATGCTTGGACTTGGGCTACAATGGAACCTGCGATAACTGCTGCTTTGCTGCATAGAGTATGAATAATGGAAGCACTGCATGGGTTTTTTTTTTTTTGTATCTTTGTAAGCAACCGGCCTATTATTTCATGTTTTTACTGCATGTGTACTTTATAAATGAGAAAGTAGCTGAAGTCATTTTGCATAATTGCACAATAGCTCAATGAAAAGAAGGAAAGGAAGAAAAGTTCTACTGTTGTGTTGGATGTGAGAACTCTCACAGGGCTTGAACATGCCTTGCTAAGCTGTCTCATCATGTCAGGATGGTCAGCTCATGGTCTGAATGAGAGGGAGTGGCATATCACCCCCAAATTTGGTGGCTACTACAGTACTTCCTCTGTTCATGAGACACCCATGACCGTCTACCTTAGCAAGATAGCATTAACGAATATTCTTCACACCTGTAGGAGAGGTCGCTTTAAGGAATATTCTTGAACGTTGTCTTGGAATATACAACGAAGCCATTTCTTTGTCTTTGCTGAATCTCGGGAGAATAATGATGTTCTGATTTAACAACAGACCTCATGATCCTTCCAGCTAACACTTCTCCACTTACACAAAGACTATACAGGAACAGCGTTGTATGCTTTTTGTCAGTACGGTAATAGAGTTAGATACAAAAGAACATGTGGTACTGCCATTGAACCTTTCCCTTCTACTGCCTGAGCAGAAGACAAAACCCTTTCATTAAAGAGGAGCCCTCCAGTATATAAATGCTGGCTTGCAACTACTTATGGGCAGGTGGTATGTGCAAGTGCTTGAAATGACAGTGTACCATTTCAGTGATTAATCCTCTTTTTGTTCTCCCCTCAACATGAATGCTATGCAAATAACTCATTTTTCATAATGGAGTGTGTTGTAATGATGTGGCTTACATTAGCAACCTGTGAAAAGTTTCTCCACTTATCCAATTGAGCATCCCAACAGGTGCTGTTAATGACAATTGGGTATACAATTATGGAAGAGATGCCTCATGCTTGAGGTGGAACTTGCCAGGCCAAGAGACAGACTCAAAGAGAACAAAAGGTCACAAGAACACTGAGTGCCTTTCCTGTTCAATGCCTGCCAGAGATGTGTTAGCTGTATTTATATCTCCCTTTCTTCTAGGGCTGTGATCCCCAATCTTCTGGGACATGGAAGCTACGTTAGAGTGTCCAGTACCTAAGAGATTCATGCTACCTACTTCTCTGGATCCGTGCTGGCAAGAACAAAGAACAATAGAACAGGAAGAGGAGGGTGGAAGTTTGTGGGTGTGCCTCAGGAGCCAATAGTGTGTGTGTTGGTGTGTGTGTTTGTGTGTGTGGGTAGAACTCTGCTAATTGATTAGTGGCAAAGGACAACCACTTTAGCTTGCAGAAAGTCCCTCCCACTTAAACCCAGCATTAGTAAGCATGCTAGGGGCTGTGGTGGCTCACTAGTTAAGAAGCTTGCCTTGATAGCTGGAAGGCTGGCAAGTTGGCTGTTTGAGACCCAGGTACTGCATGATGGATTGAGTGCCTGTCTCTGTCCCAGCTCTTAGGGACATGAAAGGAGCCTCATTTGGGCATTCCCTGAGTGGAGTTTCATCTGCAAAAATCTTTTCAACCCAGAATAATTTCTGACACGAAATTATTATAGTAAACATGCAAGTTTGTCATTATTCCAACAGAGGATGAGGTTATTGTACCTTTAATAATTGGTTAGTAGAGGAAATTTCAGCAGCTTTTAATTCAAGCTACACCTAGTGGGACTGCAGTGGCTCAAGTGGTTAAGATGTTGACTGGAAGGCAGCAGGTCAGCAATTCGATACCTGAGTACTGCAGGATGGAATGGGCTCCCGTCTCTGTCCCAGTTCCTGCCAACCTAGCAGTTCAAAAGCAAGAAATTGCAAGTAGATAAATAGGTACCACTTTGGTGGGAAGGGTGCACTGAACCCTAGAGTTGGATATGATTGGCTTTCGAGCAAGGGTGACCTTTACACCTAGTGAAATTTATTCTTCCACACCACTATTGAAAGTACAGGAAACCTGTCTTCTTTTTTTATATGGCCACCCTACTTGGAATGCTTTTAGTTGTTTTGTAAATATGACTTTAAAATATCATTATAGTCATATTCCATAAAAGGAAAATATATCTTTGTTTTTATTCTGTACTGCCCCTGAAGATCAAGTCCAGAAAGCCAGCTCATTTAATTTATTTCAGCTTTTACTCAGTTCTGAATTCCTTCCATTTGGGTCAGAAGCTACTTTGAAGCAATGCTTGCCTGCCTCTAAGGGCAAGACACTCAGACTCACTAAGATTATACATGCAACGAAGGACAGCATGTTCACCTAAGTCCGTGATGGCGAACCTTGGGACACCAAATGTTCCTGGACTTCAATTCCCAAAGCCCAAGCACCCTGTGAATCCACACGAATGGAATTACTGTGATTCATCCAGCCCGTGCTACCCTCGTCGCTCCCAGAAGCGGAAGTAAAACGCGCCCATATGGGCTTCTGGGAATTGACGCTCAAGAGTCTAGGTGCATGTCAATCTAGGTGCATGTTGGGCTTTCCTTATGGTTTAGCAGGGGTGGGGTGGGGCATTGTTGCTAAAATAGGAGAGTTTGGAATGTCCTTCTAAATTACTTTTTCTTTAGATCAGGGGTTCCCAACCTATGGCCTGTGGGTCAGCCCTGGCCAGCTGCGGTAAATCATCCAGCCTGTGGTGGCGACCCCGGAAGTGGAAGTAGACACATTTACAACAGCCGTAAAAACGCCTGCCCAAACACACCTGCCGCAAATTACAGTGGCATTTATGGTGGGGGGAAACATATGTCCGGCCCGCTCAGTTGTCTGTGGGGGCATGGTGTGGTCCATGGCACGAAAAGGTTAAGAATCCCTGCTTTAGATTCATGTCTGTTTTGCCTTTGTGTTGTGAAAAATTAGATTTAACTTTGTTCCACATACACAAACACGCACACACACGTGGCAGGAATAGGCCAACCCCTGTAAGAGGCTAGCGCAGCCTGAAATATCACCATCTTGTTTCCCTTGGAGACAGCTATTCCCACCCCCTCACCATCCCATTTATCTAAATTATCTTGGTAATATGACAGAGTGATTGCTCACTAATGGTCAGTAACAGTTTCCTTTGTCATTTTCCTAGTCATTACCTCCTTCCAATGAACTCCGGAATAAGCTTCTGAGACAATCGTGACTGGAATACCAAGACAATCTTTTTAAAAGCGGGACAATTTTGATTAAGCTAGGGTACCTAGATATCAGACTCACAGTCCATTTTCATTTATGAAAAATAATGTTCTTCCATTCCGGATCCTGATGAACGTAGAGGTATTTTAATTTTAAATGTAAGAGAGCCAATATTTATTCTTCACATCTGCTCCCTCTTGTTTTGTTGCTAACACGTAATACACAGTAACCCTGCTATCTACGATCCTACCAGGCAGAGATGCTGTGGTTATTAGTACAGTATTTACCAGGATTCTGTGGTACAAACAGCTGCTATTTCCTTCTTTGTTTGGCTTGGATATTTAAAGTCCATTTGCCCTTTCTATGGGCTGTGGAGAATTGCCGTTTACACAGACAGACTGAAGCTAATTTTCCCTGCTGAGCTATGGAAAGGTCCATGGCTAAAAGCTGGAATATAGACAGCTTTTATCTTCTCAGAGATAAATGCTTTTCATGTTGGTTCTAAGTTTCATCATGATTTTAAGAAAAGGAAGCTTCCTCTCCCCTCAAATATTTGTATTTTACGGTATGAATCATAATAAAAATGCCTGCAATGTGCTCCAAGAACAGCTTGAGTAATAGCTAACTAGACATTTATCATTTTGGAAGCCACATTGTTTTTTTTTTTAAAAAAAAATCATGACGCACATGCACAGCTATGTCTAACCTGTATACTTCCTCACCAGTGAGTTACAGCTATTAAATCTTCTTCTGCCATATCCAAATCAAAATATTGTCTATCATCATGGTGATCAGCCATAAAGACTGACCTGAGTATATAATGCAGTGGCCTTTCATCTGCCTTCCGCATTGCAGCATGACACCCGTATCACTGATCCAGTTCTGTGAGTTACTTTCTGGTTCTGAGCCATTTTGGCACACAAAGTCCTCATTGGTCAGTATTGATGAAGCTGCTGCCCTCAATCAAGATGGATTCAAGGGGGATTTAATCCACTTGAGGACCATCACCCTTCCCTGTGGACTTCGGCACCCAAATCCGCTAGTCCTCAGGGTGGTCAGGTTAGTTAACCGCTGCCTGACAATCGGTGTTGAGTCACTGGCAGTATGGTCTACTCTATTACCATAGCAGGATAACCTAGCCAGACTCTCAAGCTATTAAATAACTTATTTAAATCAAACAACATCTGTAAAATTAAATATTCTGATTTTAATTAGCACTGTTACTATGCAGTAATCAGAGTTGAGGAAAGTTACTTTTTTAGATTACAAATACAAAGTTCCATCCATCCATCCTTCCTTCCTTGTAATCTGAGGAAGTAACATTTATCAACAAAATAAAGCCATAGGTATTTTTTGTCTTGAACCGAGAGTGTCATAACAGTTAAAGTGATTTGTCAGATGACAGTTCCTATGTTTACAAGGAACTATTACAACTGTTACATTCAATCCATTGCAAATGTCAGTTTCTAAGGCATCTCTGTGCTCTCTTACTCATTTGTTGGATGGCTGAGAATCCAATTGCTTTATTGCTTTAACATGGAGGTTGTTTGCTTTATTTTTATAGGACAGGATACATATTGAACTGGTCCTTTCTCTTTGTTCCCAATAACCACAGCTACAACTGATTATGCTTATAGCAGGGATAAGCAACTTGGTGTCCTCCAGATATTTTGGTTAATCTCATGAAACAATAGAGATCAGGTTTTAATATGTGGGGGGCCTTTGACAGAGAAAGATGCAATCCTCTACTAAATGTGCAAACTGAGACGAGACATGAACAACATCTTATGAAAACACAGTTGTTCCATAAACGTTATGCTTCTTTATTGCCTTTTGGTTTTATTTAAAGCCAAAGTCTTTATTTAAAAGCATTGAGGTGAATATCTAAACCAAATACATGCTTTCTGAATTATTTAAACAAAAGCAATACTCAATTATCAAAAAAACAACAACAACAACTTGGCAGGTTAAGGTATATTTAAGAGTTACAGTTGTTTCATATTTGCTTAAGCTCCATATCTCCAGAAAATGTGTAACTACGGTTTAATGGATATGCCCCACAATTATTAATCATGTTCTGCAATGTCATAAATTGTATTTGTTTACAACTTGGCTGGAAAGATTAGTGAGTCAGGTCAAGTCAGAAGTTGGGTGTTCAATTCTCTACTGCACCCCCACCCCCAAAAAGTGCCAGCCTATGTAGCCTTTGGCAAGCTGCACAATCCTAAAGCACCCCCAGAAGAAAAGAACAATAAACTACAGGTGAAACTCGGAAAATTAGAATATCATACAAATGTTCATTCATTTCACTTAAAAGGTGAAACAAATATATGAGATAGACTCACTACATGCAAAGCGAGAGATGGCATGCCTTAATTTGTTATAATTGTGATGATCATGGCATACAGAGTACATGAGACTATGTGATGATTATGGGATACATGAGATTGAGGAGTTGGGGTTTTCATAATTTTGTTCATAATCTCATAATTTTGTTCACCTATTAAGTTGCACTACTGAACTGAATGAACATTTGCATGATATTCTAATTTTCCGAGTTTCACCTGTATGTCTAAGAACTTCATGCCTAAGAAATCCTGGCATAGGTTGCCATAAGTCAGAAATAACTTTATGTTGTGTACTTGAAAGAGAGAGATGCATGTAAGTTTATGAAAACTACAGACAAAAGTCAGCGATTTCATGTTGTTTCTAAATTGAAGTCTGCTACAGATTTTAGACACAATGAGTGTGTAAAAAATACATAAGAAATCTATGTGAGATGGAACAGAAATAAACCATCCCAAAAGAAGTATAATATGTAAATGATACTGCCAAGTTTTTAAAAAACCCTACCTTTTAAATTAATCTGTGAGTAAAAATGTTTTAAAATGACACCAGGTTACCAAGAGAAGGACAGACGGATGAAAGAAAGAAAGAAAGAAAGTGTTGCTTCAGTGCTGTAGGCTTTTTGTCAAGGTTGCTTTCACTCTGACCAGATACACATAAACATTGCCCTAAACAGATAGTAAATATTTCATGAAGCCTTGCTGAAGACTGACAAGGTTTGCTTACAAAGATTGTCCCCTTAAACGTATAACCTTTGACCCTTTCTGTGCAAACAAAGATAAAATAAGAAGAACTAGGCATCTGGTTAAAGAGAAATGTGTATCTGATGTGACAATTGACCCTCTCATTCTTGCTCTCTATTAACTCCAGTCTCTGGAAAGGTAATGTGATGAAAGAATTCCCCTCAGGTGTGTGAGACCTGAACTTTACAAACATACCTTGACAGCCTCAGCTAGGTATCTTCTGCCTCCCCCTAAAACTGTAAACCATGGTCATCCTTCTGAAAGACACCTCAGAAGAGGGGTTTGCACTAAAGTTCCCCACAGTTATGGTCTAGAAACCATCTAAAATTTAACAATATACATAAGAAATCTGGAGGGTAGTAATTCATAGCACTATACTCAAGGGAGCTGCTTAGCCTATTGATTCAGCCAGTCATACGCAGAATGCACCAACTATTTCTCCAGAATAGGTCAGTGATGGCAAACCTTTTAGAGACTGAGTACCCAAGGAAGTGGCGGTGGAGCATGGGTAGACACCACACATGCACACACACCCATCTGACATCACCAGTATGCCTCGGGTAGCGCACACGTGTGCACTTGCATGCACCCACCAGCTCGAAGGCGGGATTTCAGCCTCTCTTCTCACCTCCCCATTGACAGAGGGAGAGGGGTGGATGGGGAAGTGGTGCTGTCATTGGCACGGGGCGGGGCTTGCCCATGGCAGCACGTGTGCCAACAGAAAGGGCTCTCCATGCCACCTCTGACACGTGTGCCATAGGTTCACCAACATTGCTGTAGGTTTTCATACATCTTAGCTCTTGGTGGACAATTCAGTCATGTTACATGGCTTCTTTCGTTAGCTCTAGCCAACCTCTTCTGGGGTGTGTTCTGAAACAATTATTGGAACACGAATGTGGGGAAACAAGAATATAGGGGGAATGCATTTAACACTTACAATGAACCCATGTCTAGACCAGTGATGGCAAACCTTGGCACCCCAGATGTTCTTGAACTTCAATTCCCAGAAGCTTTGATCAACAGGAGTGCTGACTTGGGCTTCTGGTAATTGAAGTCCAAGAACACCTTGGAGTGCCAAGGTTCGCCATCACTTGTCTAGGAGGTCAAGCAGCATCTAGGAGGATAAGGAACCTGGGACTCTCCAGACATTGTTTCACTCCAACTCCTCCCAGCTCCAGCCAGTCAGTCTAGTAGTCAAGGTAGATGGAATTTGTAGTCAAATAACATCTAGGGATACCCTAGTCCCCCACTCTTGTTCTAAAATGGCAAAGAGGCAGTACATAGGGACTGTGTACATAAGCTTATTTATTCATTTCCATCTCCTCCACAGCCCTTACAGCTTCCCATAGCCTATCCTTCCATTCAAAGAAAAGGAGAATGTGAAAGAGGGGATGGCTATCAGCTACCTGGTACATACAAAACAGATTGGACTATTTGTACATCTATAGAGAGTGTGTTAACCTATGGTCTGTGTGTATGGTTTGGGAGTTGTACAGCTAGGGAAAGAACAATGCTTTCCAGGGTCATAAAGACTGCGGAGGGGATAATCGGGCGTACTCTTCCCACTCTAGATCAAATCTATGCCACCAGGTGTTATAAGAAAGCTGTAGAGATTGCGCAAGATAGTATGCACCCCGGAAATTATCTCTTTCAGCTTCTGCCTTGTAGAAGAAGGTATAGGGTCATAAAGACCAGGACCAGCCGCTTGAGAAATAGTTTCTACCCAAAAGCAGTTCTGGCTTTGAATGCAGTGCAATGCAGTCTATGAGGGAGCTTCTGTATATGGTTTTTAAGAGTTTTAGAGTTTTTAGAGTTTTAGAGTTTTTAGAGTTTTAGAGCTTTTTATGGGTTAAATTTGTATATGTGGGTGGGAGTATGTTGATAATTTTGTATAGTTGTATTTTGTTTAGGTTTTGTTGGGTTGATAAGTGTTTTTCCCCCCAATCTCGATGTTCTGTGCAGGACAATGACAATAAAGATTTATCTATCTACCTCAGGATAATCCACTGGATGAACAGCATCTTGGTTTTGGGAGGAAAAAACCTTCCCTAATGCTTGCTATCAAATCTTTGTATGGAGAGATACTGGGAATCAAGCTGTGAATATTCAGCCTCCAAAAGCATATACTGTATTTGCCAGCGTATAAGACACATTGGAATACTGTATAAGATGCATCCACATTTTAAAGGGAAAAATTTTTTTTTCAACATTTCCCCATTAATTTCCAAAATTAACTCCAGGAGCCAGGTGTGGGGGAGGAGAGGGCTCCCTTGAAATCCATTTCCTCACCATTCTACTGCCACTGGCCACCAGGAGCTGAGGAGAATGGGATAGGGTGCGGGGTGGGAAGAAGGATCCTTTAAGCCCATTTCCACCCCATCCCACCACAAGCTGAGGAGAGTGGGATGGTGTGTGTGTGAAATAAGATTCCTTTCAGAAGACAGAGAAGGCGGGATCGGCTGGGGCAAGATTGCTCCTTTAGGAACCAACTGATCCCACCACTGCTGACCATCAGGAGGCGGGGAGGGTGGAGTCGGCTGGGCAAGAGATCTCCTTTGGAATCAGCCCTTTGCCCAGTTCCAAGGAATCAGCGGCAGCTAGCCGCCAAACCGCACAGGTGGCCCTGTTACTTGTGTATAAGACGCATTCCATTTTCTGGTGTATTTTGAGGGGGAAGTGAGTCTTATATGCCAGCAAATATGGTATACACTGCTAAATGCTGATCCCTTATTGTAAGCATGGAGAATCTCTGGCCCTGGAGCCAAATATGGCCCTCTGAAGTTCCTTCTGGGATGCACAGCGGGGACCTGAAGTCTCAGCCTCTGGTTCCACAACCAGAAATCTAAACCACAGAACTATCCAGCCAGTTTATTGGAATATAAACTCCCAACAATTTTTCTGAAACTGATTTCAACCATTGAGCTTAATGAGATTCTCAAACTTTCCCTTATTCTGTGGTTACATTTCCCCCTTCTTTCCAGGAAGCTCACTTGTGCAGAGATTTCTTGGTAGGGTATATGTTTTGATCTGGGTTTTACTTGAAAAACCCTACGGGCCTTCACTGTAAACAACACCAGGGTAACTATTAAAGATTATTTGCTTGCATGACGTTTCGGGAACCAGACCACAGTTTCACAGCCAAGCCTGTTGGAATTCAGAGCACATAAGATTGGCATTAAGCTGAAAGCATCTTAATCCCTCTGTAAGCATCAAAGCATGCTAAGAAAGAAACATTATGTCTTTGACTAGGTTTGAAAGAAATGACACAGCTACCACAGAGAAGAAAGGCGGTTTTAGGATGATGGGCTAGCAAATATTGCGTTCTTACAGAGTTCGATCCTGACCAGGATCAAGGTTAACTCAGCCTTCCATTCTTCTGAAGTTGGTAAAATTAGTAGTCAGTATGTTGGGGGCAAAATGCTAATTAACTTGAGAATTGCCCAGAGAGTGTTCTAAGCACTATGGCAGGGATTCTCAACCTGTGGCCAGTGGGCTGGATGCAGCTCGCAGCACCACTTCATATGCCCCACCCACTGCCTCCACCACACCAGGAAGTGCCATGTGGTGGAGGAAGGGCAAACTGGCTGTCCAACCCCCAATGCTGTCTGAGGGAGCGTGACCTGGCCCCCAGCTTTAAAAGGTTGAGAACTCCTTTACTATGGGGGTGGTAAGGTAAAGACAAAGGTTGCCCTTGGTTGAAAGCCAGTCGTATCCAATTCTAGGGTTCAGTGCCCATTTCTGTTTATAGCCAAAGAAACCCTTTGCTGTCTGCATCTGCTGATGTTTCCATGGATACGTGGCAATCATGCCTCAACAATGGAGTGCACAGAATATAAGTGTAATTGTTATTGCTGTTATATCCTGGATTCTACCAACTAATGACTGTTACTGATGGTTCAACTAATGCTCCAGACATATATAATTAATTTATAGCCTAATCTTAGAGATATTTACTCTGCTTAGTTCTGTATAGTAACTTCATAGTAAGTGTTGTAAGATTGCAGTTTCACAGTGCAATTTGGGATCTGTCTGTTCAGAATTCAGTCAGGTTTTATTCATTTGATAACTTGAGATACCCAATGAGGTATAGTAAATAAATAATCTTTGTGTCAGAAATTATTCTGGGTTGAAAAGATGTTTGCTAGAGAAACTCCACTTAGAGGACTTATTTTCTTCTTGAAACTAAGCTCTCGCGGGACTTGGGTTCCCGCCCTTTCTAACGAGAAGCACAAAAGGCTTCACAGTCTCTGTCATCCTACGATCACCTTCCCGCCTGAATGTATCTTTCCTGTACAGTATATATAGGCGCTGCTGCGTCATTGCTCTCCATGTTCAGTTTCTGAAATAAAGTTGTGTTTGGCCCTGTTATGCTGGCTGCTTCGTATCTTTGCTGAACATCAAAGGTGGCCTTTTGTGTTTTTGTTTGTTTGTGAGAAATTCCAATGAAAGTAAGTTACAGTGGTTTTGATCTTGTCCAAAAGATCTTTATTCTCTGGTATACAGTGATCCCATGATCCTTCCTAGAAGTGATTTCTAAGTGCAACAGTCACCAAAATCCTGTAGTTTGGCATAGTAAATTGAATCAACTGGGTATTTAGTGATTCAACTCCTCTGTAAATTCCATTGGCTCAAATGGGCCTACGTTATTTGATTTACTATCCAAAGCAATAGCATTTGGGTTACCTGAAAGGACATTTGAAGACATTTTTATAGGATACAACAGGAATTTTGACATTCTCTTATTTATTCTAAGTGTCAAGGAATGCATTATTTTGTTTCACCATTTATATCTTTTATTTTTAAGTGACAAAAACCAAAACATCAATATGATTTTAAAAAAAGCTTTATCAGAACAAGAATAGATTAAGATTTTGAAAATTAGCACTCAATCAGATAGGTATTAAGTATTCACTTAAAGAGTGGCTCTTGCAAAACAAATAATAGACTTTATCTTGGCAAAGGATGACTTCCTACTGATTAGTATGAAAGAAGATATCAGCTTGATACGGAAGCTATTCTTGCTTGTGCTTCTCCATGTTTGGGGCCAGCCCCTTAGCTGATGATTTCTATTTCTAAAGGGCCTTTGGCTCATTCAGTATACCTCTGCCCTCCATGAACTGTACTGCTGTGCTAATTCATTAAGAAAGGCTTGGCTTTCTGCCACTGTAAGCATGTAACCAGAGAGAATGGTTCTCTGTATGTTGTTCTAAAGATACTTCTATGATCTTATTAGGCTTTAAGACCTAATTGTTTGGCCAATTAAGGGCAACCACAGCCTTTCTCATATATGTGATGCTGTCCAGAAACAGAAGTTGGAAAGAGAAAGAGATTTACATGAAAGTGTACTCAACAGTATACACAATAATTTGTTACGTTTGGCTTAGTCTTTTGAAGAGCATCAAGAAAGCGTAGCAGAGCTATCACTCTCGCTGATGTTAATTTTAGGACCCTACCAGTGTGAAGTGGTTGTACATGTTGTCCACCTCATAGTTAGCAAATTCCTACTCATCTCCTGCAAGTGATTATTATCTAGAGGCCTAGGAAATGTCGCCCTTGCTTGGAAGCCAGTCATATCTAGGGTTCAGTGCTAATCTCTGTTTACAGCCAAAGAGTCAGAACTGTCTGCATCTGTAGATGTTTCCGTGAACATGTGGCAGGCATGCCTAGACACTGGAGTGCATGGAATGCTATTTACCTTTCCACCGAAGTGGCACCTATTTATCTACTTGCAATTTCTTGCTTTTGAACTGCTAGGTTGGCAGGTGCTGGGACAGAAATGGGAGTTCATTCCATCATGCAGTACTTGGGTATTGAACTCCAACCTTCCAGTTGTCAAGTTCAGCATCTTAACCACTTGAACCAACACAGTCCCTTTGAGGCCTAGTACACACATTAATTATTATGCTGTGCTAACAAGATGTTTTAAGCTAAACTGGGTCCATGTTGGTGTGGGCTGAGGGCATGGATTGCCTGCCATTAGACTGGGTTGGAGGCATGCCCAGATCTTCCCTTTTGCCTCTCTATCCTGTATGTTTGGTGTTCACAAATGGGCAGGATCCATTTGCACTGAGATGGGAAGGAGAGAAAGAGGAGGTGACAAAGGTGAGTCAGGCAGGAAGACAAAGCAGAGCAGTCAATCAGGAGGACAGATGACAGTAAAGGCCTGGGTTCTCAGTGGCAACTCCTCTATGATGACACCTGGGTATAGTTTTCAAACAAGCATACACAAGGTTTTACTGCTATTCCACTGCTATCCCTTGCTGAAACAACAGATTAAAACAGCAAGTTAACAATGGTGTTGTAGTAAATTTAGAGGTCCAGGTGCTCAAAATGACAGTCCCCATAAATACATTTTGGAGATAGGGCTCAACATTTAGATGGCTTAGCTTTGATAGTTCTCATGAACATCTGGGGCAGATTAATTGTTCTATGGGCATCAGAATTTACACTTTACACCTACAGGGTGTAATTTTCCAGGTAATTTTGCAGGCAATTTTGTTGACTCACATCCTAGCAATCTTTACTAGGGAGCAGGTATTACATAAAGTTAATGGATTTTAATGACCCATTCAGGAACAAACCAATGGAAACTACTTTCCATTAAATGGGTTTATAATAGTATATTGTTGTAGGGAAAATCACTACAGAGTTGGGAGCTCACTCCATTATGCAACACTCAGGTCTTGAACTGCTGACCTGCCAACTTTCCAGTCATCAAGTTCAGTGTCTTAACCACTAAGCCACTGCAGTCCCTACAGATAAAACTTTCATAAATTCAGATGAAATATGTTTGTTGGGGGAGAGGTTGCTTTAAGAAATAGTTGGCCTTTCACTCTCATAGTAAATAAATAATAACTTCAGTGTGGAGATTTGTGCTACCACCTTCACATTCTTCAGCTAGCTCAGAAGTTATACTCCCACACAGCCAATGTATTTTGGCATATTGAACTACAACCTCTGGAACATAAACCAGGGAGCTGTACTCCAAAACATCTGGAGAGCAGCAGACCAGGAGATGGCGGGGCCAGAATAATAAATCTGGCTCTGCTAAATATGTATTTACCTCTCATTTATTGTATTTCTTCCTTGTCACTATCCTCGGTTGCAGCCAATTCTCTCTGCTCAGTGGGGGGGGGGGGGGGGGAGAGAGAGATGAAATCAATTACAGAATCATTACTTTGAATGTCAGAAGATGAAAGAAACTTTATTCTAAAACAGTTTTATAATCAATAGACTTGAGGAATCTTTCAAAAAAATGTTGCTGGTTTCCTTTTTGTATTTTTAAATCTATGAAATGCAAATGCAGGTGCTTATATACTAAATGCTAAAGCGCTCTCTTTATGCTTTGCAAAGTAACTCTAAAAACTACAGTTTTTACCCAACTAGCTATGTTGCAAGAATTTATAGTAGTTCTTGCCTCTGGCAGGCCTCTTTCCAATATGCCTGAGCTGGGTACCCATTTTAACAACCTTGGAAGGATGGAATACTGAGTTAACCTTGAGCCCATAGGAAGTAAACTCAGATTACACTAATCATTGCACCAGAGGTGGCTCTGGAGGTTATGGTTTGGCTTTCAGTCTATTATACGTGTTCTTGAAAGCTAGCTTTAGTGATTATGGTTGTTCTCAAGGAGATTATGAGACATCACAGCAGTTGAGACATCAACGGTGTTGTCAGGGGTACAAATAGGTTTCAAATAAATTACTTGCAATAAATTCCTATTTGCAGTAGCAAAATTATAACTACATTAGGTAAAGGTAAAGGTTGTTCTTGCTCAAAAACCAGTCATATCCAACTCTAGGTTTCAGTGCTCATCTCTGTTTATTGCTGAAGAACCAGAAAAAAGACCTCCCCCTCACACTTTTTTCTGATCTCTGGAAGGGATTAATTGGTTTTCAATGCATTTGCAGCACTTCTGACAGCGGTCTCTAGTGGCTTGCTCTGATAATGTGTCAGACCATCCCAGACAATCAGCTATGAGCTCCCCACCACCACCGGAAGTGCCAAAAACACCATGTTTTATCTGCCAAAATGCACCGAAAACACAACACAAAATTCCAGGAATGGAGCGGAAATGCTCTCCATACCCTCCCACCATCATGGAAAGTGGTGGAGGCTGCTCGAGCAGCTGGGGGGGGGGGATGGCACAATTGCACCTGCCATGCCAAAAATCTGTTCATATGGTGAAAAAAAAGTAAGCCGAGGCGTCATTTTCAATGTATTTCCTTTTGTATCGTGAGAATTACATTATTCGAGGCGTTCATTACCCGGGACTCCACTGTAGATGGCTTTGTGAGCAACTCAAAATCTCTTTAATACAAGAATAAAAAAATGAACTCTTCATTTCCATCACAATAAAAGTAAAATAGTAATAAATTATAAAATTGTTAATTTTCATGACACTCAAACTACTTGAGGTTGTCACCTTGGCAGGGATGGCCTGTGGCCTCTAGATGGGACAGAGTTGCAGTGATGAATTGGAGAGAGAGCCTGGATAGTTATACGAATAACACATGTTTTTCAGATTTCTGGCCCAGCCAAAGCAAGCCTTTCCAAATAATGATGGGTATTGTCATTTCACGCTTCAGGAAGGCTCCTGCTTGTAGAAGCCTGGCTAGAAGGAATGGCTTTACAGAGTCTTTATTTCTCCATAATTTGGGGAGGTCAACTGGGAAGTTCTAGACCAGGGTGTCTCAACTTGGCCTTCAGATGTTCTTGGACTTCAATTCCCAGAAGCCCTGATCAGGGTTTCTGGTAATTGAAGCCCAAGAACACCTTGGGGCACAAGGTTGAGAAACACTGCTCTGGACTAAAACATCTGCTGACAACTTTAGGGTTAGCAACACAAGCTAGAAGACACCCTTGCTCTGTACAGATGGCTCTATTTGGCTGGTTGAAAACATAGACCCACTGGGACCACAGTACTGTATTGAGAATTTCATGGGAGACAACTTTTTACATTCCTCACTCCTTTTCAGCAAGATTTTAATCTTCTACTTAATTCTTTTTGGCTCTGTTCAATACAAACTTCCATACTTACTGTTGGCCTAAATTTCTGTAGGCTCATGGTTTTATGTTTAATTGTTGATAGCCCAGTTGTCATCTTTGCTGCATTAAAATAAATACATTTTGTGTCAGAAATTACTCTGGGTTGAAAGGATTTTTGCTGGAGAAACTCTGCTCAGGGGACGCCCGAATGAGACTCTTTTCATGTCCCCAAGATCCGTTGTGCAACACTCAGGTATGGAACCCTGACCTTCCAGTCTTCTTCTTCATCATCTTCCGATGCTTCAAGGCTCTTTCTGTATACCCAAAAACCAACTTATTACCATTCAGAATATTAAGACATTTACAAATGCTGTTAAAAGTCTTATTTTAAAAGATGGGCTGAAATGAAATCCTCACTCATTCTTGTTTTCAGTTTCAGAAAAACTCAAAGTCAATGTTAGCTCTAACAGCACCTTTAACATCTTTTTCAGCATAGGTGCCCCTGTTACCCATTAGAAAAATCAGATATTCTAGGAGCTTATTGCTCTGAGCATTGCCTTTTTTTTGTACATCCAAAACCACCATGTGGAAATAAAATCAGTTCCTTAGTAACACAAAGAAAACCAGGAGGCAACATTTTCATCTTGTTTATTTTTTTCTCTCCCCTCTTACATCTTCACCCCTCTTTTTCATTTAAATTTCCTTATTCCAAATATTGCATGCACTGAGTCATTATGCACCATCTTTCTTCATAGGCTCTCCCTTTTAAAATATTTCTATGCAATTAATGTTTTTAGCTTCAATGAGATCAACAGGTGTGGAGTGATTAACACAGTTCTGATAGGCACGTCTGGTTGCAGCTGATAATGTAATCCTAAAGGCTGCTGGGTAATATCTTCCCTTGCTTAAAAGGCAGCAGCTTAATCTATTTGCCACGGGTTTGGGGGAAGAGAGTGTGTGTAAGAGAGAAAAAAAACCTTGTGATTTGTGAGAGACAATGCTTGCATTGGCACAGTAGGAGAGTTTATAAAATCTGCACTTTGAATGATGAGTCACCAACATACTGTACATAGTTTTATTTCTTGGAGAAATTAAAAGTATGAGGGTAGTAGTCACTGGATAAAATTAAGTGATGCTTGCAGGCAGTAAAAAGCAATGATAGTGCCTCTTCCTTGCTACCATCTTTGCTTCTTGAGTTACCAAATTTTGCTGTTGCCATTTCCTTCTTCAGCCATGCAAGGAAAATCCTAGTGCGGGCATTAGAATGTGTACAGATGCTTAATTATAGTACCTATAGAATTGAAATAAGGATAAATATGGTGCATAAATGGAACTCTGAACTGCCCTCTTCCTGTGTAATTAGCCAAAGTCAATTAAGAGGTTTGTTATCTCCTCAGCCCACATCTATGCTTCCTTTTAAAAGCAAGGAAGGCTTCGTTGCCTAAAGCAAAGGATTTCCCTTCCCTAAAAGTGCCCTAAATTTTATTCAAAGAAGACACTGAAAAAATCTGCCACTGCTAAAATTCCTCAGCTGAACTGATTAGAACTTTTTCTCTGGAATTATCACTGCTGAAGAAAATAGGCATGATTTAGCAATAGTCAGCACCAAATGCCAACCCCCTTTGGTTGTTTAGTTGTTAATGCAAAAGATTTTTTTACTTGTTCAGAATTTTTCATCTATTCACAAAGTATTGCCTCACATCACTCTGAACAGGCTTTGCAGTGAAATCAGAAAATATTCAGATCATCTGAGCGACATTCTCGCTGTTATTTGTGCAATTATTTTGGGAGGACGCTGGACTGCAACACCTAAAATGGGCCACCTGCTCCCTTCGTTGTAGCCTCTCCTCCACTTACACCAACGGTGCTCAAACTATGGCCTGTGGGTCGGATCTGGCCCCTGACACCAATTCCCAGAAGCGGAAGTAAAATGTACCTGTATGGGTGCATTTTACTTTCGCCTCCCGGAGTGACGAGGCGGCGTGGGCCAGATAAATTGGCATCAGGGTCTGGATCCGGACCACTGGCTATAGTTTGGGCACCTCTGGTTTAAGCAGAGAAAATGGCAGCTTAAAATCTATCTCATCCTGTTGCAAAACAGATTGCAAGGCGCATTTTACTTCCACTTCCAGTGGGAGGAACCACATGATCAGCCCACTGAACTACGTGACTGGCTCACAGCCCAAAAAGTTTGGGCTCCTCTGACATACACATTTGATTCCAGCTCCCACCTCTAAAGTACAGCCATCTTACATAACTTAGTGCTGAGTTCTGATGGACAGCATCATCTTTCTTCAGAGTCCAGCACCACCAGGTGTCTTGAAGCAGCAGTAAGAAAATTAAAACTTGGACTAGTTTTTACTGCTGCAACGAATTGTAAAATGGTACAAGTGGGCACTCTCCAAAGTCATTTTGCCTTGAGAGAGGACATTGTGTTATATGACTACACATACTTATTTACAGAGGATGGTCCTCTATCTGAATATATGCCAGAGGACAGTCCTCTTTTCCAAGGACTATTTGAAGGTCTGTCAAATCCAAGATTGATTTAAAGATGAAGAAAGAGAGTTGAGACCTTGTCATTAATGTCACACCCTTCTCTCTGATACTGATGTCAAACCTTTTCTTAATTGACTGTTGAAACAATAATCTCTTTAAATCACCATAGGAATACGCTAGAGCAAAACCAAATTAGAAGATGGAGTAAAGAACTCACTGGACAAGGAATAACATTAAAGGTGGATATGGCTGAGGAACTCAACATCCCCTACATCACTTGGAGGACCCTGAACAGGCTGAGGGTTGGAGTTCCTAAATACAAAGCCAACATGCTAAAGTGGGGGCTAATGGTGGACAGCAAGACACTGTGTGAATGTGGAGAGATACAGAGTCCAGCTCATTTACTGATATGCCGAATACTGCCAGAAACATGTACCATTGAGGACTTAAGTTTGGTCAACAACAAAGCCAAGAAAGTGGCTTCATTTTGGCAGCCCAAAGTTTAATCAGGACATGAAAGAAGAAGAAGAAGACCAGAGGAATAAATGTATATCTATATCTATATCTATATCTATATATCTATATATCTATATCTATCTATATATATATATATATGACAGAAGAGTTTGTTTCTATGTGCTCCAAAGGCTCCCACACCCCTGGACTGATCCTTCTGGAATTTGGCACATACATACCTTGGGCTTGGGAGATCAGCACTGCAGGGGTCTCAAAACCCGGGGGGCATACGACCCCCAAATTGGGACACAATTGATCTATACAATGTGTGTGTTTCCCAATGATGTAATTGAGCTGATGTCATAGTCTCAGGTAGGTTGAGATTGTGACATCATCTGACTAGCTCAGCTGTAGCCCTCTGAGCTCAGCACTGTGGGGGGTCACAAGCCCCATATTGGGGTCCCTCTGAGCTCTGGCCACAGTGGCAGTCTTGACAGCTTTAAGAAAGGATTAGACAATTTCATGGAGAACAAGAGTATCAATGGCTATAATTATGGATACTTAAGGACAACCTCCGGGTTGGAGAGATAGGCAGGATATCTCTCAATATCATTTCCAGGGAATCCTAAGCAGGCATCTGCTTGGGAATACCCTGAAGGAAATGGTGAGCCACTGTGTGAGACAGAATGCTGGACTGGATGGGCTGTGGCCTGTTCCAGCAAGGCTGTTCTTATGTATGGGAAGGATAAGGGTGGTAAGTGACCATCAACAGGGAAGCGGGATGGGTGAGGGAAGAGAGAGATGGAGGAAGGGAGGCAGGAGTGACCCACATACACCCCACGAGGTTTCCAAGAGGGACAGGCTGGCCTACATTAAAGAAAAAGTAAAACCCGGGCAAGGCCGGGTAATCAGCTAGTTCTTTAATAATCTTCACTTGTTTCCTCTATTCTTCTTTTGTTCCCACCTAATATTAACTTCCCCTTCTAAGGACTGGTTGTTTTCTTCCAAATGAGAGATACTCAGGTTGCTGCAGCCTGTTAATTTTTAAAAGTTAACGCTAATCATTTGGTCCATATGATGACATTTAGAACACATATACTGTATTGTTATTTCTGAGAAGGTTGCTCAGACGTTGAAAGCAATGAAACTAGCAATGTTTCAAAATCATCAATATAAAACCCATTTTTTTCTATTTGGCCTATTATTTCTAAACAAAAAAGGAGAGCTACCAAGAGATGTAAAATCTGAAAGCAGCAGCCAGCTATTCAACCCAGTGAATAGGAGGAGCCAGTATTATTTGCAAGCCAGTATTTTTTTTGTATGTATGCATGTTTGTATGCAGTCATGTTCATAGATGTAGTTGCTACCATTTCCCCCTCATTTTGTCTTTAAGTACAGTTACAGTGCCATCTTCTGGAAAGATGAAAATATTATTTTTGCTGTGGCATGTTTTTATGAGTACTACACCTCCTTTGCAGTTTTGGATAGGTAGTTGCCAATTGTTGTGAACTGTGAGGTCTGGAATACTTCCTGAGTAAGTACAGCAGAACTTCACAATGTCAGCGACTCAGGGTATAATTTTCTTTTGGGGCACCTTCTAGAATCCCAGAAATGTCCAAAAAATGAAAATTCAGTACAATACAGTATCATTGTCATCTGCAACTCGTATCTGAGAATACATTTTTTCAGAAGCAGGAAAAATACCATTGCGTAAATTTGTTTAAGGTGGATCCCAGCTTGCCATGAAGTGACCCACACACTATGATCACGGAGCCATCTCCTGTGGCACATGAAATGAGACATGCAGGATTTAACATGGGGACTGCAATGGACTGGCATATCAGAATTCACAAGATCCTTATTAGAAAGGAAGGTAAAGGTCACCCTTGCTTGAAAGCCAGTTGTATTTGACCCTAGGATTCAGTGCTCATCTGTTTTCAGCCGAAGAGCCAGCACTGTCTGCATTTGCAGGCATTTCCGTGGACATGTGGCAGGCATGCCTAGACACTGAAGTGCACAGAACACTGCACTTTTAAATTATTATTTATTTTTATTAAGATAGTTTCCAAGAAGATCATAACATTACACCTTTTTTGGGATTACAATTCTGTATCCAATTACCTAGAAGGAAACTAAATGTAGGAAACTAACTTTCACAATACACATAGGAGGCTCCTTTCATGTCCCCAAGTGGAGCTCTCGGGAATTGAAACCCGACCTTCCAGTCTCCAGCTCAGTGTCTTACCACTAAGCCACCAGGGGAGCTGCAGTGAGAGTGAGAGAAAGAGAGAGAGAAAGAGAGAGAGAAATCTTGTCTTTTTTTAACGATATTTTCTAATCAATAGCAAAATTAAATTTATGAATGGCATCTCTGGAATTAGTTTGCATTGTCTGTTGACTGGTATCCAGAATTTAATCACAGGATACCTCTGAAGCATAGCCATAATTCTGCAACATTTAAATGCTTTTAATAGCCAAATTCGCTTCAACTCCATGTTTTAGGCCATCTTTGTTGATGAAGAGTGCTGTAGAATTCAGAAGCTTGCCATATTTGTAATATATTTAAGTACAAATTGATCCCCATCCATAGAGCATATGTTTCAAGATCTTCTGAGGATACCTGAAACCACAGAAAACAACAAACCCCATATTTAAGCACATATCATAGAAACATGTTTGTGTGTGTGCATGCACACAAATGCCTCCCTCATTCTATACTTGTGCTAACAAAATGGCTGCTGTAAAAAACACAATCCACTTCTTAACATTACATTGCAGTGGCCTCTATTGGCCAGGTCTGGTAATGTGCCATAGATTTTCATAAATATTATGTATTTTGAGATTTTTAAAAAATGGATATTTTTAGACCCACAAAAACCTGAAACCATGGAAACAAAACCTGTGGTTAAGGGGGATGAACCTGTAATTTCTTGACTCAGAATTTTACTTTTAAATCCAGGCTATCACAATAAATACAGAGACTTTGAGTTAAACCAGGCAATATAGTCAATGTGTCATTAGAAGTAGAGACTCCTTGAGTGATTAAGTGGTATCTGCTTACCCAGCATGAGTTTGTCTAACTCTGTGTGTTGCAGATTAGCTTGCTTTTAAAAAAATCATTTGGACATAATTGCAGTGCTTGAACAGATCTGATTACAAGGGTGGTTTGTTGTTGTTTTTTGGCTCAGGCTTTGAGCTTCCAACAGATTTCATACCTGGGGAAGACACTATACAATTTCCCCCTATTTACTATATATATATATTTTTTAAAATCCCACCTTTTCTATTTTCTGCCCTTTCCAAAGAGAACTAAGCTCTCTTACAAATGATGAAAAGGACATGCACAACAAAAATCACAATAAATTACAGTATGATGATGCTATTAACCATATAAAAGGTGCCAATTTAAAACTGTTAAAAACATATCATGGACCAGTACAATGTATGCATCTTGTCACTAAAGGTCATTTCTCACCTGGGCATACAATTTCCAGAGGCCTTCCTGAAAAGGCATGTTTTGGCCTGCTGGCAGAACAACAGTGTGTGTGTTTTCGTGTCAGAGATTACTCTGAGTTGGAAGGATTTTTGCAAGGGACACCTGAACGAGACTCCTTTCTTGTCCCCTATCATGCAGGTCTCAGGAAATCGAA
This sequence comes from Bradypodion ventrale, assembly GCA_035047345.1. Classification (NCBI taxonomy): domain Eukaryota; kingdom Metazoa; phylum Chordata; class Lepidosauria; order Squamata; family Chamaeleonidae; genus Bradypodion; species Bradypodion ventrale. Next base: position 118,781,458 of record JAWDJE010000006.1, on the reverse strand, counting down.
CCCCGTCCTTCCAGTCTCCAAGCACAGTGCTTTACCCACTGAGCCACGAGGGAGCTGCTAGAACAAAAGTAAGGAAGTAGCATCCCACATCTTGGAAGCAGTCACTGAGAAGACCCTCACTTATATCCTGACCAAAGATGCCTCTGTGGGCTTGTACCAATAGAAAGTGTTCCCTGAAGATATGAAAAAGTAAGACATATGTATGGGAAGTGGCCTGTCCAAATACAGTAAGTGGCCTGTCCAAATACACCCAATCATATAAGGCTTCATAGGTAATAATCAGCACTTTAAATTATTTCTGGAAATGGACTGTCTGGTAGCCAGTCAAGCATGTTGTAACAACAAGTCTTTTCCATAATATATGATTTAAACCTAATTAATCATGGAATGTTGGGATGCTGGGCAAAAAACCTAAATCTTCCTTCTTAACTTTGTTTAACATCCTAGAAGTTTAGGCAATGTGCCTACTGATTAAAACAATATAATGCTAGAATACCAAGTGAATTTTGATGATTATTTCCCCTCCTCCTACTCCTTCATTAGAGAAAACACCTGAGTTATTAACTTTGCCACATAAGCTGGCATCCAAATTTCCCCAAATATAGCACTGCTGAGAATCTCTTTCAAGACTGCTGCTGACTTGTAATGGGTCAGATGGAAAAGCTGGCACAGCCTGTGAAATTTCCATAGCAACCTGCATTATGGGGGGGAAATGAGTTTTGATGAGCACACAAAGGCTAAATTGCCATTCTCTTAAATAGTTATTTGGCTTCGTAGGCATGGTTGGAGTTCAGAAGGTGTGCTCGGGGCATTGATCTGTTACACCAATACTTTGAAGCCGTTAATTCAGATTCCAAACCCTCTTTAATTAAAACTGCAAGCAAAGCTCGAAAAACCAATTTTTTTTAGAGTTACAATACCCAGAATTCCCCTCCCAGACTAGCTACTGGCCATGACAAGAGTTGTGTGAAAAAGAAATAGTTCCAAGCTCTGTTTGAAGGTTAGTCAACCCCTTGCAGTCATTCTTACATTTACCTGATATTTTTGTCTCTCACCTTCTCTCACCAGATGCAAAAAAGGTGATAGACAGAGAGATGGGCAGGTAGCGGCAGTGGCGGCAGTGGCGATGGCGATGGCGGTGGCGGTGGCGATGGTGGCGGCTGCTACTCGTTTCTGAGTATACAGTTTCCCCTGGTATTTAACAGGGGAAATGCCACTGGCATGAATTTGTTTAAGGTGGATCGCAGCTCGCCATGAAGTGACCCCACACTGTGATCACGGAGCCATGTATGAAATGAGTCATGCAGGATTTGACACCAGTACTGCAATTGACTGCCACAGCCTTGAGGATATTGACAAGGTGTGCCTTCACAGCCAGTCCATCTGGCATCAGCTTTTCTATTTCCATGACCATTGGGAATCAGACTCAGAACAGTGAAGTGGGTCCTCCTCTGCTCATTTTGCCGTTGGGCCCAATATGATGGTTTCCAGTGGCATTTCCTCCACTGAGGGGACCATCACCCCATGCAAAGGGGCTCATCCACCCATAGCCGTTGGCCCATTTAGGAGTCAGTTTATTTACCACCACCGCCACCCAACACTTGGCATTGAGTCACTGGCTGTACGGCCTTCTACATTACTGTGTAACAGGATGTCCGGCCAGACTAGGGCTAATGTGATTCTTAAGGATTAAATTTTTGTGTTTACATACAAAACAAAAACATGGAATAGGCTATTTGAGTGTGTGTTCTTGTTCTTTCACCAATTTCTGAAACAGAGTCTCTGACAAATGAATGATTTGTATTTTTTTAAAAAAGAAAGAGAAATATTTCGCGTACTTTTGTGTATTCTTCTCTCTCTTCATCTTTGTTTCACCCTTTGTATCTCTCTTCATCTTTGTTTCACCCTTTGTATGTCCTATATCTTCTTTTCAGTCTTGGTACATCTTTTGTTCTTCCTAGATATGTTACATCACCTGATAAATGTTTTACTTCTGCTTCCGGGAACAATGAGAGCAGTGTGGGCCAGATGAATCTCAGTAAACCCATTCGTGTGGATTCACAGGGTGCTTGGGCTTCTGGGAATTGAAGTCCAATAACATCTGGAGTGCCAAGATTCGCCATCATGGGTCTAGGCCAAACGTGAAACTCCCAAACTAAAGGCACCTTTTGACAAGTTCATTCTGCAGTTCCTTTCGCCTGACTTATTGTGAGAAAGGAGGAGAAAACTTACAAGGGGTTGGTATCTATTGGAGGGAATGTGGCAGATGGCATAATGACTACTGTTAACACATAGCCATTCTGAAGAATGTTATATGGAAACCCACAAGGGCCTGAAACTTTAGATGTATTAAAATAGTAAGGGTAGGGGCAATCTACTAATAGAAATGCCTGTGTTGGGGAAAATTATTTATTTGGACTACAATTCCAGATGAGAAGAAATCCTATGGAAAAAATGGCATGCATTATTGTGGGCCAACATTGTATCCCAGGGACACACCGATGTCAATTTCTTACCTTTTGTCATTTATGTTGGTTTTCCTAGAATGGCACTTCAAATCCCACAATTCAGTTGGTGTGTAGAGGTGGCAGAAAGGTGTACCACATTTCCTCCACAGTTTAAAGTCTATCAAGTCTCCAAATATCATGTACATCAACTCAAAACTTTGTAGCTGGTTTGGTTTTTCAGTGATCTGCTTTAGCAAATTTACACATTGATTTTGGTCTGGGCCACAAATAGCTCTGAACGGAACTGAGATACAGAACTAGCCTACATGTTGGACTGGGAGTCCTTTACAAAGTCCCAATGTGTGGTCCAAAACATCTGGAAAGATATTAATCTATGGGTCAATGTTAAACTAGCTAGGACCTGATTAAGTCAAATCACTGTGTTAATGGTGTTTGGCTGCCACAATTTATTCATCTAATGAGTTTCATCAAGGTTCTGCTTCAATGAGAATATTATGTTAGCTTATTCATTTCATCAATATCTCAAACATCTGATCATCCACTTATAGATTGCAGGTGAGAGTACAGTTGTCGGACTGCAACATCCAGAGTTTTGATTGCTGACCTTACTGGCTTGGGTTTCCTAGAGCTAAAATTCAGCAAAATTTGAGGAAACAAAATTAACAAGAATTGATTTAGTTTACCATTCATTTTAGACAATTTAAAAGCTCCTATCCAATAGTTTTTCTGTGTGAGTGATACGATCCATGGCAGGTTCGTTAACTCATCTCCACGCACCCCCAGTTTTACTGACCCATTTATCCCACATGCAAGCAAGAAGATATTCCTGCTGCTAATGAAAATAATTCCACCTACGTCTTGAGCACAGTTTCCAGCTATGTACACTGGGGGTCAGTAAAATACAGGATATGAACAACTTTGTTCAAGCCAAGTCAAAATCAATGATGTAATTTTCTCCACTCCCTTTATTTCCATTACAAGACATTGTTTGAATAGGCTAGTTATTTATATTTACAGGCAAGATTTTTACCTGTCTACAATCCTCCTGTGTCTTAACTGTGATAAATTGTGCTATACTGATTAACTGCAGAAATTTGGCAGATATGAGCAACCTGGACGTGGGAAGGATATGTAAAACAGAAGCCAATTATTCTCAGCATTTCTTGGCTAGGTTTTTTACTTGACTCTTTTCTCATTTAGATTTCCCTTCTGGGTCTCCATTTGCTTTGAGCTTCTATTGATCCACATTTCTTATTATTTTCTTATACATTTGGGTCCACATACACACAAAGCAATTTTGGAAGCAGAAGTTAGCAGTTTTCCAAGTGAGAATGTTATCAGCAATTCTCTAGGGTGAGTGTGGAGGTGTTCCTTTGCATCACTGCTAAAGCCAAAATAGTCCAGATGGTCTGCAGCATGAGTTCTCAACCTTTTTAAGGCGGGAGCCAGGTCATGCTCCTTCAGACAGCTTCGGGGGCCAGATGGCCATTTTGCCCTTCCTCCACTACATTGCACTTCATGGTGTGGTGGAGATAGTGGGGGGGGGGGCACATGAAATGGCACCGCGGGCTGCAGGTTGAGAATCCCTGGTATGCAGCATCAAGTCCTCTCCTGCAGAGTTAATTTAGGAATATCAGAACATATGTAGTAGTCTTTACTCTGATCCAGGCCCTTGGCTATTCTGGGTCAGCATGTCCAACTCTAGCTGGAAGCAGATTTCCAGGGTTTCAGTCAGGAACAGTTCCCTGTGAAGGTGTCTGGTATTCCCTGGTGGTCTTCCATTCAAGTACCCAGTTTAGCTTCTAATATCAGATGAACTTGGATTCATTCAGAGTGTTGGTTTGGAGTTTCCTATCTGAAGACATCCTATTGTTTGAGATGAAAGAAGATAAAGAGTGTCTTCTGTAGTCTACATGTGGAAACTGACTGGGCCAGCAGTCAAGTCTTACTTCCACACTGTGGTCAAGTGGAGGCAGCAAGCTAGCTTAGGAGGGCCAGGACAAGTAGCATAGGATACATACCTCCTTCCTCTAACAGATGAGGATAGGCAGAGATACCATGAGACATCTGCTCATTGAGGCAATTACTTCATTTTACCTAATACCCATCCTTCTGGATCCTTGGACCATTCTCAGAGAATGTCAGAGATTTAAAAGTAGTTAAAATATCAAATGTATTTTTGTTGTTCCGTCGCACAGTCAATTCCGAACCTTCATGACCCCATTGATCACCACATGCCAGGCACCCATGTCTTCCACCATCCTTCTCTTTAGCCCACCCAGCTTTATGCCCATTGCATCAACAATGCCATCTAGCCATCTCATTCTCTGCTGCCTCCTTCTTCTTTTCCCCTCGACCTTTTCCAGCATCAAGGCTTTCTCAAGTGAATCCTCTCTTCTCATTTGATGTCCAAAGTACTTTAACTTCATCTTCAGTATTTGACCTTCCAAGGAGCAATCAGGCTTTCTTTTAAGACCAACCTATTTGTTCTCCTTGCTGTCCAGGGTACTCTTAAAATTCTCCTCCAACACCACATTTCAAAGGTGTCTATTCTTCTGTGCTCAGCTTTTCTTATGGTCCAGCTCTCATAACGATACATCACTACTGGAAATACCATTGCTTTGACTATGCGGACTTTTGTTTGCAAGGCGATGTCTCTACTTTTAACTATGTTCCCCAAATTTCTCTTATCTTGCTTCCCAAGAATTAGCCACCTTTTTATTTTATGGCTGCAGTCTCCATCTGCAGAGATCTTGGATCCTAAGAAGGTAAAGTCTGTTACTGCTTCTACTTCTTCTCCATCTATTTTCCAGGGACTGATAGGGCCTGTTGCCATTAACTTAGTTTTTTTGATGTTAAGTCTCAAGCCAGCTTTTACAATCTCTTCTTTCAACCTAAGTAAGAGCTTCTTTAGGTCTTCTTCACTTTCTGCCATTAGGGTAGTATCATCTGTATATCTCAAATTGTTGATATTTCTCCCAGCAATTTTATATAGAGATAAACTTCTTTCTTTTGTAAAATCCAATCAATGATCATGGTTGTTGGGAACTTCTGGGAGATATGGTCCAGAAAAATAATGATATCAACTTCCCTCAAGGCCTTAACCAGGGTGGAATCACTACGATTTTACACCCAGGTTGAGAGGGTACTGAAATCTAGAGGTAAATCTACTGTTGAATGTTAGAAAAATAAGTGGCAATATTTTCCACTTCCCCCACCCCATTTGTGAGGGACACACACAAAAAAAAATGTTCTCCTCCTCCCATGTCCAAATGACTAGTTGTAGTGCTGATTTCTCTGGGGTCTCATGCTAGTACCCCCGATTTGGAAAGACTGATAAAGAAGTGGGGGGAACCATATTCTTCTTGTACACAATGTTTCCCTACAGCTTCCATTATGGAACACTAGGTGGTGGTGCATCTCTCACACCTTTAACTCTTTCCCAAATGCTTGTATTGCCAAGTATTACAGTAAGTACTTTTATTTCTTAAGACTGTAGGACTGCAGAGTTCACATATAGCATGAAGTTAGAGTGGGCAGAAGCACCCATATGGCTGTGCCAGAGTTGCCTAACTCACATGAAAGCACAGAATATGGCTCCGTAGTTTTGCTGTACTGTAACATAGGAGGTGTAAGACGTACATCAGGGGTCCTCAAACTTAGCTCTCCACATGTTCTTGTACTTCAACTTCCAGAAGCCCTGATCAGCAGATGTGATTTGGGGTTCTGGGAATTGAAGTCCAAGAACACATGGAGAGCCAAATTTGAGAACCCCAATGTATATTATTGAGCGTTTGCACTTGAATTGGGAGACTACAGCTTCCATCAGTTGTCCTCTGGGAACAAAGGGAGCCGGAATACAACAACATCTGGAGAGCTACACATTCCTCATTGCTCTTGTAAGAGTATTTGCTTCTATTCGTTTTTAGTGACCCTTCTGTATCTTTCTTTCCTTTGATTGTCGTCCTCAACCCATTGACCCATTGCTGATTTTAAATTGTACATCCCTGGAAGTGGGAATGGGCCAGATGGAGGCCTCTGTGGTTTTAACCTTAGTTCTCCTTCGTATAGTTTGTGAATCCACACTCATGGGGTTATGCGCCTGCGCAGAACAGCCGATCGGAGGCTTGAAAAGCTATTGGTCAAAAGTTTTGGCGGTAAGACCGCCCACCGTACCGCCCACCCTGAGGCGCCCGCGCGCCATTTTACCTCAGTTCTCTTCTTTCCGCCGTAGCAGCAGGACGATCGTTGAGAGCTTCCTCAATTTTTTCGCCCTTCTGAGGGAAAGTCTTTTTGGCAAATTTCAACAATTTTTCTCGGTGATTCTGTCCTCCGGGCAGGATCGCCACCCCGGCTCTGTCTCTTCTTTCGAGTGGATTCAGTAGCCAATTTTTCTTCGCATCGATCACCGTCTCCCCCCTCAAGGGGGTGGCGGCTGGTCCGCCCTTCGGGGTACTCGCCTCCAGAAGCTTCCACTGGAAGAATTTTTCCGCGGTTCATGGCTGCAGCGTTTAAACAGTGCAGGGCGTGCCTTAAGAAGTTCCCAGCTTCCGACGGACACAGCCTGTGCCTCTTCTGCTTGGGAGAGTCGCATCAGAGCCAGTCTTGCCCGCACTGCAAAAAGTTTACGCGCCTCGCGGTGCAGAACCGAAGCAATCGCCTCAAGGCGCATATGATGGAGCTCGCTCTGGCTCCCGCCGCTTCCGCGTCCACATCCGCCGCTGCCGTCCAGCCGCCACCGGCTTCTTCCTCCGTGCTTCCGATTAGGAAGAAGAAAAAGAAGGACAAGAACGGCGAGAAGAAGCGCAAGCATGGGTCGGAGAAGAGACGGTCGCTTCCTCCCACCCCGCGCACACCCGCCTCTCCCGGGCCTTCGCCGCCGTTCTCGACTGCCCGATGTCCTTCTCCGGGATCTTCCATCTGGGGAGGACGGTCGTCTTCCGGGTCACCTGATAAAGGACGCAGGGCTGGGGCTCCAGCTCGCCCACTTCAGGTGCTCCCCTCTCCTCCCCGAGGAAGAAACCGCTCGCCGAGGCAGGCCTCCGTCTCTCCAAGGCCCAGAACGCCGACGGGCGACGCGGTCGTCACCGTTCCGACGACCGTTTCGCCGACACCGACGCCGGCCACCGTTTCGACACCCACCGTTTCGTGGAACACCAACCCGCCGGCTACCGGGGCTCTGCCTCCAGCGGACTCGGACGGATCTCAGATGGCCCTCGTCCGAGAGATGTTCCAGGTGATGGCGTCGTTTGCGGCCAAGCTCCAAGCCCCCATGCCTGCGGCCTCTGCGGCTCCGGTTCCGACCACCGCAAGCCCCGGGCATCCCGGCCTTGCCGTGGCCCCACTGACCTCTCGTGGGTCGAGTGCCCGCTCCGCCGGCCCACCCAACCCGTCATGGTGTGGTCCGGACGTCGATGCGGAGGAATCCCATCCCGCCGGCCCGCCCAGGCCGTACTGGCGCGGTCCCGACGTGGATGAAAGACTGCCTCCCTCGTCTTCCGATGAGTCCAGCTCGTCGTCGGAGGAGGACGAGGGAGACGTCGACGCCGAGCGCACGCCGGAGCAGGCTATCGGCTCAGTGGACCCACCGCGTGGTGAGGACCAACGCTCACTGACTGCCATGCTCACGAGGCTGGGCACCGCACTCAACCTCAAGGTCGATCAACCGCCGTTGGAGGGTGAGGATCAGATGACCGCGAAGCTCGACAGACGTGCTGTGCGGCCAGTCCACATAACCATGCTCCCCTCCATGATGACTTCGGCGAGGGCGACGTGGAAGAAACCTTTGGCGGCCCACTCCGTTTCGTCCAGGCTCGACAGCATGTACCGGGTCCTGGACGAGAACGTCGAGTTCTTGCAGGCTCACCCCCTGCCGAATTCCCTGGTGGTCAAGGCCTTCCAGCATAGGACGGCCACCAGCGGGTTTCCGGTCCCATCGACGCCGGAGGGAAAGAAACTGGACGCGGTGGGGCGTAAGTTCTACGCCACCGGTTCCCTGTTCTTCCGTGCCGCCAACTACTCGGCCGCCATGGGCCTGTATCAATCTCACCTCTGGGAGCAGGTGAAGGTTGAGACAGCGAGACTGCCCGCGGATGCCCAAAAGCGGATTGACGCACTGGCCACCGAGGGGGACTTCGTCGCCGAGCAACTGATGCGCACTGCCCGGCATATCAACGATTATGCGGCAAAAGACATGGCCTCCGCAATCTACCTCCGTCGCCATGCTTGGCTCAGGGACACCTCCCTCGATGACGCTATGAAAAAGCTCATCGAGGAGTTTCCCTTCGACGGGCAGGGCCTCTTCGGTCAGGACACCGACAAAGTCCTGAACGAGATGCGCCAGACCAATTCCACGGCGAAGTTCCTGGGGCTCACCACGCCGACTACTTCTGCCAGGCCGAGGTTCCAGCCCTTCACGCGGCGATTCCAGGGCAACCCGCAGCAACAGGGACCGACGGAGCAGCCTAGATCCAGCTCCTACAAACAACGGCGGCAGCACAAACCCCGTTACCGACCCTACGGACAGGACAAACGTTCGGGCGCGAGGCCCAAGCCCCGCGTTTGAAGCTGCGACGGCCGAGTCTCTCTCGCTCCACATCCCGTACCTCCCCCTCCGGAACTTCCTCCAGGTATGGTCGGGCATCACGGACGACCAGTGGGTCTTAAAGATCTTGTCCTCTGGCTACGCCATCGAGTTCGTGCGGGTGCCTCGGGTAGGAAGACATCGTCTCACCACCTCGTCCCCCCATTTGGAGGAAGAAATATCAACCCTTCTCTCCAAGGGAGCCATCGAGCGGGTAACACCGTCCGACTGGGACAACGGCTTCTACTCGAGGTACTTCGTGGTCCAGAAGAAGGACGGAGGCCTTCGCCCTATCCTGGATCTGCGCCGCCTGAACAAATGCATCCACACCAGGAAGTTCCGGATGGTGACCTTGCAGACCGTCCTCCCCCTCATCAACAAAGGGGACTGGTTCACAGTCATAGACCTCAAGGATGCCTACTTCCACGTCTCCATCCTCGAGGAACACAGACGATTTCTCCGCTTCCGTATCGACAATTCCGTGTACCAGTACCGGTGCTTACCGTTCGGTCTGGCCACGGCGCCGCGGGTCTTCACCAAATGCATGGCTCCGGTGGCTGCATTCCTCCGTCAACGGAGCATCAGGGTCTTCCCGTACATCGACGATTGGTTGATCGTCTCCCCCACCAAATCGTCAGCCATTCGGGACACACAATACACGGTCCACCTCATGGAGAGTCTCGGCCTCAGGATCAACTTCACCAAATCGAAGTTGACTCCCACTCAACGCGTCGAGTACATCGGAGCGGTACTCGACTCGCTTGCTACGAGAGCCTACGCCCCCCAGAAACGCTTACAGGACATTGCGCAAGGGGTCAGCGAGCTTCGCACCAAACCGTGCATCCGGGCGAAGAAGGCTCAGAGACTTCTAGGCCTGATGGCCTCAACGACGGCAGTGATTCCCCATGCCAAGTTGAAATTCAGGTCCCTGCAATCGTGGCTCCTTCACGAGTTCGACGCACTTCGGGAGAGCCAATCCAAACGGTTGACCCCATCTCCAGAACTGAGGGACCAACTGCTGTGGTGGTCTACACCACTCAACGTGGCCACGGGAAAGAGTTTCTACCCCCCGCAACCCTCGTTGCAGATACTGACCGACGCGAGCAACCTCGGCTGGGGCGCTGCTTGCGGGACCCTCACGGTCAACGACACCTGGACACCACACGAAACGGTGCACCACATAAATTACTTGGAACTGCTGGCCATCTGGAAGGCCCTGCGTTCCTTCGAGACGCTGCTCACCGGCAAGGCGGTTCAAGTGGCCTCGGACAATACCACGGCGGTGGCGTACCTCAACAAGCAGGGAGGTACACGGTCCACCACCCTCCTGTACCTCGCAGTGCAGTTGTGGGAATGGTGCCTGGAGAGGCACATTTTCCCAATTGGAGTGCACATTCAGGGCACACTGAATGTTTTGGCAGACCACCTGAGCCGTCTCACCTCGACGACCCACGAATGGGAGCTGGACGACGGGGTGTTCCGATCGCTTTGCGAGGCCTGGGGGACGCCGAGCATCGACCTTTTTGCATCGGAGTCCAACAGGAAACTCAGCAGGTACTGCTCCAGAGCAGGCATCGGACTGAACTCCGAAGGCGATGCCTTCATGAAACGGTGGGATCAGGACTATCTCTATGCCTTTCCTCCGTTTCCTCTGGTCCAGAAAGTACTCACCAGGATGCACCAACACAGAGCCAATGCAATCCTGGTGGCGCCGGCATGGCCGCGCCAACCCTGGTTTCCGCTACTGTTGCGCATGTCGTCACAGTATCGCACACTGCCGGAGTCACCGACGCTTCTCCAAATGGAGCACGGCCAGCTGCACCATTCGGACCTGCCCAGCCTCCACCTCACCGCGTGGAGGATAACCCCAGACTGTCCAGGATCCTCGAGCTAGCGCGGCGCCCTTCCACAAGGAGGTCCTACGCCTCCAAATACAGGCGTTTTTGTGCTTTCCTGGCTTCCCAGCACATGCCCCCCCCCGCAGGCGGGACTGCAGGACGTTTTAACCTACCTCCTCCATTTGGCGGAGTCTGGCCTTAGCATCACCTCCATCCGAGTGCACCTCGCAGCAGTGGTGGCACACTCCCCGGCTGGTTCGCCCGCTGCTGGGGCTTTCCGTGACCAAATGGTGAAGCGCTTCCTCAAGGGACTACGGAACGCTTTCCCTCCGGTCAGGACTCCTACGGCTCAATGGTCACTGTCTACCGTGCTCAACGCGCTCACCAGGACCCCATTCGAGCCCATGGCTACCGCCGATGTTCGCCTCCTCACATGGAAGGCGGCATTCCTAGTGGCTATCACGTCTGCACGACGAGCTGGTGAGCTGGTTGCCCTGCGAGCAGACGCACCTTTTCTCCAGTTCTTCAACGACCGCGTCGTCCTCCAAGCGGACATCACCTTCCTGCCCAAGGTGGTCTCCAAGTTTCACATGGCACAAACTATCTCCTTGCCAACCTTCTTCCAGAACCCCACTAACGCCCAAGAAAGGACTTGGCACACGCTGGATGTGAAACGAGCTTTATTGTTTTACACCAGCAGGACTAGAGAGTTCAGGAAGTCGCAACGCCTCTTTGTGGCTTATGGGGGAAAGTCTAAGGGTGAACCCATCTCTGCTCAAAGGTTCTCCAAATGGATCACCTCTACCATCTACCTGGCCTACGAGTCAGCCTCACTGCCACCTCCACCGCATGTCAGGGCGCATTCCACCAGGGCGGTTGCCACATCCACTGCCTTTCTGGAGGGCACACCGCTTGAGGACATATGTAAGGCTGCCACCTGGTCCAGACCTTCCACATTTGTCCAGCATTACAGGGTGGACACCAGAGCCACTGCGGACGCCAGGCTTGGCCGCGTCGTCCTCACCAGAGGGCTCCGGACTCAACGCCCCTGACGGGTCCACCTAGGGGATCTTCAGCTCATCGTGGGATCATCTCATCCGACTGCCCACCGACCAAGTAAGTGTGAGCTTGCTAATCTCCCATGAGTGTGGATTCACAAACTATACGAAGGAGAAAGTTCGGTTTCACTTACCAGTGATAACTTTCGTTCTTCGAGTATATAGTTTGTGAATACACACTACCCACCCTGCCTCCCCTCTTGAGCTGCACGGATGAGATCAGTTGGTTTATCCTGTGCTTGGCTTAAGTATGGAACTGAGGTAAAATGGCGCGCGGGCGCCTCAGGGTGGGCGGTACGGTGGGCGGTCTTACCGCCAAAACTTTTGACCAATAGCTTTTCAAGCCTCCGATCGGCTGTTCTGCGCAGGCGCATAACCCCATGAGTGTGTATTCACAAACTATATACTCGAAGAACGAAAGTTATCACTGGTAAGTGAAACCGAACTTTCTCTTGGTGCTACATACATCTTGATAAAGAAAATCCAGATGACATTTCTGGAGGAGGAAAAGAGAGATGTGGAGGAAGTGTATTTTTTTTTACACTTTTTTCTGCTTTTCTAAAAATAATAATAATGGAAAATACAGTAAGATTTCAATCCCTGCCTTCTGCATCTGTGATTTTATTCCAGAACCAAACCCTGCCTACTGAATATACAGCTCATCCTTCTTCAGCCAATGAGGCGGGAAGCCATTTCATTGTTTTCACTTCATTGTTCCCGTAAGAAAGAGACAGAGCAAACCTTAACAGCACCGACGATGCTCCATGCATTATAAATGTGTGGGCAGAGAAATGACAGTCTGGATTATGCTTCCTCATGCTTGCCCCACACCCATCTCTGTCTCTGTCTCTCTCTTCCTCTCTCTTTCCTTCTCTCTGTCTTTCTGCAACCCTTTCTCAACTCTTCACCCTGATCTCATCTGCTGAACAGACAGAAGCTGGGATGAGGCCAGAAGTTCATTCACTGGCTATCCATCTGGCCACTTGGAAGGTATCTTCTGTGACGACTAGCCTAAAGGCATCCAGTTAGGCTGCGCAGCTGGGTGTATGGGTAAAGCTGTTGTTTGAAGGGTGCCAACTCACAAAAGAGGTCTTTCCCTGCATTGGCAAGGGGTTAGATGAGGTAGGCCCTTGGGAATGTCTCTACCATTCTACTATCCTGTGGATTTTCTGGCTGGCTTTCTTGGTTGCTGACAGTGAGGCACAAGGCAGGGGAACTGACTCAACTGAGCATGAGGCCAAAGGGCCAGAGGGAGATGCTGTCAAGACATTTTCCTGGGGCAACAGATTGAAAAAGTCAGTTGCAAGTTAAGTTCAGGGAACTTGGAACAGGTACTGTCAGAAAGGAGGATGAAAAAGAAAGGGAGAGCCAGGAAGCAAAAAAGTTGCCATTGTGATGAATAACCAGCAAAACATGCCATGTTATAGAACAGTGATGGTGAACCTTTTAGAGACCGAGTGCCCAAACAGAGGGCCGGGGTGAACTCTGTGCTGGGGGAGGGAGGAAGCACTCCCATTGGGCTGTGAGGGCGGGGTAAACTCTGTGCTAGGGTGATGGAGCACGTGCCAACAGAGAGGGCTCTTAGTGCCTTCTCTGGCATGTGTGCCATAGGTTTGCCACCACTGCTTTAGAACAACAGTGCTTAGCCAGATGTATACGAACCATAGCAGGACACAGAAGTATTCTGGATGGGACCCAAAACTAAGAAAATGTGTACATTCCTTTTGCTTGCACAACAATCCTTCATGGATGCAGTTGGACAGTTTCTGAGCTTGATCAAGGCAGTATTAGCCAGCATCTGGTTGCCTGTGTAAGGTATGTATAACTTGTACAAGTGGGTCTTGGTTGCTCAAGTGGCTCTGGGCATGCACAGAAGGCAGAGGAATCAGCAGGATTGGGGCTCCCCTAAATTTCCAGATATATGTTTCCAGGGGAAAGTCTCAAGAAGGGGAGGAAATACCACAGATTGCCAAGGGAGAACTATATCCAATGACCAAAGAATATGAAATCAAGGGATAAAGAATCTGCTCTAGAAATCCAAGATCAAAATGAATTTAAAGGAGCTGTCCAAGTGCTGATGTTATTGTTGGATAGGATTTAGCATCATGATGTCATGGTTAGAACGGGGCATGTGTGTATTTTCGAGTCTGTAATGGAAATTTTAGTGTGAGTGTGTACTGAAGGGAAGGAGTTATGGTGCATCATGGGTATCATTGAGCAGAAGCTGCTTGTCAGACTAAACATCTCAACCCTCATGCGGTACACAGAAGATTGTGGTATTTTTGAACCACAATCAGCTATACCCTGGTAACATTGATCTTGTGTTACCGGCTAATCTTTCTCACACTAGGTCAGGTGAAAGGGACTGCAGAATGAATTCACCAAAAGGTGCCTTCATTTTGGCAGTTTCATAACTGGCCAAGACACGGAAGAAGAAGAAGCATCATGGATCGCCTCCGTAAAAGGTGGAACAATTTCATTGCCCCACTGACATTGGAATTACCAGCCAGTTGTGTATTTGCAAGAAGCGTGCTCATGTCTTCTATTTTGCCTCTGTTTGAAGGCTGCTTTCTGAATGGGCTATATTTAAAGGAGCTCTCCGCTTAAGAAAAAAGAGCTGCCCTGGGGACCTGAAATTTACTGTCTCAGAAGAGTGCTGGGATCTTTTGCTCCCCAGCTATTCCTGGGAGCTATGAGTTTAGTTGCAAATTTTGTAGATGTTGAAGATGTGAAACTGATTTTCTGAATAATAATAGACAGCTAAGACTTATTCCTGAAGGACTGCCACACATTTTGTCAGAGTAATTTGGACTTGAATGGTTACGCAGACCTATTAGCTTTACAAAAGTCCTACTCTTGGTGGGAGTGGAAGAATCTTCCAAGATCAGGCTGGTCAATGTGGATCACTGTAACTGCCTGTATTTTTGCACTCATCTTAGCAGTATGACAATAAGGACTATGGTGTTCCTGCACTTCAGAGAGGGACACACACCCCCAATTGTTTAATCTAATATAAACAGTTGGGGTTAGATTGCATGATGTATAAACCATGTATCCAATAATATGTGCTCTCTGAATAAAACTGCAGTGAAAATAACTCTTTCACTGAGACCCCACAGAAAGGGTTGTGCGTTGGCAAAAAGCGCAAAGCCATTTTTACACTTTTGATTTATTTTTAGCACGAGGAAAATGAATTTAGCTGTAATCTTTCTGCATAATTAATGATCAAAGTCTTTTCATGTTCTGTGAAACTTACACTGGATTCTCGTTCTCTCTCATTAACTCCCTTGGCAACAGAATCTGCCATCTAACATGAAGGGTCTGTATTAGACATACAAAACAACAGAAAGAGAGAGAGATTGGAAATTCCAGAAAGAACAAAACTCTGCCAGAATTGTTGTAATATTTCATGCCACATGTTGCCTGCACATGTGATAGAAGGCAACCTCCCATCACTAATGCTGTTGAAAGATTCAGAAGCCCCTTCAATCAGCTTTTGTTCATTGAAAGAAAAGTAACAACTTTTCCCTCACTTCTAGTAGGAAAATGACTTTCACTAACCTTGCTGTTGCTAAAATGTTAGTCCTGATAGTTATTGGCCAGTTGATTGGCTTTGTTTGTTTTCATTGGCAATGTATTTCCCCTCTTTTCTTCCAATAATAATAATAATAATAATAATAATAATAATAATAATAATAATAATAATAATAATAATAATAATAATAATAATAATAATAATGATGATGATGATGATGATGATGATCATGATGATGATGATGATCATGATCATGATCATGATCATGATCATGATCATGATGATGATGATGATCATGATCATCATGATCATGATCATGATGATCATGACAATTTGACATCAATGTTCCATTTAGTGGAAAGCAACAGGCCAAGCTCTATTCCATCCACCCACTGAGTTTCACCTGTTTCTGTTTGTATCATGATATCTCGCCTAGGGTTTCAGTTACAATAGTGAATCAAAACATCAAAATATCAAGACCTATTTATTTTCTAGGTACAGAGTACTTAAAAAGTGGTTTACCATATCTTTTTCCCCCTGAAGATACTGTAGGACTGTGAAGCTCAGCCAAAGTTACATAGGCTGGCTCTTCTCCCAGATGAAAGGCATAATCAGATTCCTAATCTTTAGATCCACAGTTAGGTATAGTATCTAGCTTGCTAGGCTATCCAGCCAGCTTTCAAAAATATGGTCTCATCTTTGCATTGATTTCCTTTGCATTTCATTTGGTTTTCATCAAGTCTCTAGACTCAGGCTCAGTACCAAAAAAAAAGGTCAAAACTAAATTTCCCTTGACAAACACAACAGGGCCAAATACCAAAGATATTCAGATGACATTTGTGTGATATTTGAAGAAACAAGAAGGATTCTAGCTCATGTTCTTTGTGTACAGTGCAAGGCATATATAATCAGTGAGCCTCAAAATGTATACAGAGGAAATCCCAGTGTTCTTTTAAGGAGACATACATTTAAAATGGGCAAGTTTGGGGGGAACCTATCAAATTTCATTTAGTAAAATAAGGTGTCGGGAACTGAAGTATAGTACCAATAGCCTCTAAATTTCTACTGCATACTTTTGTATTATACTAACATTTGTATAAAAGATCATGGTGGCTTAGTGGTTAAGATGCTGAGCTTGATATCCGGAAAGTCAACAGATCAGCAGTTCGAGACTTGAGCACTGCATGATGAAGTTCCATCTCTGTCTCAGTTCCTGCCAACCTAGAAATTTGAAAACTAAAAATTGCAAGTATATAAGTAGGTACAATTTAGCAGGCAAGGTAACAGAGTTCTGTGTTCTTTGGTGTCTAGTAATTTCTGTCACATGACTGCAGAAATGTCTGAAGATGTAGACAGTGCTGATGATGGAAGCCACCCCAGAGTGACCTGGCAGAAAGGGCTATTTAGATACAACTCTTAATGGGAATTCTGGAAAGTAATCACAAATTCCCCCCTCTCTTTTTAATATATAAATGTGTTTTATTGCGGAATAGTTTATATTATTTACATGCTGCAATACATTACAACATAAATCTATCAAACAGTTCACGGTGAATGCTGTTGGTTGCCAGATAATATTTTTCCAAAGAACCACAGATTAAAGCAAACAGAAGTACATTTTCATTAATTTTACAACTCTTAGTAGCTAAAAATGTTCATAGTCAAAAGGCAGTGTTTTCTCAGGCCTACCTGTCATCATATGCATGCAAAACTGAAGGAGAGCAGCAGATATAAAGCCAGTGTTTGTTACATTTCCCCCCCAGATCCAAAATGCCACCAAAGCTGACAATGGGTAAATTACCTTTATACTTTAAAGCATGTACTTTCTTGCATAAAATATACAGGTCTAATAAGATTGGTATAAATCTATTGTTTTTATAAACCATGTCTTCAAACCAAAGGAGAGATGCAGCCTATACATGCATTTTGAAAAAGACAACCGAGCAAATGTTTGTGAGCATAGCAAATTATTACCTCTCTTCTACACAGATCTGCTAGAAAAACACTGTGAATCTAGAGTTGCAAATCTCTTGGTGGCAGAAGAACATCAATGGAACTCCAGAAAGCCATCTAGCTAATAGATCCTGGTGGAGAAGAATCTATGGAGCATAGTACATCAGATTGGTTATCTTGGGTTTGTTAGAGTACAGCAATGCTTCTACCACGTTCATAATGATGTACGGTATTAGTAAGCCTAGGGATGTTTGACTGTCCTTTGTTTTCTAAGGTGCTGAAGTAATGTTAAGTACTAACAGCTGCACCACAAACATCAGTAACAGCATGAGCATGAGAAATAAGTACTCATTTGTCAGACAGGTCTCTGGTTCTAAAAGGTGTACAGCAGTACAAAAGTGAGCCAATGGAACATTAATGGACATCCTATGTGATGCAAAAACATTCAAGGTGTCATAAAAGTAGTAGATGTATCAAGGCTTGATCTTGAGGTGTTTTTGAATGTTTTGTCTACTCTGCCTGGAGGGTAAACCAAACCAGGTTGGCATGGCTGAGAAGCTAATCCGCTTTCTTTACTACAAAAAGACATCTTATTTCAAGGGATCTATGCTGGACTTCCTGGGAGGTTTACAAATTAAGATTCCCACTGTACTATTCAGCCTGCAATTTCAGAGTTAGTTTAGGATTTTCAGTGACACATGTCAGAATTGTACCAATGTCGCCGGATGTGGCTTTCTGGAAAAACCACCTCCCACTAAATACACTTCTTTCCCTCCATAAGCCTCTTTCCCTCTTGATCAGCTCAATTACATCCTCAACCATATCAATGGCAATGTTGGCTGGTAATGATGAGTGGTAGTTTAGACCCAAACACTTGGGCTACACCAAGTTGAGGAAGGCTTTCCTAAACTCTCTTGACTGAGGATTCAACTTTATCTTTTTAGAACCCATCGTTTATCAACCAGCCAGGAGATGTGACTGAGGTTAGATTACAGGCTTTTGAACAACCTCTCAATAACAAGGAGCAGAGGGAGCCAACAGTAGCCTAATGTTCTCACTAGATTTTGGAGTTCTGTATTTTATTGTCATGTTTGTGTAGTGGAACCAAATCATTAGGAGCTCTTGTTCTGCAAGTTTTGCACAGATCATTGTGCACAGGAGTTTTGCTGCCACTTTCACCAGTTTCTTTACATCTCCTCTTATGTTGTATACTAGTATGTGTGCAGGAAATGATAAAATACTGCCTTACCTTAAAAGCAGTTTTAATGTAGTCCTACACAACTGCATCAAGATTTTTTTTCTTCTGCGGTCAGTTCCTGATGTGTATTCACATATGTGGATTGATTGGAACACCACAAAAAAGAAAACTGATATGAATCAATACTGTGTCTGATATATATGAATGTACATTCAGTTACATCAAGATTTATTTTGTGAACTGTCTTACACTCGGGAAGAACACAAATGCACATCAGCAAAACATTGCACAAAGGGAATCCTGATTAAATGTATAATTACAAATATGTAAGAACAAGAATCATAATTTTTCCTGCATTGTTTTATCAATGCACATATGTATGTCTGCAAAACATAGTATAGTAGATCATCTTTTCCATGTAAAAAAATCAATCAAAATTACTTTTTTTGCCGTGTCTTTTAAATGCACATGTGCACAGAATGGAAGAACGTGTGCGCTCGTTGACAAAACATTGCCCAGAGAAAAGCTTGATGCACTTCTGCATAGGATCACATGAAAACAGTTTCTTTACTTTGCAGTATTCTAGTAATGCATAGATGCACATCAGCAAAGATAGAGGAATGGCAGGAAAATGAATATGGGGGGGGGGGGACTGTGTATGCTTCAACACTAGAGCTGATTTAAGAAAATGTCCTAATTCAACTAGAATTCAGGACAAGGAGGAAACAGGCCCAAAGAGCAGAGAAATAATAAGGGACTAAAATGAAGTAAATTCCACTTATTCTATAAGGAAAAGAATACTGTGTCTGATATGTATGATCATATCTTCATCATGATTAATCTGTCCCAGTGCTAAAACACACTGTTTGCATATGCATTCTAAAGCTCATGAGAGCAAAAGGTAATACTGTACAGGAGGAAATCCTTGACTTATCTGACAACAGCATGGAAAACTTACTGTTTTGGGCTACAACTTCCAGAAGTTCTAAGAAATTGTGGGATTTATAGGCTACCAAAGTAACACTTAGTCCAAAGGACCATTACCTCTAATCCAATGGTTACCACACCCCACAGGGAGATTTCAATTCCCAGAAGCCTAAGTCAGTACATCTGGGAATTGAAGTGCAAAATCCAAAAGTTGGGAAACACCGATAAACTGTGAATACAATTATTAAATCGAATAGGCACAATCTTACATTATTCACCTGGGTAGCCATCCAGGGCCTTCACTGCAACCCCAGAAAAGGTTAAAAACTGCTACCTCACTTTAACTTCTTCAGATCCCCCTCATTTCATTCTCTACCAAAAAACATTGTTTTGTGAAAATTAAAGACTGAGTGATTGTAGTATACTTGGGAAGAGTGGAACAATGCTTATTTTCATTCCTCATACCAATGTCTTTGTAATACCCATTTAAATTTGTTTAGTTCATTTCCTCTGGAGTTATCTTGGATAAATTTAAATTTCATTTTTCCTTTATTTATTTCTGAATAATTAAAAACTTATTGTTATAATTCCACCTATATGTCTATATACTAATGTAAGAAAAATACATTTTCATCTCTTTTAAAAAAACGCTTCTGATAATACACACACTTTTAAAGGCAAATTCAACTGCACCACCACCATAAAGGTCTTCCTGCCTCCTTATAACATTTCCTCCCCGTTGATATGCGCTTTGGTCCCACAGTAAACTTAGGCACACAATTGGAGCATTGGGTGCTGCTCCCTATAGGAAATCCCTAGCATATCCCATTAAGCAGAGGGTTCGGCACAAACCATGGATTGAAAATAAACATCACTAAGTACAGATAAACCAAGTGCGTGCTGATATATCGGGCAATCGGGCTTTGTCCCGCTCCGCCCTCGCCTGTGATGCCTTGAGGCACCAATAGCAATGTATGGGATTCCCCCCCCCCCCAATAGGCACCCCCACAACTCCCTGTCCAGTGCCTTCCCATGGTTCCCTGCACACCACTGAGATAAACCAATCTATTCATAAGCCAACCTGTCTCCCCCTATGCACCTCAGTCACAGAACTGTATGGCCAACTGAGTGTGCATCAGCATGTTGGTACACCTTACACAGAGTTGGATCCAGGCATAACTATACTTGGAGTAGACTCATTAGTAGACCAGTGGGGCCTAAATAACTCTTAATTGGTTTCGCTGAGACTGCTCTAATTTGGCTAAGTGTGACTGGAACCCATTCAGCTGCCTTGCTATTTGGGGGTGAAGAATAGTCTGAAACAGGGCTTAGAAACATTGCTTTTTGAACTACAGTTCCCAGAATCCCCTAGTTGAGTGCAAGAAAAGAAAGCATTTCTAAACTATGCATTTTAAATCCATATACCTCACCTTAGGTAAGGCTGATGAAGAGTAAATACACAATTGCACTAATTCTTGGTCCTATTTGAGATTCCTTTAAAAACCAAATCAAACAACATGTAGTCCTCCAGTCACTGTTGAAATGCAACTTCCAGCATCCTTGACCATTAGCTATCCAGGCTAAGACTGATGGGCACTGTAGTCCACCCCATCTGGAGGGCTGCTCTTTGGCTGTTTCTAGCATACATGAAGATCTCCTTAACTCTTTTTCATCATAAGCAACACTTCATACCACATTGTTTTCTCTAAATGGAGATAATTTGCAAGGACACCCCCCCCCCTCCAAATTTTTAGTATTGATCACTGTAGCAAGTTTGGATGCCTTCACAGTACAGTCTACTGCCTGGGAAAAGGAGGGCGGGATGGTTAGTACTAGAAAAGGCCAGCCATTTCAGTGTATGTTAAAATATTCTTTTAACATCCACTATATAAGAATCCCCTGAGTTCCTCCCAGCGGTTGCAAAATTTCCATCAGAAATTAATGGGGGAAATGACTAAAGTGCATGAGTTGTCTTGCATATCTTTCAAGTTTACATCCTTGCCTCCATTATATAAAACCACCCCATTTGCCCACACTCCATGACCAAGGCCATCCTAACACGAGTGTTATGTGCAATGATATATAGCAGTGACCTATGTAGTTAATCTTTTTGGAGTGAAGAAGCTCTAGTCTAGGGTATGTATGGAGCTCTCTCTGCTTAGAACTGAGCCAAATGCATATTTCTTTAAGTGTACACTCAGACCTCTATGTGGGAGAAGGTGGAGAAAGTGTGACTTTTCTGATTGATGCTCATCCCTCAACACCTCCCCCTGGCCCTGAGGGATTTCTCCATCCCATCTGGAGGGTTTCCTTTGCCAGACTTGTGCAGCGCTTGGAATTAATGTGTTAGAATTCATAGATTAATGCTAAAGCAATCATTTGTGTTAACAAGAGAACATGCCAAGAACATGCAACTGAGGAACGGTATGGTTTGAAAGTATCATTTAAAAAACATTTCTATGGCATTTCCAAAGCTATTTTCACAAGATCAGATGCATTCTGCCTGTTAATACAAAAGTGGCAACTTTAGTATTATTCCCAATTGCATTCATTCTTGGGATCTCTCAAAAATGGATTCACAGTGTGAGTTAGTTAGGTATAATCAGCAGTGGGGAAACTAGCAGTCTCAACTCAGTTTTTAATTGATGGAAAGGAGAGAAAATGTGTTTTTAAGATGATGCACTGCTCATCAATTTCAAACCTCAGAATAGTCCCTTAATTGTTCTCAGGCGAACTTCCATTAGGGTAAATCCAGGGGTAGATCTGCTTCACATCAGCAGAAGAGCTGCATCATATGCTTTCAGATCACTTTGGCTTTCCTGAAAGCCACGTCATTTGTCTAGCATTGGGTGGATGAATTGAGATGCAAGGTCAATGCCAGTATGGCTTAGTGCATAGATATTTTTTTTGGTATGCAAGATAGCCATCTTCTGACCCACATACTCTGGCTGTTGCTTTTAACAAGTCAAAATGGCAGCTTGAGTCAAGGGTGCCTGAATCGAAGCTCAAAGGATGTCCTTTGCTAGTGTTCCAGGAGGTGGCAGCTGAACATAAGCTCGACACTGGCTCCGAGATTTCTCTATCCTTTAGGTCACTCTTGCTTGAAAGCCTGTTGTATCCAACTATAGGGTTCAGTGCTCATCTCTGTTTACAGCCAAAGAGCCAGCGCTGTCTGCATCTACAGATGTTTCTGTGGTCATGTGGCAGGGATGACTAGACACTGGAGTGCACCGAACACTGTTTATCTTCCCACCAAATCGGTATCTATTTATCTACTTGAAATTTCTTGCTCTCAAACAGGAGCTCACTCTATTGTGCAGCACTCGGGTCTTGAACTACTGACCTGCCAACCTCCCAGTTGTCAAGTTCAGCATCTTAACGACTAAGCCACCACAGTTTCTGTCCTTTGCTGCATCTAAAAGTAGCATGCTAATGTAGGGCCTGTAGAACAGAGCTTTGTTGGGCCCAGTGTTTGCTACCTTGGCTTATGCATGGGTAATAAAATGTGGCAAGTTGCCTGCATGTACTACTTCCTCCTCCAACAGATAAAACAGTGATTGGAAAGCAGGAGCAGAAGGTTTGCAATATACTTCCCAAAGTACCCAGAGCAACAACAACAATACCTAGGTCAGAACCTGGGCACCCTAGTTAGTATGGGGTAGGAAACCAAAGTATACTGCAAAGTATTTCTCAGCATTAAAAGTGCTATAAAATAGTTAATTGTAGGGTGAAAACAATCTGCCAAGTTAAAGCTGCAATCTTTAATCTGCAAATTTACTTAGACGTAAACCTCAGCAGGAGTTAATTCTCACTAGGGATGTGCCCCCTGAATTCAGTCCATGCCAGAATAAGCATACAAAGAATGGTGCCCACCCCACCATGTAGGGTTTTGGAAACACCCCTACCCAGTCCTTGTATATGTCCATGTCATACCTGTCAACCTTCCCGGATTGGCCGGGATTTCGTGGTTTTTGGCGTCGATTTGCACCATTTCCCGCCCCGCGCTGCCGAAACCCCGGAATATGGCAGCGGGGAAAAGGAGGTACTGCGCAGCCCTTCTGTGCAGGTTGTCTTCTACGCATGCATAGAAGTGTTTTACGCTTGTGTAGAAGGCTACGCATGTGTAGAAGGGGGCTATGCAAGCGTAAAACCCTTCTACGCATGCGTAGAAGGCGACCTGTGCAGAACCGTTCTGCGCAGGTCCCGGATTGGCCATAGCCACAGTTGACAGGTATGGTCCACGTCAGTATTTATGTGTTCCCAGATCTTCCCAGGAGAAAACCTCTGATCTCCTCAGGGAGTTAGAGTGGTCTCCTGATGAGCCATGGCAAAGAGAGTGAGCTTTAAAAGGGAAATGGGACCAGTCCTCTTTGATCCTTCTTTAAAAGATAATAGAGCACTGGTAGTTTCACTCCATCTTTTTTAGACTTTTGTTTTTGCCATCCATCACTACAGTACAGAGGTTTATTTAAGGGGGAAATCAAGTGCTTAATTCTGTTGAAAAAGAACATACTCTACAACTACATTTTCCACCCTTTCTCCTTCCCCTATTCCTCTCCACTAGATTTGAAATTACAGGTGCTATGGCTCCGCCCTCCTGCTGCTGCTTTAGGATGGCTAACATGCAAGATGTTGGTCAAGTACATAAACAAATCGAAATTTGATTATTTAATTAGGATTTTGCAGCAGGAAAAGAAAAAGAAAAGAAATGGAATAATATTTTTATGCTGTAATTTGTGAATTTGTACCTTGTAAACCGCATTGAGTCGCCCTTTGGGCAGAGAATTGCGGTATATAAATTCAAATTCAAATCAAATCAAAAAATCAAAGTTCATTTTTAAGATAAATAACATACTCTTTTATCCACTTGCAACAAATTAGCATCTTCCTTCATTTCCCTTTCCCTCTTTGTAATCCCACTGTGTCTTTTAAATTTTAACATTTTAATCCTCACCAATGCTGCATTTGACACAAAGGATCTGTGGGATTCCACCTTGCAGGCACTTCTGGGCTCTTTGAACCACCCTGTTGTTGCCATGGAAACATACAAATACCTTATTCACATTCACAAATACATTCCATATTTATAAATTTGTCCAAAGACAGAGCACATGCTTATATTTTGAGTAAATATGCATAGGACCTGGGTAGTACGAATTCCAAACAATTGCAATGTTCTAATTATGGGCTACCTTCAATGTCTGTTTCTTCCCTTATGCTCTACCAAGTTCATCTTTGTGGTCACCTATGAATCCTTATGAATGGGTTTACTGTGCATACACACAGTAAACCCATTCATGTGGATTCACTGGCAACCACAAAGAAGAACAACAGTTATGCGTAAACAACTTGTCATCATAGAGCCCTGGAGGCACAGGGGTTAAACTGCTGTACTGCAGCCAAAAGGTTGTGAGTCAGATCCTGACAGGAGGCTCAAGGTTGACTCAGCCTTCCATCCTTCTGAAGTCGGTGAAATGAGTCCCCAGCATGTTGGGGGCAAAATGTTAATTAAATTGTGAACCACCCAGAGAGTACACTAAGTGCAATGGGGTGGTATTATAAGTGTAATTGCTATTGCTATCATAAAGAGAAGTGGCTGCTTTCATTATCTTCTCACTCTCTTCATGGATGCAGATAAGATCGGGGAAGTCTCCTCACTAGCTGACTTGTGCAGTTTAAAAATATGATAGAGAAGATCTTTCAAGTCTAATTCCTCTTCCTGAAATGAATGTTGACAGCATTCCAGAAAACCTACATGCACTCATCAGAATACATTTTCTACTCTTCTGCCTTTTCCTGTTCTTATAACAGGCTCAGTCTAAAACACTGAGAAAGATCTCAATGAGGAATTATTAAAGCAATACCTCTGGAATGCTAAGTAATGTTTGCCAGTTTTCGAAGAAACAAACAATACATTGTTCCCAGTGCTTGGTTTCTATAGAAATAACAAATATCATCACTGTTTTTATTAGTGCATGCAGCTCCCTAGATTGACAGCTTCAGCTAATATGATCGAAAACAGACAATTGCAGAACAAAAAAAAAAATATTGTATAAAAACCCTGAATCATACTGTGTTAAATCATAATTGGAACTAACAGAGTAAAACAACAAACTCACAACAGAAAACCACAAGGGGAAAAAACCTTAAGCATTTTTCTTAGTTTCCCAAGCCACTGAAAGCTTGCAGTACATCCTAGAAATAAACAAAGATCTATAGCTGTATTTTTAAGAAAGATTGCAACATTAGAATATCTGCAGATTGCATAAATGTGTCATGTCACATAATCATATCAAAGTTATTTGCAAACCTTATAGAAACTGGAATGCATTAATATGAGACACAACAGAGTACATACCTTTATAAGAAAAATGAGAGCAATCATATAAAAATATAATTGAGGGGGGGGATGTAGTAAGTTAGCAGTGCTATCAAGGACAGAAATGAGAGAAAGGGAAGAGTCCCCCCCCCCGAAGGTGCTTTTTAGTACATATTTAATTCCACCGCATCTGGAGGCATCCATTTGCTTAAAGTCTCAATTATTCATTGGATGCAAAGCTTTTGAAAACAATTACATCAGATTAAGCTAATACGTGACCTTTCCACCTGATTGTGTGTACTTTTAATGTATCCTACCCATCAAACCCACACACTGTACAAATGAACACACCATTTCTAAAGGTGTGGTTTCATTCATTTTGGAATGTAATCTTCTTAGGGCCCAGGGAAGGAGGGTATCAAAGTTCCTCATAGCCTGGATTGCACTGATAACACTGTTGGCACTCAACGATAAACAGACAAAAAAGACACTGTTGACATTGCCTAGTTCCTACATATTCAATGTGCTCGTCATTGCCCGATTAAGTGATGCTTCTTTGGAACCTGCAGGTCCTTCCGACCTTTCCTTGGCTTTCCTGCCCTTTTCCCTTCTGTCATTCCTTCTCTTTTCCTAGTCTGAGTCCTCTTATTTCTGTTGTTTTGCTGTTTTAATTGAGCTCAGACTGGTTGCGTTTGACAAAGCTATACTTTCCATTTTCGGTAATTCTGGGGCCTCATACTCCCAGGGACAGATCTCCACACGAGATGCTAAAGGTTTCTGTGAATTACTAGTGGTTGATCCAGCAGAAGCAGAGGGAGGTGCATTTCTTGCTGGAGAAGAGGGTGTACTTCTTGTCTGGTTTCCCAGTTTATTGACAACCCCTTTCTCTGTGGTTTGTGTGGTTGCCACTGGCGGCAGTTCCTCAGAATCATCTGCAACAACAAAATGTTTATTACCATTTTCACCTTTTGTCCCCAGAATGTCCTTTTGTGCCTTGGGGCTCAAAGAAATTTTCTGCTCTTCTGCCATATACGTTTCTTGGCTCTCCCAAGGGCAAACTTCACATCGATCTGTAATTTTTTCATTGGGTAACTGATGCCCTTCAGTAGTCTTGGGATGAGTTTGGCCCTTTGAGTGGGAAGGAGGTTGTTGTTCAGATTCGGAAGAAGCAATTGACACATGCTTTTGAGCTTTTGAATCTGTGACCCCAACTTCGGGGCTTTGGTCATATACTTCCCATGGGCAAATTTCTCCTATATCAACATTACTCTTTTGCTTTGCTTGATCTGCTTCTACACTGGGATTTCCAGATGACTGGCTAGACCTTTGCTGTTTCATGATCCCAGATTTGTGGGGTTTCCTTGACTCTTCTGTCTGGACAGAATTTTTCCGATGTGACTCCTTATGCTCACTCCTTTCTGAGCCAGAATGTTTTTTGCTCACCTCTTTGCCCTTTGGCTGAGACTTATGGGATTTGCAGCTTTCTTCGGTTTGCACTTTTCCTGCCAACTCCAGTGTCTTTTCCTTTGCACTGGCAATCACGCTCAGTGATTTCTGCAGCACGGACGTTTTCGGATGAAGAGGTTTCTTGTCTGCACTTAAATTGTGAGCGCTCACAGATTTGCACACTAAGGGGACATTTTCAGTGGAAGTGTCTTCAGCTCTCTCTGGTTTTTTCTCTGGATCAGAATTCTCTGTAGCTGTTACCACTTCCATGCTTTCTGTAGTTAAGCTATTCACCTCTTCTGTTGGATCTCGAACATGGTCATAAGTGCTATGAGACTTCTTGATTGAGAAGACTCTGTTTCTCAGTGATTCCTCCTTTGGTTTAATGTGTACACTGGAATCTGGTGGGTTTTTCTTTGCCACAATGGGATTCTTTGAAACCCCATGTTCCAGAAAGTCCTTTTCCTCCCTTGAGCACTGCCTGGAGACAGTCTCTGGGATTTCAGTAATTCTGCGCATGATGGATCGGCCCAAGCCCTTTTTGGAGCACCTCTTTTTCTGGAGGTGTGGGTTGTTGGCAATCATCTTTTTCCGCTTATATATTTCTAGCTGAGCGTATAGTTTCTTCAATTCATCCTGTAGAACAAAGGACAAAACCCAGTAAGGACTGTGTACGCTAAATTAAAGGCAGTGCAGGACAGTAGCAAGTATATGGGAGCCATGTCAAATATATCCTCATTTGTAAAAGTGAAAGAGTAACCTTGAGTATATCAAAATGACATGGTGGACTTCATGCTTTATTTTAATGATATGAATGGGAGTACTGTAATAGCAAAGGGCCAAAGCAGTGGTGCAATTGAGGCTGGTGACATCAACTGGGAGGTCACCAGCCTCAACTTGGAGGGTAATGGGAAGTGGTGAATTCTACTCTGTCTTTTCGTCTGAACATTACATGAGTTATTTGAAGTGCCGAACCTATTCTGGAGACAGTGTGCAGTACTCTGAATGGCTCCTGTGAGTTCATACTAAAACCTGGGAGTGGATTCTTTGCCCCCATGAAATTGAAGTCATTAGCCTCCACTTCTTCAGACTTTAGACTTGAGGATCTCAATTAGGTCTGTAAAGGTGAAAGTTGCCCTTGCTCAAAAGCCAGTTGTATCCACTCTAGGGTTCAGTGCTCATTTCTGTTTATAGCCAAAGAACCAGCACTGCCTGCATTTGAAGACATCTCCATGAACATATGGCAAGCATGACTAGACACCGGAGTGCACAGAATGCTGTTTACCTTCCCACCAAAGTGGTCCCTATTTATGTACTTGCAATTTCTTGCTTTCGAACTGCTAAGTTGGCAGGAGCTGGGACAGAGATGGGAGCTCACTCAGTTGTGCAGTACTTGGGTCTCGAACTGCTGACCTTCCTACCTTCCAGTTGTCAAGTTCAGTGTCTTAACCACTATTCCACCACACTCCCTCCAATTAGATCTGTACAACACCACTAATCTTAAGGCTTTGTAGATGCCAGTGTGTACTGCGTAACTTTCAAGGCAGTTCTGCTGCATTTCAGTGCCCTTATGCTCATTCTGTCTAGACCTGTGGTCCAAAGTCCTGACCTGATGGCACCACTAAGAGTAAAAAGAGGTGAGGAACTGCTTAATTCGTCCCTCTGCTTGATTTTTGCACATTCAGGAGGGTTCCCCTTAAGTTGCTTTTCTTCCCATTAGGAAAAAGATACAGGATTCCTGCTGAGAGAAAAACAGCAGGGAAGTTTTGAATGGCTACATCATGGGTGTCCAAACTTTGTGGGCCGGCCATGTGGTTTAGCGGGCCGGTTACATGGTTCCTTCCACCTGAAGTGGAAGTAAAACACGTCTTGCAAACCGTTTTGCAGCAGACATGTTTTGCAACTGGATGAGATAGATTTAAGGCTGCCATTTTCTCTGCTTAAACCAAGGGTGCCCAAACTATGGCCCAATGCCCTGATCCAGTCCCCTACATAACCTCATCCAGCCTGCGCCGCCCGTGTAACTCCTGGAAATGGAAATAAAATGTGCCTGCATGCACGGGTACATTTTACTTCTGCTTCCGAGAGCGATGAGACCAGTGTGGGCTGGATGAAGTGGCATTGGGAGCCTGAGCTGGCTCGTGGGCTGTAGTTTGGGCACCCCTGGGCTTCATGGTCAAAAGAGAAAGAGTAATAACATGTTTAACTCTCTCCTTCCTGAATATTTCATCATTCAATATTCTTTGGAAGGATTGACAGATTAGATGATTTCCGCTCCATGTCTCCTTCACATGTGCACTCATAAATCTATTCTGCCCCATTTCTACATTGATCTAAAATGTCTTTGATGAATATCCCCATTCAGACACATTCTGAATAAATGAGAAACAGAATTAAACATATCCCCCCAAAACATGGATGCATCGTCCTGCTTGGCTGGCACATGCAGCTATGT
This sequence comes from Bradypodion ventrale, assembly GCA_035047345.1. Lineage (NCBI taxonomy): Eukaryota > Metazoa > Chordata > Lepidosauria > Squamata > Chamaeleonidae > Bradypodion > Bradypodion ventrale. The sequence goes on along the minus strand of JAWDJE010000006.1, from coordinate 118,751,678 downwards.
TGAAACAAGGTTCAGAAAAAACAACTGCCAACAATTTCCATTTCCAGTGGTGATATTCACCAGATTTCACAGGTTTAGCATAATGCCATGGCAATGACTGCAGACTCTATGATGCTAACCAAAGAGCCCCATCCAAAGCCGACTGTAAATCTATCTGAGATAGGTAAAGGTCTCCCTAGCTTGAAAGCCAGTCATGTCTGACTTTATGGGGCGGTGTTCATCTCTGTTTACAGCCAAAGAGAAAGCGCTGTCTGTCTCTATAGGCATTTCCATGGTCATGTTGGTAGGTATGACTTGACATCAAAGCACACAGAACACTGTCACCTTTCCAACTGAAGCAGTACTTATTTATCTACTTGCAATTTCTTGTTTTTGAACTGTTAGGTTGACAGGAGCAGGAATGGGTGATGGGAGCCCACTCAAACTGATGACCTGCCAGACCTTCCAGTCATCATGTTCAGCATTTTAACGACTAAGACACCATTGCCCCCTCTATCTGGTCAAATTTGCTGACCTAAATAGCACATCATTAGAAGCCGACAGTGAGACTCCACAGAGATTTGTGCCTGATTAGACTAATTAGACTAGCAAACAAATCCCCACATTTCCCTTCTGATGACTCATCAAGAAATAAGCCATCTGATTTTCAAAACACTGGGGGCGAGAAAGCTTCTGGCATGACAATCAGTCACCTTTCAGTGCATAAGGATTTTTCTCTTCTAACAATAGGCTAATTGCATTATATAGTTTGAACTATAGGTGTTTTTGGACAACAGCTCTTAGAATTTTTTATTTTTCACAGCTACTAGAGGAATTTTGTGAGTTGTCATCCAAAAATACAAATCTGCACACCTCTAGTATAAAACTAAGAGTATCTTGTTCATGATTCTTTATTCTATGGCAGTCTACAATGATTGACTTTCTAGCAAATATACTAGGCTAGTGGTGGCAAATCTATGGCAGCATGCCAGAAGTGGCATACAGAGGCCTTTCTGCTGCCATGTGTGCCATCGAGGGGAAGCACCACCCCGACTGGCTGGCACCGCTTCCCCACCACTACTTTCCCTCTGCAAGAGGAGAGGCTGAAATCCTGGCAGGGAGGCTGCCGCTGAGTGAGGTAAGGCAACCAGACACCCCACCCACCCACCCCTCCCTCCTAGGAGTCAGGTGCACTTGTGGGGGGAGGAAGCACTATTGGGGAGCATCCATGGGGTGGTCAGGTGCACCCTTGTAGGAGCCGGCACACATGTGACATAGCTGCCATGCCTCAAGCGGCACGCGTGCGCACACCCACACCCGCGTGACTTCGCCGAAGATGTTCCACATGATGTTTGCAAGGCTGGCACCTACCCTAATATCTTCTGGGTCCAAGCTATGCTCACTCCAAGCAGAATTGATGCTGCTGTTAAGATAGGAACCAGATCTCCCCATGTCGAGCTCATCTTCATAGGCCTCAGTAGCTATATCATCTCTTGGATTATTGCTTGAGTGAGAAAACTGGAAGAGTAGGTGAGATACCAAAGTGAATAACTTGGCCACATGGGTAAAGAACATCAAGAGAACTGTATTGCTGTATTTTCAAGGCCGGGGTTGACACTTCAAAGCTCTAGCTAAACTGGGAATAGAATAATTCAATAATTTCTGTGTTTTTTTCCACTTCCACATTTGAGTAAATTGTTTTCTTATCTCCAAAGAGGACTTCATTCTATTTCTGTGCTAAGCTATTTATTAACTCCCTGTGGAATATCAGAGTCTTGTTACAGGTACTGGTGAACTGAGAATTGTCCTATCTGTCTGCAAACCTGTTTGTGTTGTACCTGTAACAGCCTCAACAGTAAATTTGCCTACACATTTCCTTAAAGCCGAGACGCTTTCTCTCAAATGACTTCCCTCTTCATTATCAAACCATTGCTGCAAAGTTATATAGATCTGTTAAAGAGTCAAAGTACATAACAAGTGGGAAGTTGTGTGTGGAACTCTATATACAGTATTTTAAAAGCAGATCCAGGGATTCTAAATGAGATCAGAACTTCAGCATTTTAAGGAAATATCTTAATTCTTCTCCTTCCCCCAGATCTCATATAACTTGGAAGAGTGATTTAGACTGTAGAAACAACATAGGGGGAAATGATATATACCTCCGTTCTCTAACACAATTATTTCAATCATTGGGAACCTTCTCTGTCACAGTAGTTAAATTGTAGTACTGCAGCCAAAACTACTGAAGTCATGAGTTCAGTTCTAATGGGCTCCAGGTTGGCTGAGTCTTCCATCCTTCTAAGCTGACCTGCCGACCTTCCAGTCATCAATTTCAGCACCTTATCCACTTTTTGCTATTCAAAAGTTTAATGTAGAAATGTTTATCCATACATAATTTCCCTGTGCTATGCACATTTCTCTTGAGATCTGACATGAGGAAAAACATAACGGAAAAAATACCTTTGGGATCAGAAGCAACCCAACAGTGACTGTCACAGTCAAGTGTGAGTGTGCAAAGAACAGTATCAGCATCCAATCAGACTGAAGTCTTGAGGCAAGACTAAATCTGAAAACAGAATTTGCATAAGGTTAGTAAACACATCTCTCTCCCTCTCCCCTTTTCTCCCCAACCCAGAGTGGCAGATTCTTAATATTCCTCACATTTACTTACAGAGGGACAAAAATCTAAAGATTTTGTAGTACTCTATTGAATCCTACAAAATGGTCTGCAATGTTTGGAAATTATAAATTACTTGGGCAACAGATGCCAGAATCACCCACCCACTGCTATTATTGCTTTTCTCCCCTTCAACACAAATATTTACACACCTGACCCTCATAGATGTGTGAGATTTTCAATATACCCATTGAATGAATAGCCTAAATTCAGTTGCTAGGTCCAGTTAGCATAGACCAGTGATAGTGAACCTTGACACTCCGAGTATTCTTGGACATCAATTACCAGAAGCCCAAGTCAGCACTCCTGCTGATCAGAGCTTCTGGAAATTGAAGTTCAAGAACTGGAGGGCCAAGGTTCACCATCAGGGTATTGAACTAATTGCTGATGGTAAATCAATAATTATGTAAAGCCCATTGATTAAATGGGTCTAATCTATTTGGAACTAGCAATTGAATTTAGGCCCATATGTTTATGTGCCCCACTGTGTAGGCAAAGTTACCTCCATACCCAACAGAGTAGAAAACTGTAGTCTTGGCTCAAGAATTGAAGTGTCCTTCACCTTGAGAAGGTGAGCCTCTGTTGAGCTCCCTTAGAAATCAGTTGGCTTGCTACTAACAGGTAACAGCAGGAGTATTTTTTATCTTTTATTTATGTGTTCTGCAGCTGGCAAATATGTGTTGCTCACTGTGGTGATTAGTCACAGTTGGGAACTCACGTGTATTCTGCAATTTAAAATGACAGCTTCCTAGCTAACTCGGTGAGCTAGGCTTCTGGAGCACGTACTTGGTATGATGGTCCTAGTACAGATACCAACATTGGTGGTTCATCACAGAGATGCCTAAAGCTTCTGGATGTTGACTCTGGGCTTGGATGTTTGCTTGAGTGGGAAGCCTAGGTGTCTTACAAGAAGTCACAGTTTTGGATCAGATTGGGCAGATGATTAGAGCAATGGCACAATAGGCAGACTTCAACCTACATTTGACTAAACATGTGACAAAGTCCATTTTAAGACTTAATCCTTGGCCTCTGGCAGACAACACTATGCCAACACAATGGTGGCAGAGAGGTAAGATTTCTTTGCCATTGTCGCCATCATGGAACCAATATTGCAAAACATTTCCGTTTTGGATTCCAGTTCCAGAACACTTTGGCGAGCCTTCCCTCTGACTAAGCTGATGGAAGATTGTAGTTCAAAAAAGTAACTTTTCCAAACTCTGACTTCAGGGTGACAGACTAGAAATACAGTAGATGGATACATACAGGTATTAATTCTATAAACAGTGAGCAGAAATCATTAGTATCCCATTGCAATCTATTTACAAAAACCTTGGCTAATAAAGCATACCAGAGAGTAAACAAAACAAAAAGACAAAAACATTGTGGACCTTAAAGACAAAGTGCTGTATTTTAATGTTAGCTTTCGTGGATCACTAGCTGAGATATCTGTTAGTGTCCTACTTTTATGGATACATTTCAGCTTGTTCTCTCAGCCAGAGTGTGTGGAAAAGTTTCTCAGAGGATTAAGGCCAATCACTTGATCTTTAGATTTGTGCCCCTCCATCTGATTATAAAGTTAAGGAACTAGTTGTGTAGGTGGTAAAGATTAGAGGGGTTCTGTTCCTGTTCTTTTAAAGGAAGCAGAGGCAAGCCTATTACTACAAAAAGGCTCACTTGGCTCCATCATCTTAGATAGATATTGGCTAGTCTCCATTTTACTTTATTTAGAGTAGATAGTAGCATAGAGTCTGGCCAGGTTATCCTGCTATGGTAATAGAATAGACCATACTGTCAGCAACTCTGCCCAGTGTCAGGTGACCACCCTGAAGACTAATGGCCTTGGGTGCTGAAGTTCACAGTGAAGGGTGATGGTCCCCAAGTGGATTAAATCCCACTTGAATCCATCTTGATGGAGGGCAGCAGCTTCATCAGTATTGGCCTGGGCCTGATGAGGACTTTGCGTGCCAAAAGGGCTCAGGACCAGAATGTGACTTGCGGAACTGGATCAGTGATATGGGTGCCATGCTGTGATGCAGAAGGTACCTGTAGATGAAAGGCCACTGCATTATATTCTCAGGACAGTCATCATGGCTGATCGCCATGATGATCACCAATATTCAGATTTGGATACAGAAGAAGACAGTAGCAAGTCAACTCCAGCCTTTCTTGGACAAAGCTGATTGTTTATATCCTTTCCTATATGGTACCCCAAACATCCTTGGTTGTTGTAGTGGATAATTACAATTTGGAGCAAGATGTGGAAAGTAGCCTTCAGTACATTGGATTCTACGCTGAATGGGGTCCACAAAATCTGAAGGAACACATCTCCTCACATGAGCCTCTCTTCACTTTAAGATCTTTGTGAGAGTCCTTCCTATTGGTGTTACCACCCTGACATTTGTGCTTAGTAAAGATTTGAGAGAGGCTCTTTTAGGTGGCTGCTCCCAGATTGTAGAATTTTCTTCCATGGAGGGCCATGCAAATGTCTTCCTTACTGACTCTTTGGTTGTCAGTAAAAAAACAAAACCTTTTCCCTTCAGGAAGGCTTTTGGAAGGCAACTGGCTGCTGAATGGTAGTGGTGGTAGAGCTGTAGTTATAGTGTAAATAGCCAACTCTATAACAGCACATGCTTTCCAGTTGTGGGTAAGGAGGTTGTGAAGGCTGTGATCCCCTGTGCATAGAAAGAAGTGTTGACAGCCAGTAGACAACCAGAACCAGAACCAGAAGTATATATATGCTAATTGGGTTGGACTCTTTTTAAAGGGCTAGGTTTGGAGATTGAGGTGCTATCATACCCAGCGGTCTTGTCATTGGAGAAAGGTCATGGAATTAGGGGATGAAAGTAAGATTGTCTTCTCTAAAGGTAAAGTTTCATCTGTAGAGGGGGAAATCCAAACTTCCTACCCCTGAGGCATCCTGTCAGGGACTACTTAACGTTAACTGGGGACTTAACTTTAGTCTTCTTCAATGCAAACAAATCACCATAAGATACAGTATCACTAATTCATAAGTGCAGATGTCTTTTTTTCAGAACATAACTTTTAAAATAAATTTGCAAATCTTTTCACCCATAGATTCTTAATATGGATTTCTCCCTAATTAATCTTTTGAAGCTGCACCTCAAAAAGAAACTTGAAAGAAGACAGTTTAAACCTAGAAACCATGTCAGGTCACTTGCCTAATTGTATGGAATATAGCAGAAATAATGAGCTCAATGTGAACTGCAGCTGCCATATAACGTGGCTCATGAAACGCTGAAGGTACTGTCCGCACTGCATAGCAGAGATAAACACCCCACAAGAGGAATAAAAATTCAGCTGAAAGAGGAAGAAAAAAAAACATTTGCCGTTTCATTAAAAATGAAAGAAAGGACATTTTCTACCTATATGCATTAAAATATTTAACAGACACATTAAATTATGCATAGGCCAATATATTTTCAAATACCAAAATTGCACACCCATCACATAATGTTGTTTTCACCCTTTCATAGTCACCAACAATACAGTGTATATTGCACTGTGAATCCATCTTTTATTTTAGCCTCATCTATAAACCCCCAAAAGGCATATGGTATTCTATCCATACTCTATTGTAGCAACCACACATGTTTATATGATACTAGCATAGGTTGCCCGGCATTGCCGGGCTGTTATAAACTGTGTTTTGCTGTTTGGGGGTGTTTTTTTTTTTTGAGTAAAAAAATAAACAGAGGATGCTACAATTTTTTTTATTATTTAACATATTTTTTTCAATTCTGTGAACTTTTGATTTATTCTTATTTTTTTGAGTTGTTTTTACTCTTGTGGCCTCTAGGTGGGGCTGTTAACATGAGGGCTGCTTTGAATTTTTTGACTTGTTTTAAGTTCTGGCCTGCAAGTGGGGCTATTAGTAATAGTGTTGGATTCTTTTTTTGTTTCACTTGTTTTTTCTCTCCTGGCCTCTAGGTGGGGCATCTTCCGGTAAGTAGTATTTGTTTCTTCATTTCTGTTCCAGTCTCATGGAGGGAGGACGTGCTGGTGAGTTCTCTGGTTTTCTTTCTTCTGGGTTTTTCTTTGTTTTGTTTTTGTGGTGACGGGCCGGGAGGTGTTTCTGTTTGTTCTTTTATGGTTTTGTTGGGTTTTAGATGTGTTTATTGGTTTGTTTATTTGTGGATTTTTTATTTTTGTGATTTCGTTGGTGTTTATTTGTGTAATTTGTGGTAGTTGTGTTGTTAGAGTTAGGTATTTTCGTGTTGTAGTTTGGTGTTTTTTTCTGTGCTTTTCTGGTATTGTGGATGTTTTTGTTTGTGGATTTGGTTGTTTACTTTTTTGTTTATTAATGCATTTTTAATTATTAATTTATTTGTGTTTTATTAATTTTTGTGTTTGACGTTTTTGGTAAATTTTTGTTTTTGTTATTGTTGTGTATTTTTGCATGAAGAACAGCCTGCCTGTCGGTTCCTCTTTTCCCCATTGCTGCTTCAAATTTTGGTTTCGATGCAGCAATGGGGAAAAGGAGGAGCTGGCAGTCAGCTCGCTCTTCGTCCGGTAAGGTTTGTTAGGTAGGTTGGGTGAAAAGGAGGCAGAGAAGAGCTATCTGCCTGATGATGGTTCTCTCCTCTCTGTCTCCTTTTTCTCCTGGCTTACCTAACTGGAGATCGGCAGGCAGCGACCCGTAAGGGGTCGTGCTCTTCCTTGCGGATTGCTGGCTGCTGCTTTTGTATTACCTCCACCACTGTTTCATGTTAGTTCTTGAAACAGTGGTGTCAGAAGTACAAAGGCAGCAGCCAGTCATTCGCCAGGGAGTGTGCTTCCCCTGACGAATGGCTGCCTGCTGGTGGTTTTTCCCCCACCCTGGCTCAACTTACTTTGAGGCCGGCGGTGGTCTCGTCGTGTCTTCAGTGGGGTAGCGTGGAGGAGAGGGAGTCCCTCTTCTCTCCGTTGCTCCGAGAAAGAAGGTCGGCGGGTGTCTTGCCATGTTTTTGTTGTGTGTTTTTTTGCTTTTGTTTTGCGAGGCCATGAGGCGCTGCGTCCACCTGTGGCGGACTTGCGCTCCCGTTGCGGGATGCCAGTATTTTTTCATTTTATTTTTCGTGCGCCGGCTTTTTCAGTGTTTTGTGCACTCGCGTCCTTCAGCTTGGTTGGCTGAAATGCTCACGGCGCATAGGATGCTGGGACTTGAAGTTTAATTTTTTTTCTTAGCGTTTGTGCCGCAGCTTTTTTTCTCCAGTTCATTTTCTATTGGGCTCGGCGTGTTTCCCAACGTTCTCTTTGCTGTCGCCTGTCAGCCTGATTGGCTGAGGGGCGGCGCGGCACAGAGGACGTTGGGAATTGAAGTTGTTTCCCTTTTGTTTGTGTTCGTCGGGCTCTTGACCCACTGGCAGCTTCAGCAGCCCTGCAGTACTCTGCAGGCCGGGTTTGGGCCAGTGCAGGAGGCTCAGTACGGGATAGTATGGACGGGTGCAGAAGCGTATGCCGAATTCCAATGGTTAATGTCTGGATTTATAGCTATACCATCTGAAATTTGGATAGGGTCTTGACCTGAATAGTTGCATAATTTCAGATTTGAACAACCACAACAGAATAGTTAAAATCCTGTTGCTTAGTGTAATAAATCTCACTAGAGGAGACTATTGAATCAATGATGATTTGGTGAATCAAAGCGTCCATAAGTTCCATTGATTCAAATGGGCCTATTCTAACTTCAGTTTACTATGCTAAAGTAAGCTGCAGTTAGAATAAGCTCATTTCAATCAATGGAACATACAGAGGAGTAGACTCACCAAGTACCCAATAAGCCTACTCAGGTGTAATTTACTATGGTAAGCAACAGAATTTTGGTCACTATATCTTGCATCTCATTTCCCTCACCTTTGCTACATACCTCTTTCCAGGTTTGAGATGTTGAGACAAAAGATACATTGCAATGAGATGGCTATGAGCAAGGCTTCTCAGAGAATGGCTGCATTTACACTGAGGGTGCAAATGTTACTACTATACATTATTTTTTTTAGTCCTTATTAATCAGAATAAAACAAACCTGCCCTGTGTGGTGTCTGCCCTATTTTTGGAGTCTACCAAAATTCTATTGATCTGAAGGTTAGCATAGGTTTGTGGTTAAAATGAGAGATAGGTTTGGATTTCACATAAATATTTGTAATTCCTTGAACACACTGAGTATTTCTATCCACTTCCACTGAATGTGGCCAACCTGTGGTAACCAGAAGTTGTCACTTACGCTTTTTTCAGCATCATGGATTGCCAAAAAAAAAAAAATCATAGGGATTTGTTTTTGTTCCAATAGTTACAACAAACAAATAGCTGATGGTGAAAAGAAAATAATGTGTTTCTTTAATTTTTGTTCTAGCCATGTTTTGTCTTCAAAACAACAAAAACAAGAAGAACAAAAACCATGTAACAAGTAATTGAATCTCAGAGACATTGTTTACAACAGGGGTTCCCAACCTATGCCCCGAGGGCCAGATCAGGCCTTTGGCACCATTCCATCTGGCCTACCACTATCGCATGTGGAAGTGGGTGCATTTACACCAGCCGTAAAATGCGCCTGTGCCTGCATAAACACGCTCACAGCTGTCATAAACGTAGAAGTGGGTGCATTTACGACAGCCGTAAATGTGCATGCTTCCACTTATTGGGGTTTGGTCAGGCACACACAGCTGTCCGAGGGGGCATGGTCAGGCCTGCATAAAAAAAAGGTCAGCCATCCCTGGTTTACAATAATACAGGTAATGTTATCAAATGACTACCATGTGAATTCTGGAATAAAACATGACTTGGAAGGATGAAAATGTCCCACTCTGGTGTATGAGGATTAGAAAAAGAAATATATTATGACTCTTTATGGGTCCATTTATCAACTGTGTACATTTTTTAGGGTTATGAACACTTGGAATAGAACATTTTAAATAGAATTTGGAGTTTCAGCTAAGTAGATTCTTAAAACAGGTACCTGATCAATAAAGTGGAAGAAGCCAGGAAAGATGCATACAATCCGAACAGATTGCTGCTGCAGCCTCTCCCCACAAAGAGACAGAACATCGCTGTCTCATCCCGATCCTATCAATATCCTTAAGCAGCTCTGACCTAGAATGAATTATATTTGGACAGCTAGGAAGCATCACTACTTTCAGAAAAGTACTGAGGGGAGGGAGAAGAACATGAACAATAAAAACAAATCTTGTAGGAATCGGGGCCACTGGGGGCCGGGAGGTCCCGGAGGAGGACTGATCAAGTAACGACACGAGACAAGCTGCTGGATCGATCAGACACTTTATTGGTCAAAGGCAGAATCATTTATAGGGAAAAAGTGCAACGGTGGCAAACTGTCCTCTGGCAAGGCATTACCTCATGCGTTGACACATGTTAATGGGAAAACCTTCAAAGGGGAAGTTAATTAACTCGGGTAAACAGGGAACAAGATTGACCATTGTCTTGGGATTTAGGCAGGGGTAAACATGGCTTATTTGCACCAGGGATTTCCCCAAACCGGGAGATGAGTCATTATGGTTAATAGAATGCATGAATCAGCTATCTGCTTACTCGGCAGAGTCGCGGGTCAGGTCACCTTAATTGGGTGAATCAAGCCCTATACTTTTATTCACCCCCCTTAATTTGACGACCGGTGAGCCCACTGGCCGGGAGCCTGTCTCACCGCAGTGGTCTCTGGTCTATTCCGTGCCCTGTGGGGCACGGGGAATCCATATCTCCCCTTTATTTTCTATTTAAGAACCTGACCGGCGACCTTACGCAAGATAGGCATCAGCTGTTGAGCGGGGATGACGTCACGGGATCTCTCTCTGGGGCGGCACTTGGAGATCAGCGAGGGAATACACTGAGCAAAGCAACAGAGCGTAATGCCTAGTATGGCTATTCCCACCACTATCTGAAGCACCGTCTGTAGCCACCCCCAGGGAATCCATGACCACATCCAATTCCACAGGGAACCCCACCAGGCTCCCCACGCGGAGCCTTCCGTAATGCCTGCAACAATGGAATGCAGGTTCTTGATCTGGTTTTGTATTTTCCGGGAGTTGTCAGTAAGGTTAAAACAGCACATCCCATGGACAGATTCGCACCCCAGGTGGTGCAATAAGAGGAGGTAGTCGATAGCCGCTCGATTATCAAGAACAGCTTGGCGGAGTTCCACTTGCTCTTGATTAAGGAGCGCTATCGCTGAGGAGGTATGATTGATGGTTTTTGCTAAACCGCAGGCCAAATGACCAATTCTCCGTGCGTTGCCGGTGGCCAACCCTGGCACACCGATCAAACTGACGGAAAGGGAAACATACTCAGCGGGACTCATTACTCTGATGCTGCTGTCACAAGAGCTGTCTAACTGGGTTGTGCGTGTGTGCCGAATGAGCGGGGAAACATTCACATGGGATACATTTGTGTCACTAGAACGTGGGGCAATCATGTCCCTGGTAGGGAGTACAAGTGTCAAGCGACTAATGCAACACATTGAGTCCGACAGATTGGCAGGGATGTAGTTCCAGGTGTGCTGGTTGCAGGTAAAGAACCACCCTGAGGGCAGGGTGACATGAGCGTACAATGAGATGAGGGTCTCCGGTTTATTGCAAGTCCAGTTGCCAACGCCAGGGTCAATACAGCGGCGCCGTGCCTGACCGTCTGCGGTGCAACCGGTCATGCGGGTACAGGCGGCGCCCGGGCTGACCGCCACCCGAGGGGTATGGAGGGTGGCTGCATCAGCCGGCAAGGTTGGGGTAAGTTGCTGTCCCCCCCAGCGTGCATATGCCGAGAAGGCGGTAGGAGAGTGAGGGGCAAAGGATGCTTTTCGCAACCAGGCACTGTCCTCGGTGTGCTCGTCCGGAGTATGGCACACCGGGATGAGACAGGTGCTGAGCATGGATGCAGAACCAACGTCCTGCTGTAGGCAAAAATCGGACTGGTTGACGAGACCCGCCAACCTTTCCCACAAGTTGTACTGCATTCGTGTAGACAGGTCTTCACCAGGCGACAAACCGTCGGCCTGGATTGAGGCTGCCTGGGCGCCTCCCCCCAAAAGCAGGGAGAGGGCCAGGACTATGGAGATCGCCACGGTGTTGGCGTGAATCTGGGCAAAGACTGCTGCTGTGAGGTTCTCCGGCGTCGGTTCCTTCTCCTCGCGCTGGACGGCGTCCTGAGCGTCATGGCAAAGATCCTTGACCATCCCCCAGGTGACTTTAGGGATCGGCTGTCGCCTCCTCCGACGGATCCTCTCGTGCAGGGTGAGGTCCTTCATCTCCGGTATCGGACTCGGGCTGGTCTGGTTCCACGCCATGCGGTTCCGTGTGGGGTTTGACACACCGAGCAGGGATCCAGATGACACCTGTAGGAGACATAACTGCAGCATACCCTCGCCCCCAGGTGACGAGCGGCACCGGCCCCCTCCAAGTGGGGTCCGGTGGCACTCGGTACCGGACCATTGGTCGCGGGAGAGCTTCCGAACGGCGGAAATGCCTCTCCTGCGGCGTGCAATCCGAAAAAACATTAAGGTGATTGTATGTGAACAAAACCTTGTTTAAGCAAAACTGTGCTGCTCCTTGTGACTTGGGGAGGGCAGGAGGTTCCCCCCTTTCTATTTGTTTGTCAAGATAGGACTTTAGCGTCCGATTGACACGCTCTACAATCGCCTGCCCTTGCGGATTGTAGGGAATTCCAAAAGTGTGCTTGATGTCCCAAGTCGCCATGAAGGCGGCCAACTGCCTAGAGCAGTAGGACGGTGCGTTATCCGTTTTCACGTGCCGTGGCTTGCCCATTGCCGCGATGCAGGAAAGGAGGTGCTGCTCCACGTGGGTAGCCGTCTCTCCCTTCTGCGCCGTGGCCCAAACGAACTGGGAAAAGGTATCAATGCAGACGTGCATGTATTGCCATCTGCCAAACTGCGGCACATGCGTGACGTCCATCTGCCATACCTGGTTGGCCTCAGTCCCCCGTGGGTTGACCCCCCACGAGGGCCCCCCTGGCGCCCCTGCGCAATGCTGGCAAGAGCGGACTATACCCTGGGCTTGAGAAAGCGGCAGATTGAACTGTCTGGCGAGTGCCTTGGCATTTTGGTGAAAAAATGCATGACTTTGGATTGGAGTAGTGAAGACTCCCAAAACTGAACGTTGCTGAATTTCCTTTGCGGCCGCGTCCGCTCTGCTATTGCCCGCGGAAATCGGACCCGGTAGGTCTTGGTGACTTCGGATGTGGGCAATATAGAGCGGCTCCGTGCGGTTTCGCAAATGAAATTGAGCGGTGAGAAACAGACTTAGTAAATTCTTGTCTATCGCGGGAGTGATGTAAGCTCCCGGTAGACTGTGCAACAAATTCCTTACGTACAGGCTGTCAGTAATAATATTCAAACGCTCCTGGGCGAAGGTGCGCAAGGCAAGGTTCACGGCTGCCAACTCTGCCCGCTGAGCGGACTTCTGTGGAAGAGTTAGCAGCGTGTGCCAAGCTTCGCCCTCCTGCCAGGTCAAAACACCATAGGTGCGACCTCCGTCTGTGAAAACTGTCCTGGCCCCCTGAAGCGGGACCAGCGAGAGCAACTCGAACAAGCTGACTGTTCCTGTCTGTAGGGAAACGAGTCTAGGGTCCTTGGGCAAGTGGTACGCTAAACTCCCAGTGAAACCTTCCAAGGCTATCGGAAGCGAGTCACCTAGCTGCACTAATTGGTGAATTTGTTCCTTGGTGAAAGGAACCACAATTTTGGCCAAATCATTTCCTGAAATGTCCCTAGCTCTCAGCCTGCCGTGGTAAATCACCGCGGAAACCAGCTCTTGGGGCGGAACGATGTTCCGTGGTGATGTGTTAGGCAAATAGACCCACTCCACAATCTTCGCTCCCTTCTCTGAGTCTACGCCTAACGCCCCAGTGAACATGGACCCTGACCGCACGATGTACAAATTCAGGATCGGGGCATAAGGCCCCTGAGCGATCCTATCCACCCACCTCTGGCTGAGAACTTGGTTCACTTTCTCGAGCGCCAAGCGCGCGTCTCGAGAGATTTTTATCCGGTCTGCCGGCTGCTTACCTAAAGTTAGCAGCGAGAAGAGCGGCTTTAAGAGATCCGTATCCAATCGGAAATACGGTCTGGCCCAATTAATGTTCCCTAAAATCTGCTGTAACTCTACCAGGGTGACTGAGTCCTGTAAAGCTATCTGGGGTAAAACCGGTGCGGCAAAAGAACGGAGAAGCCGATGACCCAAGTATGAAAAGGGCTCGGTTTTCTGCACCTTCTCTGGGGCTATGAGTAGACCCTTGTCCCCCAGGCTGGCCTGGAGGTCAGAAAACACTGCACTGCCGAGTTGCGGCAACGCCACTAAGATATCATCCATGAAATGACACACAATAGCTTTGGGGTAAAGGCTTCGAAACTTTGCCAGCGCGTTGTGAACATAAATTTGGCACAGGGTGGGCGAATTGAGCATGCCCTGTGGCAGAAATTTCCACGCGTAACGCTGCGTGGGCTCTCCGTGGTTCACAACCGGCACTGTAAAGGCGAACCTTTCCCGGTCCCGGGGGTCTAAGGGGATTGTATAGAAGCAATCCTTGAGATCTACAACTAGAATCTCCCACCCCTCGGGAATCATATTTGGATTCGGGATGCCGCATTGAAGCGGACCCATGGGCTGAATACATTTATTGATCTCTCTGAGATCGTGGAGGAGTCGCCACTTCCCCGACTTCTTCTTAATTACAAAAACTGGCGAATTCCAGGGACTAGTGGACTGCTCTATATGTCCTGCGTCTAGCTGTTCCTTCACTAGCTGCTTTAGGGCAACTAGTTTCTCTCCCACAACCGGCCATTGTTCTACCCAGACCGGAGTATCGGTGAGCCATTTAAGTGGCAACGCCATTACCCGAAGGTAAGGGTGGCACCGTACTGCTGGAGAATGTCTCGCCCCCAAAGGTTGACGTGCACGTCAAGAATGTGCGGCCGAACTACCGCCGTGCCATCAGCCCCTGGGATGGTGACTTCTACCCACTCTCTGCTCCTAAACGCTTCCTGAACGCCACCTACCCCCCACACATCGGAGACCGGCTCAATGGCCCACTCCCTCGGCCACTGGCTCCTGCTTATCACGGATACATCAGCTCCGGTATCGAGGAGGCCTGAGAACACCCTTCTGTTCAAAAATACCTCGATAACGGGGCGCTGCTTCCACTCAATGTTGGTCTCCACTGTCGCTAAGACCTGGTATCCTTGCACTGCCTCAACCGCGCTCAAGCGGCCTGCTGAGCCGGGCTCGGAGCTGTCACTGAGCCTCCCCTGGCTGCCTGCTGGCGAGTGACAAGGAACCATGATCAGTTGCGCTAAGGAATCTCCCTTGTGAATGGTCTGGGGCAGGTGTGTCCAGAGTTGGACCTGGAGAACGCCTGAAAAATTCGAGTCAACGACTCCTGGAATTATGAAAATTCCGCGTGCTCCAGCTACACTACGGGGCAAAACTAAACCTAAAAAGCCTCTGGGCAGGGGACCCATGTACTGGGAATCGACCAGATAGACTGTGCCTGGCAGATCGCATGTAACGTCTACCTGACAAGTCAATTCTAGCCCTGTGCTACCCTTGGGGCTGGCCTGTGCCCTCGTAGTGCCTGGAATATGCCTGGAACCTAGTCCAGCTCTGGGAAGTCCGGATTCTGGGGAATGAGAGAAGTCTCTGTTTGGACTGGGGCCAGAGACATGCCCGCGTTGCGGTTTCCCGAACTCGGACAAAACTTGGCCCAATGATAGCCTTTCCTGCACTTTGGACATGGGGTTTTCGGGGCTGCGGACTGGCTGAACTTTTGTCCGCCTCCCTTTGATCGGCATTCTTTAGCGAAGTGCCCGACCTTGCCACAGGAGTGACAAGCTCCCCTGGTCTTCCCCCTGGGGTGAGATCTCTTTCCCCCCTGCACTGCTGCCGCTAGCAGACCCATCTTGTAGGAGTCCGTGCCAACGTCAGAACAGGCCCTAATCATGTCCGATAGGGTCAGATCAGGACGATTGCCTAGGGACTGCAAAATCTTACGACAGTCCAAGTTGGCATTGTCCTTGGCTAACTTGATCATGAGCTCTTGCTGGGCTTGCTCATTGTCAATCTGCCTGGTGATGGCTTCTTCCAGGCGATTGATGAAGTCCATGTAGGGTTCCTGGGCTCCCTGCTTGATAGCGGTATAATTCTTAGCCGCTTTGCCAGATGCCGGGATCTTGAAGTACGCCCTATAGGCGGCTTCAGCGGACATTTCGAGAGTGGCGAGCGGCAAGTTGATTTGGGCGTTAATGGCCTCAAAGGCACCTGAGCCATATAGCTGCTCAGCGATTACCGCGCCTCCCATTCTCGCGGCTCGGGCCTGTGCCTCGAGCCGGTACTCGCTGTCCCAGATCATGTACTGGCTAGGGGTTAGCATCATCCTCATGACGGCTTTCCAGTCGTGAGGAATCCACATGGTGGCTTCACACGCTTGCTGAAGCGTGCCCCTAGTAAAACGACTTTGGAGCCCTGTCTCTGAGATTGCTTTCCGTAAAGCCATGAGAAGCTTATACGGGACTGGGGAATGCACTACCTGTTGCGCGCCTGTGAGCGCGTCCATTTCTAAGCGGATGGGACAAATCTGTCTAAGCTCAGCTAGTTGTTCTGCTGACAATTCCCCCTTCTTGAGCTCTATTTCTGCTGTGCGCTGAAGGGCACTCTTTACAACTAGGGAAGCTGGCGCTGTCAGAGGAACGCCTGCGCTCCTCATTCCTTGCGTTCCTTCGGTGACGTCTGCAGCTGTCACCGGGGGAAGGCTTCCCTCGCTGCTATGCTGATAGCTGAATGGCGGACAGAGCGCCGTGGGCGCAGCCGGGTGGACTGGCTGACCTGAGGGCTCTTCTAACGGGGGTTCTAGGGCCTCTGTCCGGGCTGGCTCGACCTGCTCTAAGAGCCTCCTACACTTTTTCCATGTGCTGACTACCCTGCCGGGCACTTTGGGGGGTTGCTGGATGCAGTCTCCTATCTGATCCCAGAGCTTCAAGGTTAACGTACCTACTTCTGGGTAAAGTAGGCAGTGTCCCCTGAGGTACGCCAAAAGTCTCGCTAGCTCTCCGCTGTGAAATCGCAACTTAAAAACCCTGGCCAGGATTCTGAACTCTCCCTCTCGAGTTCTTTGGCTAGCGGACGGACTTGGTCTATGAGAGCAAGTCCCCATATTACCTGTGATGGGTCCTCCGAAGTTTCCTTCTCGGGCCGAGAGTCGACGCGTCCTTTTACAGGCAACAGTTCTGGCGACGAGTGTCTGGGGTAGCTGTCGGAGCGTGGACCTTCTGTCCCGGGCCCTCGGCGGCCACTGCAATGTCAGGGGCTCACAGCCTGCCCTGACCGGAACGCGTTTTTCCCTTCGCGAACCTCCCCAAAGCCGGGAAAAAGGTAGGTAGGAAAGTCTCTTGGGAATGCCTCGCCGCGGCCACTCCTCTGTCCGGCTGGCTGCCGACCAGAGTGCCGCGCAGTCCTCCAGGACAACGGGTCGCGGTTCAAGCGTTGAACCGGACCGCGTGGATCGTTACTCACGAGTAGACCTCTCCGGGGTCCTCTTACTCACGAGTAGCATCACGTCGGGGTCACCAGCTGTAGGAATCGGGGCCACTGGGGGCCGGGAGGTCCCGGAGGAGGACTGATCAAGTAACGACACGAGACAAGCTGCTGGATCGATCAGACACTTTATTGGTCAAAGGCAGAATCATTTATAGGGAAAAAGTGCAACGGTGGCAAACTGTCCTCTGGCAAGGCATTACCTCATGCGTTGACACATGTTAATGGGAAAACCTTCAAAGGGGAAGTTAATTAACTCGGGTAAACAGGGAAC
Source organism: Bradypodion ventrale (assembly GCA_035047345.1). Lineage (NCBI taxonomy): Eukaryota > Metazoa > Chordata > Lepidosauria > Squamata > Chamaeleonidae > Bradypodion > Bradypodion ventrale. The sequence continues at coordinate 118,734,208 of JAWDJE010000006.1, read as the reverse complement.
AAGATTGACCATTGTCTTGGGATTTAGGCAGGGGTAAACATGGCTTATTTGCACCAGGGATTTCCCCAAACCGGGAGATGAGTCATTATGGTTAATAGAATGCATGAATCAGCTATCTGCTTACTCGGCAGAGTCGCGGGTCAGGTCACCTTAATTGGGTGAATCAAGCCCTATACTTTTATTCACCCCCCTTAATTTGACGACCGGTGAGCCCACTGGCCGGGAGCCTGTCTCACCGCAGTGGTCTCTGGTCTATTCCGTGCCCTGTGGGGCACGGGGAATCCATAAAATCTGCTTTATCCAGTCACTGGGATTTGTTTATCTGCAAGAACTGTAGACATTTTTCCTTTGAGCATGCCAACTATATTTAACTACTGAACTGAAATCCAAAGACAAAAAGTTAACAGTCTGGCAGATGTGTGCATGCAAGAAATACAGTGATTAAATGATAGGATCTGAAATATGTTTCCTTGTTATTCAGTTGCACAGTCGAGTCTGACCCTTTATGACCCAATGAACCACAGCATGCCAGGTTTCTCTGTCAGACACCATCCTACAGAGTCTGCCCAGATTCACCCCCACCCCCTCAACAATACTGTCTAACCATCTAATCCTTTGCCACCCCCTTCTACTTTTGCCTTCGATCTTTCCCAGCATCAGGGCCTTCTCCAGTGAGTCCTCTCTTCTCATTTGGTGACCAAAGTATTTGAACTTCAGCTTCAGTATCTGTCCTTACAAAGAGCAGTCAGGGTTGATTTCATTTCAAATTGACTGATTTGATCTCCTTGCAGTCCTGGGAACCCTCAAAAGTCTTCTCCAGCATCACAATTCAAAGGTGTGCTCAGCCTTCCTTAGGGTCCAAAGTTCATAGCCATACAGCACTACTGGGAAGACCATTAGCTTAACTATGCAGACTTTTGTATTGCCTAGGTTTGCCATAGACAGCCACTTCACTTTCTTGCATTTCTTTTTCTTTGGGTTTTTTTATTGATAAATTGATGTCATGAAGTCTCACTCCCATGTCGGATAAAGTGAGCTTGATCCACGAAAGCTCACATTGAAATATATCAATTACTCTTTAAACTGCTATAGCATTTTTGTTTTCTTTAGGGTGGTTCTAATTGCTGCCTCCTGTATGATGTTACAATGTTTATAAAACATGCTACATGTTACAAAACATGTTTTACTCAGAAGTAAGTTTAAGTAATAAACATTCTCAGAACAAGAGCCTAATGGCTTTATCGTGGCATAAGCTTCTATAGGTGACAGTCAATTTTAATCACATCCATTTCATTGGTCAGAAGTGCCAATTAGTTAGGAAAAAAATAATTGTGAGAATTGGACCCTTTTTCTGCAGCTGTTTCCCCTGCAAATTAGTTAGCATGAAAGCATAATTCCCGTGTTGGTCAGATCACAGGATTCCTAAGTGATCAAGTGGGTGACCTAAATATCCAGTATTTTGGAAGAGGCAGGGCTGTTGGCAGTAAGCGCTCATTTAAGTCTGAAAGCTTCAGGCTGGAAATCCTTTAAACTGTGATCCTTTCAGCCTTGCAGTTTGATGCTTGGAATTATTGGTTCAGCAAAGAGGTGTGTAGCACAAAGCTGTGTTGCCACCATGCTATTAGTGTATGTGGAGAGCACAGAACAGTGCCATGGCCAAAATGGTTGCGGGATGCTGAGATTTGGCATGCAAAAAAATTAACTCTGAGCATGAGTCCATTGCGCTGTTGATGGACCACAGCCAACTGTGGATGTTGACTAGAACAGCAATGCTAATGCCAACATTAGATTCAGGTGCTCAGAATCATTACCTGGCATAAAAACAGAACATGGTAGTCACCTTTGGGCCTTTATCTATGTAGCCAGCTCCACAAGTAGAATTTTGGTCATCTGCTAAAACATCTTTGTGTTACCAGGTGATCAACTACAGTACTAAAAAATTCATGGCACAGAGAACTTTATCCCGATCACAACTGATGTGCTACTTGTCATGGTTTAGCTAACTTTCTAAAGTTTTAACTTTGTTATACTTGTAAAGTTAACTAAAGCAAGCCAACCCCTACCAGGAGAAAAATATCAGAAAATCTAATTCATTCCTCCAGCAACCCACGTTATTTTCATTCCACTGGCCTCCAATACATTCCTGAAGAACTAACCTAAAGCATGTTTTCTGTTTATGAATAATTGGTTCATTCATTTTCATGTCAGAGATTACTCTGGGTTGGAAGGAGTTTTGCAGGGGACACCCGAATGAGGCTCCTTTCATGTCCCCCATTGTGCAGCTCTTGGAAATCAAACCCGTGTTTTTAGTCTCCAAGCCTAGTGCCTTAACCACTACACTACCAGGAGAGCTTGTATAATTGGTATGACTATATGTTTAATTGTCAAGCTTGGTTATAAATACAGATTAGGCAGTGAGAAATATAAGAAGCATAATCAGAGGCACCTAAACAAATGAAAAGAGGCCAGTCCCTCCTCCAGTGTATCAAGGTATATGCTTGTCATGTGGGGGTGGGCAGGACAGCAAGGGAGCCGTCACCACAAATCCACTCAGAGATGTGAGCTCTGTAAGTGACAGTGACAGAGGAAAACTCCATTGGTTTGTCAGCGGAGAGAGGAGGTCTGTCACCTAATTTTGTATGTAACGCATTTCAACTGGCACATGTAACATCTTCTTTTGAATGAGATGCTAAAGTAATTTCTCCAAATGCCTATAGTTAAGAGGCTTTGCTCAGTATTTCCTCTTTACCAATGTGCAAACAAATATCAGAAAACCACAACTGCCGATCAAGACTCTGAAGAAAATTATGTGTCACTGTATTAACCACCGACCTCCTGCCAACTTAGCAGTTCAAAAGCAAGACATTGCAAGTAGATAAATAGGTACCACTTTGGTGGGAAGGTAAACAGCGTTCTATGCACTTCAGTGTCTAGGCATGCCTGCCACATGTCCATGGAAATGTCTGCAAATGCAGACAGCACTCGCTCTTTGGCTATAAACAGAGATGAGCACTGAACCCTGGAGTCAGATATGACTGGCTTTCGAGCAAGGGTGACCTTTACTTTTATTCTGATATTGCTTCTTCACAGTTTTCTCTCTCTTTTTCCTTCACCCTTTCTGTTCCTTTTATTTGTTCATCTCTCCCACAGCAGATGCCCAATATCACCCCAATCTCGTTGTTCTTTTCAGGACAATGACAATATAGATTTATCTATCTCTCTATCTATTGTGACACCTATATCATAGTTTGTGTACAGTGACTGCACAGCAACCTTGTGCTAGAGACTGCCAAAGACAACATACTGTAGCATCATTCTCCTACCCCAGCCTAGAAAGTCACTACTACTCATTTCCTTCTCTACTTACATACGCAAGCCATACAGAAGATGAAATTTCTATGTCTGCTCCTTCCCTTGAAGTGCTGTAATAGATAGGGGGTTCAGCACAAGAACATTCATAATTTCTCTCTATTCCTTTTAATAACTTTAAATAAACTTTTGTATTAATTGCAACTGCAAATAGCTTAGTGTCATCTCTGGTTATGCTCTCATTTCCCCTGGCGTAAAAAAGGACTTCATTTTTATTCTTCATATTTTACTTTTAAATGTTAGAGAGACTGGAGCTGAAGAAAACGCAATTCATGTTATATCTGGAATCCTACAAAACTGGGAATCCAATTCCCATGCAAGAAAGATAAAAAGCATACATCTTCTAGCTAAGTCTAGCATTAAAATTATTTAATTAGCAATAACAAACAACATTCTGCTTGAAAAAACAATTTATTATTCAAAGCACCAATTATACAACCTAAATGTATTTTGCAGAACTGTGCTGGAGGGCAGGAAATTGAGTTCATATAATTAACTCCAGTCTAACACCACAATTTGCACAGAAAAATCTACAGATGTTGCCAAAACATACTGTACTTTTAAAGTAAGTATTGGACTGCGCACTGCAATTCAGATTATACAATTAAGAATAAAGACCATTTAAAGATAATTATTATCTGAATGAAACAAAAAAGCAGTATGCTTTTAGACAATCGAGAAAAATCTTCTGCATGTTAATTCTCCAACACATGTCCCATTTATGTAGCAATTAGCATTCCCCTGCTAGAATCTGTTGGTGCTATCCCTATGGAAGGTTTTACATTCTTCCCTTGAAGAGCTGGGCGCCTGTGCAATGGTAGAAATAGGTAATTTTAGATTCTGAACGTAAGCATTTTGTAGGGACTCCTAATATGGTGATGTGTATAACGCGCAAAATTTTATACCAAAAAAAGAAATCAAAGTTGGGGTGCGCGTTATAAACAAGGACTGGTGTGGCAGTGGCGGCCGGTCCCTTGAGGGCGCGAATGGTGAGTTCCCGCGAGTTCACGTCACCTTGTTGTGTACAGTGTGCGTCACAAATAGGGTTGTGCCGCTTCATTTCCTCGCCCACACGGGAGACTCAGTGAGCGCATGACGTCACCCACCCTACAAGGACGGCGCCGGCGTGGTTTTCTCCAGCAGAACGGGGCGTGGCCTCCGCCTCCAGCCATTTCCCGCCATACGCCTCCTCACTCCCGGAGTCCCATCCCCGTCACGAGCCTCTTTTACTTCCTTTTTAGAATTGGGTCGGCTGTCTATTGCTGCGGCGGGTGAAGGGGAGGCGGGGGCGTGGCTTTGAAGAAATTGACGGGATCTGATTGGGTGGCACGGGAGACGAGGCGTGGCCCGGAGGTAGCTCTTATGAACAAGCTTTTTCACCACGCATTCAATTACAATGCATGGTGTGAAACAAAATTTTATACCGAGGTTTCATGGAAAATTAGGGGTGCGCGTTATACACGAGTGCGCGTTATACACGAATAAATACGGTATAAACTGTGCTAAGCAAGCCATCCTGCATTTTCTTATTCCCACTGTAACCTTTTCATTTTCTTAAAGGAATCTTGGATTTCTGTCCCAAAATCTACCATCAATGTACTACTTTGAAAACACTCATCAGTTTCAAAAGCAGTTCTCTATGGAGCATGAGAACATGCAGATATTATTTTTCAACACAATCAGCTTGTGACCAGAGAGGGAGCCTTGATTTTCAAGAAAATCTGTTGGCTTCCTGGGACAAATTTCATTCTCTAGTGAATCTTGGTCATTGAATCTGTAGACAGCTGCCCATTCTGTTCTTTTTCAAAGTCAAGTCATTATTCCAGTAACACTAGACCATGATGTCCACGCTATCTCAAATATAAAACATAGCTAAACAGTCATAGCTTGGGTTGTGCCTTTTGTAGAGAGAGTAGCTTTCTATTTAAAATAAAATAAATGCAGAAGAAAGGCGATATCTTTATAGCAGGGGTTCCCAACCTTTTCCTGCCACGGGCCTGACCACGCCCCCAGTCAGCTGAGGGGGCGATCACGTGGTTCTTCCGGGTGGGGGCAGTGGCGTGTGCATTCGCACTGCATTTCTGGGCATTTTTCCCACCTCTGCTGCTTTCCTTGGAGGAGGGAATGAGGGAGGAACATTTTTGCGCCATTTTTAATTTTCCCCAACACATTTTTGTGGTGTTTCGGTATGAAAACACAGAGATTTCAACACTCCCAGTGATGTTGGGGGACTTTTGGCATTGGTGGCAATTCAACCCGGGGGCCAGATGAATTTGACCTGGGGGCTGGATCCAGCCTGTGGGCCATAGTTTGGGAACCTCTGGTTTATAGGCTCACTTTAAAAACTATTTAAAAGTATCCTAAATCCAGGCTTGAAAATGTTACTTACAAGCTGTGAAATTCTAAGTTATAGCTCTATGGTCTATTTAAGGGGTAGTTTGGTCCATGACCAAAAAGTTGGCTGGATAGCTCAGTAGTTTATATATCTGACTGTAGAGTCAGAAGTTATGAATCTGATATCCCACTGTGCTTCCTGTGAAAAGAGCCAGGCTGCACAGTCCCAGGTTGCCCCAGAAGAAGGGATTTTTTAAAATTTACTTGGATTTCTATAGCCGCCACAATCACAAGGACTCTGGGCAGCTTACAATATGAACCCCCCCCCCAATAAATAAAACCCCATTAAAACAGTAAATCCCCTTAAAAGCCCTGTTAAAAACCCACCCGCACATGCTAAAAAGGGAGGATGATTCTTATTTAACCAGCCAGCAGGTGGAGGTTATTTCTCCACCTGCCCCGCCAGCCCCACTGGCTGCCCCGCCAGCCAGGTTTTCAGTTCTTTCTTGAAGGGCAGCTATTCCGTCTGTTGCCTCAGTTCCACTGGCAGGAGGTTGCAAAGGGCTGGGGCGGACACAGAGAAGGCCCTCCTTCTCTGTGTCCATCCCAGCCCTTTCTACAAATCTTAATCTCCTCCCTGCTCCTTTTGGATGTGGGCTGATCCATTCCCCCTATTTTGAGAATGGCTGTATTGCCAGCATGAATGGCAAAGGAATGGGTCTCTATGACCATACATACTTCCGATCCTCGCCCACAAGACTGTGCTTTACATTTTCTTTCGTATTTGAGCAAATCCAGAAAAAGCGAAAGGTTACTTTACGTTAACTGCCACTGGAAACATATCACAGAAATGTCACTGTAAGGAGAATGAAGCTTTCATAACCATGATAAACTTTGCTTCTGAGGGAATGAATCATCCATGCAACCTTTGAATTAGAAAAATGGCAGGAAGGAAATGATGCTTTCCTTGTCTTTCACAAAAAGGATGACCTTTTAGAGAAGTATGCATGTGAAAGAAAGGAAGATCAAGTACGGAGGTTGCCAGAACTGATCAGTATACCAACAGAATCACCCCAACTTCTTACAATGTGTTATTCCAATGGCCAACAGGAGTGACTATTTTCTTGTTGTACGTTGAGTTGCATGACTCAGCACACAACACCAGATGTGTATGCTAACTTCTTAACTTGCCCTGATTTGCTGACAGATTTAAACAAACTGCATTACACTGGTACAAATACTCAGTAAGATTTTGGCCATTCTATAATTTTATGCAAAAAAAAACCCTACTATATCTTTCCCCAACTTGACATTCTCTAGATAGGTTAGACCAGGGGTGGCCAACCTATGGCCAGTGGGCCAACCCTGGTCCGCAGCACCATTTCATGTGCCCGCCGATGCCCTCACTACTGGAAGCAGAAATAGATGCATTTATGACAACCGTAAAATGCACCCGTGCATGCATAAATGCACACGCACCTGCCATAAATGCTGCTGTAACTGCATCCACAGCTGTCATAAACACATTTGCAACATCCATGGACACATTTTATGGTAGAGTTTATGGCAGGAGGGACCACAGTTGTTTGGGGATGTGGTCCAGCCCGCAGCGCAAACATTTGGGTACCCCAGATTAGATTAAAAGTTTCATTATCCCCTACCCACCACATCCAATTAGTATTCTGGGGAGAGTGTAAGGATATGAGTTATGAAGAGTAGTCACAAATAAAATGCCCTGTTATCTGCCATGGACTTTAATCATTTTTTTTTAAATTTTCCTATTCTGACCTAACCCCAAACACACACCATCAGGTTCTGAGATTCCCTAGCAATCCTTTCCCACCTGTTGAAGCCTTTGGGAGCCTAAGGACATTAGGGCAAAATATTACTTAAATCAGTATTTCAACATACTGAAAATACCAAGAAGTCTCTTGTATCGTTCATACGTGTGTATGGTTATATTCTGAACTCTACTTTAGTTTAAGAGGTAAAGATGACATCATACCTGTCAACCTTCCCGATTTGGCTGGGATTACGCCGTAAATTGACATCGATTGACGTCATAACCCGGCCCCCACTGCCAAAACCCCGTAATTTGGCAGCGGGGGAAACGCTTTCCGCACATGTGCGGAAGGGTTTTACCCCTTCCACGCATGCGCGGAAGTGCTATGTCGCTTGCGTAAGGGCTGCGCAAGCGGCGTAGCGCTTCCACGCATGCATGGAAGGGGTAAAACCTTTCCACGCATGCGTGGAACGCGACCTGCGCACAAGCACTGTGCTCAGGTCCCGTTTTTCTGGAGCCGTGGGTTGACAGGTATGTGACATTATTTCAAGTAGAAATGTGCAAAAATCATCTTACGATAATAGGAGACCAGTAATTTCAAAGCAGAATGTTTAAAAGGGAGAAAAAGAAAGATGATAAGATCAAGGAACAGTGACAGCAACTGATGAAAATAGATGACCAAACCTGATGGGCTAATATACGCATGAAAGGCCTTAAGAAGCTGAAGGAGGACAAGCCATGGGAAAGCATTGTGATATGTCTGAATTCTCTAAAACTGGGTGTTAAAAAAAGCAGAATTTCAGAACGTGCCATTTTTTCCACAGGAGAGAGAAAGCTGTACTTAACACAATTTTCTTTGGTAATTCTGTTTGAACCCTGGAAGTCTCCCTGTCACATGCTTCCTCATCTGTGCACTACAGGATCAATCTCACAACTCAGATGAATGCTCAACTTTTATCTAAACCAGGGGTCTGCAAACTTGGCTCTCCAGGTGTTCTTGGACTTCAACTACCAGAAGCACAAGTCAGCACACCTGCTGATTAGGGCTCTTGGGAATTGAAGTCCAAGAACACCTAGAGCCAAGTTTGCAGACCCCTGATCTAGACAGATGGACATAGTATCCCAGAGTTATGTTTTGTTGCAGAATTCATGTAGAGCTACACCTAAAGCTAGGTATTTCATAATATTATGACTTGAAGAGCTGCAGACAATATCCTCAAACAAACAAACAGCTGAGACATACATTGTCCCAGCAAATCTACTATAACAATACTATAAATTATTATTATTATTATTATTATTATTATTATTATTATTATTATTATTATTATTATTATTATTATTATTATTATTATAGCAGCAAATCTACCGCATTACATTATATGTGCCAACCAATATATAGCACCATTAAAATGGCTGAAATCTTGTTGCTTAGCATTTAAATATTATTAGACTAGGCCCACTGAATTACTAGAGATTTGGTGAGAGAACCCCTCCTGTCCTTTCTTCATACTGATGGGTTTCCCTCCTATCCTACACATTCAGTCCTGATAAATCTCCAGTCTACAATGGATTCATTCAACAATGAAATAATGAACTGGGCAACCCACAGAAGATATGTCCCAAAGGCAGGAGTGGCAGTACCCAGCTGGATATCTATATATATAAAACAGAGATGCATTTTCAGTTGATTCTCAAGGCAGTAATTGGATAATTGCATCAACTAATTTATTAGTGCTTTCTTCTCTATTACTAAACAACTGGAGCACACCTTAAATTTACACAATAATTACAAAGCATACATAATGTTTGCAAAATATACTGTGAGGAAGGAGAAGCTATAACTGCAGAGTTAGACTTGGATCACCTAGTCTCTGGTTGGTTGGTTGGTTGGTTGGCTGGCTCAAAAGGTAGATGAACTACAGTGCTAATTAAATTTATTATATGGTGACTTGACTAGAAATAAGATAAGATAAGATAAATCTTTATTGTCATTGTCCCCTTGCGGGAACAACAAAATTTCTCAGTTGCTATCTATCAACTTAGAAAGGCATACTTCTAAATTGTCTTTGAGTTTGTCAGAACTTTTTGTTGTGTTTTTGTTGTTAAATTCTGATTTCACATCATTTGCAGCTGTTAGCTGAACCATGGATGCAGAAAATGGGCTGTTCAATTCATTTCACTGTTCAGAATGACTTCTCAAAGCTAATAAAACAGTGTTGTTGTCCTTAAAATTACCATGACATACTTTTTTAAAAAAAATCGCAACAAGTCTACCAGGATATGTTATAGACTGAGGCACTTCATCCCAAAATTTTAAGGGGTGTCACAAGCTGTTTAGGGCATCCACTACAATTCTTGTTTAGCCACACTTTCTTTAAGGCGTTTTTTTTTCTTTTGTACTAAATGGGCAGTTTCTGACACGAAAATACTATTATAGTGCCATGCTGAGTGAAAGCAAGTTAATACACTCAGCAATCACAGCCAAGGTTGTTCTTTCTAATGTTGATGTTAAAACCTCCTCCCTTGCAGTTTAAATCCATTTGTTCAGCACCTACCCTCTGGAGCTGTAAAAAAAAGAAATAGGCTTGCTCCATATTCTGTCTGTTGGCCCCACAAACACTTGAAGATGTCTATCATATAACCTCCAAATCATTTCTCTCTCCATGCTATACCATTAATCAGTACTCTTCCAGTGCTTCTTTTATGACCGTTTAAAAACAAGCAAAATAAGAACTCCAGAGTTAAAGGTCATTTTCAAAATTCAATAATGCATTAAGGAAATCTACATCCAGCAACTAAATCAGTAATTTCAGTGCACTGGAAAATTCCTACACATATACCTACCACCATCAGGATTTGGTATTTTAGACACATGGAAAAATTAATTGTACAAGTGTGAGCCCTGGAGGATTCAGAAACAACCCTCAATTCTGTGGGATCTGGAATGTGTTTATGAATGTGAAGAATTCAGTTGATGATGAGCTAACTCCACAAATGACTTATATGGGTGGCTGGTAAGATCAATGGAAGAATTTAGGATGAATTGGACTTAGTAAGTGTTAAGTTATATTAATTCATGTATTATTCATTGGCTACTCTCGCCTGCTTTGTTCCACACACACACACCTCACCCGGGAAAGGACAAAAGGCCGCCGGCTTGGGACCAAAGGACGCTCCCGTTCACTCACCTCTGTGCCCTGCCACCACCAGAGGAGGAGGAAGAGATGGTCTGAGCCAGGTGGGGCTACTTGGAGACTCTCGCCTGCCTTGTTCCACACACACACACACACACCCTGCCCGGGAAAGGACAAAAGGCCGCCGGCTTGGGACCAAAGGATGCTCCCGCTTGCTCGCCTCTGAACCCTGCCACCACCAGAGGAGGAGGAGATGGTCCGAGCCAGACGCGGCCACTTGGTGACTCTCGCCAGCCTTGTTCTGGGCCCCTCCCACCCAGGAAATGACTTTGCTGCTCTGTTTGATGCTTCGTGGTAATTTGAATTTGTAAAGTGTATTACTTGTCTATTTTGTTTTTTATATACTGCTTTATTGTGTATTTTGAACTCTGTATTTTGTTTTATTTTGTATACCTTACTAGCTGTGTATTTTTGGACTATATTGTGTACCTATTGGATGTAAAACCGTTTTGAGTCGCCCGCTGGGCTGAAAAAAACGGTATATAAATTGAATTTTATTTATTATTATTTTACTTTATACTCTAATCATTGCATTGCAATATATTCTGTGTCATACATTAAGAAAATATAAATCTATAGGCATTCTTAATGGATGAAATCTTCATAATTAATAGTACTAACAACAGAAGGCAACTTACCCATAGCCATCATATAATCCCACCGGTCTACCAGGCACATGTTGAAGATCAGATGATCTGATGTTTGCCCTTGACCGACGAGTGAAATATTTCTCTCCAGGTTTTGACAGACTGCAGACGTCCAGCCTATAAGGAACCAAATTGCTACCAGAAAAATCACAGCCAGCATCTTCATCACTCGTCCACCCGTCATGTATGGAATTCGTTGAACAGTTCGAGAAAGGAACACCTTCAAAACCCTGCATAATCAAAGAGGTGTAGGCTTATTACATGGCTTTCATTCCTCCAAAGAGGTCCAGTTTCATTTGCAATGCATTAAATCAGAGCAATATGCCCCCTCTAACACTGTCAGGCTATAACTGTTATCGTCAACAGTGGTCATGCTGGCTAATGGTTATTATAGTCCACAAACTGCAGGTTATTTATCCATGGATTAATAATTTCTTGCACAATCCTTCCAAAAGTGCAGTTTTGGTTGCTTCATTTAAAGAAATGATACTTAAAATGTTGCAATTTCCATGTGTATTTCATATAACTATTTATCAAATTAAATTCTCACAATAAGGAGCAAAACATGCAATGCCTTTCACCCTCATGTGTATTGCGATGTTTTTAAAAAGGTATTTTTGGAAAATAAATATTTTCCACGTGATTTTTCTTCTTCTTCAAAAAGACCTATCAGAGAAACTGATCTTTCACAGATGACCAATATAAAATTCCAGGATAATATGTGAAAAGTAAAAAAAAAATATCAGGACATTTCCAGGTTCAAGAAGGACTCAGGCAAAATGTCCCCCCTACCTTCTGGGCCTGGGGGAGAGGGCTAGTGGGTTCAACTGGTATGATAGTATAGTACTGTACTTTGATCACTAATGGGCAGTTAATTATCATTTTAAAATTTTTCCCACAATGCCCACAACACAGGATTAATAGCAGCATTTTAGAAACCTAAAATATCCACTTGCTCTCTGGTACTGATCAGAAGTCCTAGGATATTACTGGTGGCACCAGTAATTTGTAATTTTTAAATTAGTAGTAATTTACAGTACAGTAGGGCCCCCAGCAACTGTCCTCTGGTTCCAATTGATGCATAGATTAGAAAATTATTTTTAAATGTAATTCATAAGTAATTCATTATAACCACACACACGCACCCGAGAAATTATTATGGCCAGGGTTCTTGTGGTTTTCAGTGGAGTATTGTATTCTGCTGGCACAGTGATGTGGGATCTCCTGTTTGCACATGTGGTACCAGCATGTAAACCACAGATCCTGTTTACAGAAATCCAGCTTATGCTGGTGCATTGCTTCTTCCGTAAGGCCTTTGAAAGAGTGACGCAACTTGGCAAAATCCCAGACCAGTCTCTGTTGCTAAATTATTCCATCACTCAATACACTGCTTGCTACAAACCCACAAAACCTGAAGAGTTGATCAGAAAATGGCCTCACAGTTTGGAAAAGTCTGTTCGAGATTTCTCTAAATACATGTCGCGACCACATTCCCAATGCCCGGATAAGGGAACAAAGCGGAATCAATGAAGCCATTGCTGAATATCACAAATAAAATTTGAGATGGGCTAGACACGTCTTTCAATGACACATGGCCGTTGGACAGCAGCAGTCACTGAGCGGTATCCCAGAAGAATAAAAAGACCCCTTGGCAGCCCCTCCCCCCATGGGAAGACCCAGTCATGAAATGTTTTGGTCAAACCTGGAGAAGAAGAGCACAGCAGTAAAATGGGTAGACATTTCTATTGAACCCACTAAGCTTAGTGGCTTAGTGGCTAAGGCACTGAGCTGGAGACTGGAAGGATGGGTTTTGATACCCGAGAACTGAACTTGGGGACATGAAAGGAGCCTCATTTGGTAATTCCATTAAAAAATCCTTTCAACCCAGAGTAATCTCTGATATGAAAACACAATGCAAAATGAGTTGCAACCAGCAGGAACTTATCCCTTGATAGTCTGGTCAATCAAGGAATCAAAGAAACATGTCTCGAAACAGCAACTCTAAATCTTTACTTATTACACCAAAAAAGTAAGCTTGATTTCTCCTAATTCCAATTGTCCATTTAGATTAGAAGAGGTCAAGTGAGTTTGCCTTATCACTAGAAATCTTTCACCTGGAAATGTCAGGGATTTAATCTGAAGCTTTAGCATTCCAGCGTTGCCCTTTTTATAGCAAGTAACTAACCATGCTATCCTATGCAGAAGGATGCAGAGAGAAATGCCTCCAGTCAATATGTCTAATTCCCAGACAAGTGTGCACAGGCCTGTGATGGCGAACCTTGGCACTCCAGATGTTCTTGGACTTCAATTCCCAGAAGCCCAAGCCCCCGTGAATCTGCACGAATGGGTTTGCTGCGATTCATCCGGCCCCTGCTGCCCTCGTCGCTCCCGAAAGCAGAAGTAAAACACACCCATACAGGCGCGTTTTACTTCCGCTTCCGGGAGCGATGAGGGCAGCGTGGGCTGGATAAATCGCAGCAAACCCATTTGTGCAGATTCACGGGAGGCTTGGGCTTCTGGGAATTGAAGTCCAAGAACATCTGGAGTGCCAAGATTCACCATCACAGGCATAGGCAATCAAAAGCAAACCCTCAGCAGAGGGTTGGTGCAAAGAAGCTTCTTTGCTGGTAAAGAGCACTCCATCAGTGGAGGGACAAGCAAAGAGGGGAAAAACTACTTTTTGAGGTACAGAGTTCAGAAAACCCCAGCCCAAATGGCCAGAAGATGAGACATTTTGCCAGTGAAAGTCCAAAAAAAGTATTGTTCCCCATCTCTAGCTGCAAGTCCATCTTGGAAACTCCTGATGTTCCTCTGGAAGTCTCCATGGGCATAAGACCACCGCTGGTGGTATTTCTGCTGATGGAAGGAACCAACGTGAGATGCTCTGGAGTTTGTGTCAGGTATGCTCTTGAATCAAAAACTGCTGTTGCCCTAATATTTCCTCAGATTGGCTCTCCAACCCACACTGCCCCAAACCTATGACCTATGACACTTCCTGGCTGGCACTAGTATTTTGTCTTCCATTCCATTAAGCAAAGGAAGAGGGCAGGAAACCTACCTTACTAGTAAAGGTAAAGGTTACCCTTGCTGGAAAGCCAGCCGTATCCAACTCTAGGGTTCAATGCTCATCTCTGTTTATAGCCAAAGAACCAGCATTGTCTCTGTCTGCAGATGTTTCCTTGGACATGTGGCAGGCATGACTAGACAATGGAGTGCACGAAATGCTGTTTACCTTCCCACCAAAGTGGTACCTTTTTATCTACTTGCAATTTCTTGCTTCCAAACTGCTAGGTTGGTTGGCAGGATCTGGGACAGAGACGGGAGCTCACTCCATCATGCAGTACTCTAGTCTTGAACTGCTGACCTGCCAACCTTCCAGTCGTCAAGATCAGCGTCTTAACCACTAAGCCACTGCAGTCCCAGGGAACCTTACTAGGGACGTATGCTAACTCTGTTTTTAGGGTGGGAGTGGGGTAAAAAAAAATCTGACCTGCATTGTAGTTTTAAATTCAAAGGAATTTTTCAAGTCCCTGTGCCGATTTAGGCTTAGCTCCTCTAAAATTCTTACTAACCACAGAAATGAAGCCACTTCTACTACATATCATTCTAGCCAGAACAAACTGATGGGGCTTTAGATGTAAGGGTTAGACTTTCTCCTCAAACCCACTTGGGATTATTTTCTCTCTTCTCCACACTTTTGTATCAAAATGAAAGGTGCGATTTGAACTCCATACTGAGTCTGTGAAACATCCGGTGCTGGCTGTCATTTATGATTTGGAAGTTTTGTGAGTGACAAGGGAGATGCATTTGAAGCTGCAGATGTATGGCCAGGGGGCAGGGATGTGGGTTTCACTGCAGAGTTTCAGAGCTCAGATGAGCACTTAACAAGATTCTGCTGGGTAGACATTTCTATTGAACCCACACGTTCATTTATACAGCCACATACTCCTACTACTTTTCTAGAACTCTGTTCTTTAAAAATGTCACAAGAAGCACAGGACATCAAAGAACTCATGAAATTCATTTGAAGCAGTTGTTCCCATATTTTGCTCTATAATTTCAACCGCTTCCAGCAGGGGCTCTTCCTCCCACCATGCCCCCTTCATATGTACAGATGATGTAAAAATGCAAATGGGGGGGGGGGGTTACCCCCTGGATGAGTGAAAACACCCTCATCTTCCTCTGCTAACATTTGTATTGGCTGCATAAGGCACTGAAAACATATAAGTAAAGCCAAGGGTGCCCTTAGTAAGTTCTGTACCAATGCAGTGTGTAAGGAAGGATTAATTAAATATCTCTAATACCAATTATTTTTAGAACATCCGGGTGTCCTGTTTCTTAGTATGTCATTAGCAAAACAGCTTGGAGGAACAGGATGAAAAATCTGGCAAACCCCTTGTATCAACAGTGGGGGGAGAAAAATCACACCTATTATTTACAGCAGTATGTAATCATTCACTCCCGCAGATTTTTCAAGACATTCTACATTATGTCCTATTTTTTCCTAGCCCTTAATATTTTCATCTATATTGCATAACAGCTTTTATCCTATTTATCCAATTAACAAAACTGCAAGGCAAATCATTTTACAAATGGACAACTCAAGAATTACGCCCTAAAAGCAGTTCTCCAGCCAAGAAGAGACATTCTATGTATTTTCCTGCCAATAATAAATTATTTCCTCACAGGTGAATGGGTATGTCAGCCTTTCAAGCTGCACACACCTGAACAATCTTAGCTAGGCCCTTTCCCAGGAGGCACAGTAGGGATCTTCCTCCTAGTCTCTGGCCTCATAGCCTTGTGTTCTGACCCTCTCCAAATTCATACCGAAAATAAAGTCCTGGGTAGTCTAATCTTCAGGTACCAACCAACCATTTCCCATAGGACTAAGGCAGTGGTGCTCAAACTTTTTGGGCCGTGAGCCAGTCACGTGGTTCAGTGGGCTGGTCACGTGGTTCCTCCCACCAGAAGCGGAAGTAAAATGCACCTTGCCATCTGTTTTGCAACAGATATTTTGCAACAGGATGAGATAGATTTTAGGCCAGGGGTGCCCAAACTACAGCCCGTGGGCCGGATCCAGCCCCTGGTGCCAATTCATCCAGCCCACGACAGCCCGGGTCCGATCCGGCTCACAGGCCATAGTTTGGGCACCCCTGGACTAAGAGAAGAGGAAGCCCAAGTTATATCCAAGATTCATTCTCCCAAACTATTGCATTAGAATACAAGACAGACATTGATTCTTTTGCCATACAATACTGTACTTATGTTTCATCTATTCACTAGAAGTAAAAAATGAACCTCCTAGGAAAACAACTGATTTTACTGCAAAATACAGATGGCAGCATTTCAGAATTTGGAAGAGCTTTGCCACTCCCTTTAAGAGATCTGAAGACATGTTTTATCTTGCCAGACCTTTTCTCCAATGTAGATTATGCATGATTCTTTTCCACCCATCCTCATGTTATCCCTGCTACAAATAAGTGGGAATGTAACAAACTGACCTAAAATAAGCAGTGAGATACTTGTCCGAGGGTGGATTTTAACATAGCTATCTCTGCTCTTAGCACCAGGCTGTCACTGGAACTAGTTTTCCACCTTTGATTTAAGTTACAACTAGCTCCAACAATTTAAACCAAAACCTTCTACTGAACCTAAAAAAGAACTGGCATCCAGTCAGAGCAAATCTTACAATATTGGCATATTATGATCTTGATACCTCATAGGTAAAAGTTGCCCTTGCTTAAAGCCAGTTGTATCCGATTCTAGGGTACAGTGCTCACCTCCATTTACAACCAAAGAGCTAGTGCTGTCTGCATCTGGAGATGTTTCTGTGGTCATGTGGCAGGCATGACTAGACACTGGAGCACACAGAATGCTGTTACCTTCCTACTGAAGTGGTACCTATTTATCTACAGTACTTGCAATTTCTTGATTTCAAACTGCTTGGTTAGCAGGAACTGGGACAGAGAAGGGAGCTCACTCCATCGTGCAGCACTCAGGTCTCAAACTGCTGACCTGCCAGTCATCAAGTTCAGTGTCTTAACCACTAATTCACCATAGTCCCTGGATCTTCATAGTTAGCACTATATATAGCACCAATTAAAGCTTTGGGATGCTCTTCAAGGATGGTCCCACACATAGTACATTGTAATAATCTAGACATGATGCAACCAAGGAATGGGTGAAGTCACTAAATCAGACCAATTCAGGAACGTTTTGGAGTTGGCACGCTAAACATATTGTGTGTTACAGCCAGTTCCTGAAAGCAGAGGAGAAGTATTTTGGTCAGGGGAACATTGGTGATACAGGCCTAATGTTTCAGAGAGGTCAACTAGCCAGTAGGAAGCAAGAATCTATAAAAGACATAAATAAAGGAGCACAAGCTAGGAATTGATGGGAGATGACAGAAAGGTTTATGGGATGTTTACTGGGAAGAGATTAAATGAACCCCAATCCCCCAATCATCAGCAGTTCTATCTTCTTTGGCTTTAATCTAAAAACCAACTGTACCTGCATCCCACCTATTCTCACTTTCTACCCGTGTCTCACTTCTCATTGCCCTCTGTGCTGTTCTTGAGAGTGTGGGGGAGGAGAGAAAGAGAAAACGAGATGGCTGGGTAATCAAGGAATTGATTGATTTTCTTGTTTCTTCCTTCTCTTCTGGGGTCAAATGGCTCACCTGTGCTTTGTGCTGATGCTGCTTTGCTTAGCAGCATTATTCTGTAGTTGGAGGGGAGATTCCAGATGAGCAAGAAAAGGGGGAGAAATCCACTGCCTAAACTAGTCTCTTCTCTTCCCAAGATATTTATGTTTTTTCAGAGTATGGAACTTAAGTCTGGCTAGGTGATCCTGCTATGGTAATAGAGTAGACCATACTGCCAGTGACTCAATGCCAATCGCCAGGTGGTGGTTAACTAACCTGACAACCCTGTGGACTAAAGGTCTTGGGTGGAGAATTCCACAGTAAAGGATGATGGTCCCCAAATGGATTAAATCCCACCTGAATCCATCTTGATGGAGAGCAACATTGGCCTGGAGCTGAGGAGGGCTTTGTGTGCCCTAAGGGCTCAGGACCAGAAAGTGACTAGCAGAACAGGATCAGTGATACAGGTGTCATGCTGCAATGCAGAAGGAAGATGAAAGGCCACTGCACTATAGTGTTCCAAGGGCAATCTTCTTGGCTGATCACCATTAGGATAGCCAATATTCAGAATCAGATATGACACTTGAAGAAGAAGTTAAAATGGCTAACCTCAGTTCTGCAAGGTTTCCCTGCAAGAAATATGAGTTCTGCTGAAGCCAAAAGCTTCCATGTGTTCCTGGGGTTATTAAGAAATTTTGGGATGCCTTTCCTTTGGTGGCTATGCTTCAAGGAACAAATTACTAGACAGCCTGACTCAGATCTATTTTCACATGTGCACTTCCTGATAAATATTGACCTTGAGATCTTTTGTACTCTGTCTTCCAAAAACCTCTGATAAGGAGGAGAGATAAGGAAATGGCTTCTGGTGAGATAATAATCTTAATATTTGTTTGTAAAAGCCAATAATTAGTTTACTTCAGCACCAATATATTCTGAATGGTTTATAATCATCTTGCAAAAATTGACAATGACTAAGAGGAAGGTCTGTCTGAAATGTAGGCTGAACTGTATGAAGGTCTCTTCCATGGGTGTACTATGTGAGTTTATCTCATCCTATAACACATAAGGCAGTAACAGTGGCTCCTCCAAATGTTTTATACAACAATTCCATCAATCTTCTTCTGGCATAGTAAAAGCTTGTCAAAAGAGAAGACAAAAGAAAACATCGATATGCATAAAGTTTCATGTGCTAGTTTGTATATATAGATTCTTCTTTCATGTCCCGATCCAACCCTGGACTGCCAAAATGAAGGCACTTTCTTTGCTTTGTCGTTGGCCAAACTCAAGTCTTCATCGGTGCATGTCTCTGGCAGCAATCGGCAGAGCAGTAAATGAGCTGGATTCTGTGTCTCTTCACATTCACACTGTGTGTTGTTGTCCACCAGCAGCCCCCACTTGAGCATATTAGTCTTGCATTTAGAGATTCCAACCCTCAGCCTATTCAGGGCCCTCCAAATGACACAAGGGAGGTTGAGATCTTCAGCTAATACATTCATGTCAGAAATTATTCTGGGTTGAAAGGAATTGTTTCCTAGAGAAACTCTGCTCAGGGGTTGCCCTAATGAGGCTCCTTCCATGGTCCCAAGATCCTTTCCCACTGAAGTGGTCCCTATTTATCTACTTACAATTTATTGTTTTTGATCTGCTAGGTTGGCAGAAGCTGGGACAGAGACAGGCGCTCATTCTGTCATGCAGTACCCAGTCTTCAGCTATATCCTCCTTTAATGTTTTTCTTTGTTCAGTGAGCTCCTTCCTCCATCTTCTAATTTGATCTTGCTCTTGTCTACCTTCAAGAATGTTTGTTTTTGCCATAAAGCTCTTCCTGTATCTGAGCTGGCGGGCTTGAGGCTCATATCCGTTCGGAAGGCGTTGAGGGCCATCCTCTTGCTTAGTTCTCTCTGCATTCGCTGCTACTTCTCTTCTGACCTAAGGTGGAGCAATACTTTCTCAACTGGTGTAGGTTTGAAGCACCCTGTCATTATACGCATGTCTTCATTAGCAGCGACGTTGTAAATGAAAAATTAGAAATAGTGGCTGGAATCCCATGCCGTGTACACATAGGCATAAATTGTAGCTGAGAATTGCTGCAAATGACAGAATCTACATAGGCATTTACTATCACCTAGGTCCGTGATGGTGAACCTTCGTACTCCAGATGTTCTTGGACTTCAATTCCCAGAAGTCCAAGCCCTGGTGAATCCACACAAAGGGGTTTACTGTGATTCATCTGGCCCACGCCATCCTCGTCGCTCCCGGAAGCGGAAGTAAAACGCGCCCATATGGTAGGTAGACAAGAGTAAGATCAAATTAGAATGTTCTTCAACTACAGATCCCAAAAATCTTGCCCAGCACAGCAATTGATGAATGCTTTGGGGAGCTGTAGACCAAGAATATCTGGGGCTCCAAAGTTGGGAACTACAGTAGAACGCCGTATAATGAGTGCCTCTTACAGCAAAAAAATTGTACAACAAAGAGGATTTGAAAAAAACATTGTGCCCCGTATAACAAAAATTCTCATTATACGATGCAATGCATCTCTATGGGGAAATCATACAACAAAAATCTCTATGGAAAAATTGTACAATAAATTTTTTTTCATTGTACAATTTTTCCCATAGAGATTTTTGTTGTATGATTTTTCCCATATGGATTTTTGTTGTATGATGCATGCATCATATAACAAAAAATTGTATAACGAAGTGCCTCGTAGAATGAATGATTTTCATTATGCGGGGTTCTATTGTACTGTAGTGAAGGAACAGTTACTATCTAGATAACCTTAGAGCCCATATGCTTCAGAACTACCACATCCTGTTCAGCACATTACTACAAAGGACGACACTGAGGCATGCTACCCAGTCTGACACAGAACAGTAACACTGTCACTGATATCATGTCAACCCCATCTGCTGTATATTAAGTAGAGAAGTTGGCACAGGCTCAGTTGAAAATAAAACAACAGATTTGGGGCTATGGAAATCATAGCACTTTAGCAATAGCAATAACACTTAAATCGTGCCCCGTATCACTTAGTGCATTCTTTAGGCCAATGTTTTCCAACCTTTGTTTTTTGGACTCCAATTCCCAGAAGCCTAGGTTCAACCAATGTCCTGACTTAGGCTTCTGGAGTCCCCCAGTGGGGCATGTGAACCACTGCTCTAACATTTCCCGTACCAGGATAGTGAACCTGTAACCTTCCATACCATTGCCATCATTCCTCACCCTTGGATAGGAGGGAATTGCAGTCCAAAAGCTACATATTTCCTAGCTCTATTCTATATTGTGAGATATAGCAATTGTGTTCTTTTTAGCCCTTTGGTAGTGTGTTCTGGAAACACACTTGAAGACAAATTGCTTGCTAGAAGCCAAATTAGGCTAGCTACACATTAGGACTAGAAGCAACTCTTAAACCTGAGATGTAACATTAGTCTCAAGATAAATTAGGGTTGCTGTCTGCTAGCATAATCCACCAAAAAAGAAGCCACAGTACCTTTACCTTTATTCCTAGGAGTATGCCTAAATGCAATCAGTGGTGCTTACTTCTTAGGAAGCATGCGCTGGATTGCACTGTAAAGCATTTTCAATACTCTAGGTAAAGGTCGCCCTTGATTGAAAGCCAGTCATATCCAACTCTAGGGTTCAGTGCTCATCTGTTTACAGCCAAGGAACCAGCGCTGTCTGCATCTGCAGACGTTTCCGTGGACATGTGGCAGGCATGCCTAGACACTGGAGTGCAAGGAATGCTGTCTACCTTCCCACCGAAGCGGTACCTATTTGTACTTGCAATTTCTTGCTAGGCTGGCAGGAGCTGGGGAAGAGACAGAAACTCACTCCATCGTGCAGCACTGGGGTATTGAACTCAGGCCTTCCAGTCTTCAAGTTCAGTGTCTTAACCACTTGAGCCACTGCAGTCCCCTTTCAATACTCTGTCCTCTCTTAAATGCTTAAATACATAGTTTATTTTTTATTTTATTTTTATTTTTTGTTCCAAAAGAAATTTAGTGGTGTGGCTCTTCTTAGTTCATTTCTGAGATCAGAGCTTCCCAATTTGAAGCATTCAAATATTTCTCAGTTAGGCACAGAAACAAGAGAGAGAGAGAGAACACCAGCAGAGAAGTTCTAGGAAAGAATTGCTTTTCCTACATATCTTTTCAGAAGAACTCATCATGCAGTTTGGATAGAAGAGGTGAAAATAATTCATGTGCTAACAGTTCCCAGTCAGAAGAGATATAAAATGGCTCCAATGGTTTAAAAATACCCCGGTGGCGTGGCAGCTCCGGGGTGTGCTGAATGAAGCAGATTATCTGGACTCTTTTCAGTCAGGATTCAGGCCCGCATATGGTACTGAGACTGCACTGGTCACACTGATAGATGATCTCTGATGGGAGCGGGATGGAGGTAACCCGTCTGTCCTTGCTCTTCTTGACCTCTCAGCGGCATTTGATACTGTCGACCACAGTATCCTTCTGGATTGGCTCTGGGGGTTGGGGGTAGAGAGCATGGTGTGGTCCTGGTTTTCCTCAGGGGTCAAAGCCAATCGGTGTTGTTGGGAGATAAGAGGTCCAGCCCAAGGTCTCTACTGTGTGGGGTGCCGCAGGGCTTGGTATTCTCACCTCTCTTATTTAATATTTACATGAAGCCATTGGGTGAGATCATTTGTTCCCACAGGGTTGGGTATCATCAGTACGCTGATTATACCCAATTGTACATCTCTGCCTGTGGTGATCCTAGTGTTGCAGTCAATGTCTAATCCAGGTGCCTGGAGGCTGTGAGGGTCTGGATGGGGGACAACGGGCTACAGAGTTGGTCGCAATAGCGATTGCCGCCTGATTGTCCTCAAACACAGTAACTGGGGACAATACCTTTACACCTAAATCAGACAGCAACTTTTTCAAACAGACTGTCTCGGTACAAGTTAAGGAAATACAGGACATTTCTGATTCTGCTGTAGATAAGCTAACATGCTGTTGCTTAAGTGAACACCAGTGAATGAGGGATCCACCAAAGAACACAGCGAAACCAGATGTAGACTTCCTGGTCTCCATGTCAGAAGCATATGAGGCATCTGAAAAGATCTCTAGCCTCAAATCCTTGTTGAGTTCTAAACACAGGGCATAATTGGCAGAACCCTTGAGATACTGCAAAACCCTTTTGGCAGCTAGCCAGTGTTTTTCACATGGACTGTCACACTTCCTAGCCAGCTGGTTGATGGCATAGGAGATATCAGGCCACGACCATTGAGCCAAGTGTCCAAGACTACCCAATAGAGATTGGTATAGTGTCCTATCAGAAGCAGGACTGTCAGAGACGTCATGGCCAAACGCAGTGGTCATAGGAGTTCTGACCAGGTTGCACTCTGTAAGCTTGTATTGGGTTAATAGCTGAGCTATCTTGTCTGCCTGTGATAGCTTGAACCCATTGGGAGTTCTGGTAACATTGATTTCCAAATAATGCTTAATGTCACCTAGATCTCTAAGCTTAAACCTCTTCCTTAGCTGAGCAGTCAAACTTAAGGAAGCATCACCTTGTCCTGGCGAGAGCGAGAGAGAGTCTAGCCCTGGCAAGAGCAAGACCAGCCTCACCTCCAGCAGAAACACGGAGCTCCTTCCCCCGGTCCTGGGGGGAGTGAGGGCACCTGTGCCGGCCTGTACTGTATTATTGTATATCTATGTGTCTTGTTGTTTGATTTTATATCCTGTATTTTATATTCTGTACTTTATATCTTGTATGTAAATTGCATCTAATATCCTATATGTAAACCTCTTGGGTTACCTTGGGGTTATTTATATGTTGTAAGCCGCCCTGAGTCGGCCTGTGCTGAATAGGGCGGGGTATAAATCAAATAAACATAAACATAAACTTCACCTTGCCATGCATTATGTATACTTTTATTTTTACTTAAATACATCAATTCAATTCATGTTCCCATGGTGGCGAGTCCCTTGAATCACACTTCACACATAAGTTTAAATAAGAACGGCATCTCTGATTCAAGAAAAGTTTTTAAATTGATTCAAAACCACTGTCTAAGTGACAGTAGTGTATGAACACCATTTATCTTTTCGTGAGGTGTTTTACAAGATGGATTAGCCTTTTGCTGTATTAACCAGTGCTTAAAGAATTACTTTTTCTGGGCTACAAGCCTCCACAATCTTCTAGCCAGCATAGCCATGGATTTCTGGGAACTGCAGTCCCAAAAAGTAATGGTTTCAAGCTCTGAGTTTGACCCTAATTCAGTGTAGCTTAGTCCACAGTATATCAGAGTTGTCATTTTCCAAGTTCCCATGAAAGTCAGAAGGCACAAATCCCAGCCATGCTAAAATGCAGCATAACCCCAAGCTGTGCAAGGATACAAACCATTAGCAGTTCTGTAAATCATTTAGTCTTGCTTTGAAGCTTAATGTAAGCCTAGCAGCATTATGTTTCTCTAGGTCTCCACTCCCCCTTCTTTCTCTCTGCTTAGAATGCTACAAATGATTAGCCACAAAGTTCATAACATAGGCTTCTGTTTATATTGCCAAAGTAAACATCATTTTTGTAGTTTGTTTTATAAGAAAATAAGAAAATTGTAATCATATTACTTCATCTTGGGCAGAAATCATGCATGAAGAAATAATATTTATCAACTCTATTCCATTTCCTCACCAATCTGTTTTTTTTAAAATCCACACAAAAATATTGAATTGTTTTTCCATACATTTTGGCCTAAAGTATGCATTCTTCTGTGACATTTTAAAATAGGCATTTTAAATGCAAAAACATCATGCAATATTTTTAGAGCCTAAAATATGATTTGTAAGCATTACATCTTAAAATACACATATGAACTATGGATGCTACACAATTTTTTTATTCATTATATGCTAACATACTCATTGGCTAAAGTCCTGTTCCCTAGTGTAGTAAGTTTCAAGAGAATAAGACCATTTGAATTGGAAAGACTCTATAGAGCAGTCAGTTTACTGATTCAATAGGCCTACACTAGTGCAAGTTGCTACACTAAGCAATAGAATTTCAGCTATTGTTAGAAGATATACAAAATTAGAAATCTACCAGAATGAAAACTAGGCAGGCAACATTCAAAATTTATACTGATGATGTTTTGACATTGATAAAACCTACAGAATCTTTTCCCTAGTGTACAACATTTTTTACCCAATGCATCTACATATAAACTCAAACTTATTGAACCAAACTAGTTTCTACTTAACATTCAAAAGATCAATTGTCTTCAAGGAGTAACAAACAATGGGAAGATGAGTATATCAGATTTACTGGAATACATGTACTCTGATTTAAAGATTATATCAGGTTGTTGTTGTTGTTGTTGTTGTTGTTATTATTCCCTAAAGGGCCCAACGGCTACGAGTGGATGAGCCCCTTTAGGTTGGGTGATGGTCCCCTCAGTGTAGGAAATACCACTGGAAACCATCATATTGGGCCAAATGGCAAAATGAGCAGAGGAGGAACTCTGATTCCCAACGGTCATGGAGGTGGAAGAGGCTATGCCAGATGGACTGGTTGTGAAGGCGCACCTTGTCCATATCCTCAAAACTGTGGCGGTCCATTGCAGTCCTGGTGTTAAATCCTGCATGTCACGCTTCATGTGTGCCATGGGTGATGGCTCCGAGATCATAGTGTGTGGGTCACTTCATGGCAAGATGGGATCCACCTTAAACAAATTCATGGCAGTGACATTTTTCCTGCTTCAGGGGAAAAATGCATTCTTGGATACGAGTTGCAGTCGACAACCACAATGGCTATTATTATTATTATTATTATTATTATTATTATTATTATTATTATTATTATTATTATTATTATTATTATTATTATTATTATTATTATTATTATTATTATTATTAAACTATTTTTGCAGGAAATAATACTGGATCTTGAACTTTACAGCTTTTATATTGGCTAAACAAACTATGAAAAAAGTGTGTTTTTCAGAAGCAAATTTTCACCGATAATCCTCATAATTTCTTATGCTCACAGAAACATACCTTTAATTTACCTAGAAAAGAAAGTAAAACATATGTAATACCTGTGCAGCTTAAGTGTAACTGTTCCGTAAACTGTAGTGAACCCCAAAAGACGAACCCATCGCAGGAGAATACAGCGGAATACACTTGGTTCAAAGTACAAAATGACAACCTATAAAACAAAAGGACATTAGATAGGAGGCAATTTCAGCTGAATAACAGAAAGAGCTTTCTGGTTCATGGGCAAAGAGTGTGTCTGTGTCTGTGTGTCTCTCTGTGTGTGGTCCTCTTCAATGAGCCCCTTGTGAATATCTTCTGCAGGTGAAAGCTGAATAGCGGCAAAAATATCTTGAAAGCAGAGTTTACTGTAAAAGCACACTGGAAAAACTACCTTTTTCTTGGACTATTACTCTCAGAACCAGCAACTAGCATGACCATTAGCCAAGCTGGTTGGAAGACTCTGGAAACTGTATTCCAAAAAGTAACTTTTCCTAGGTCCAGGTTCCAAGTTGACTTTGGTGACAGCACCCCACAATCTGTGGACAACTACCAAGAAAGCTTTCCCCATTGTCACTCATTTCATTACAGATGGCAGGAGAACCCAATAATGATAGGAGCATGCCAATGTCACACTTGCTTCCTGTGTTATTGTGGCCTTCTATATCTCTTGAAAACACCGTGGATTTGGACATTATTATAGGTTTTTGGGGGGGGGGTTGGGGGGGGGGACTTTCCAACTGGCCCAATTTTGCTCTCTTTGCAACTTTCAACATCTAAACTAGAGTTGCCATATGCCCCGATTTCCTGGGATTTTCCCGGGTTGAAGCAAGGAAAAACATAAAAATCCCAGAAACAAGGGGTTAATTTCATAGAGTCGCTATTCCTAGAGAGGGAGGACAGAAAGTGAAGAATTGTCCATTGCAAAATAAGTCCCTTCCTGTCTCTTGCTTTTCTCCTTCTGGAGGGAAATGGAGGCTCAAAAGTAAAGGTCACCCTTGCTCGAAAGCCAGTTGTATCCAACTCTAGGGTGTGCTCATCTTTCCTTCATAGCTGAACAGCCAGTGCTGTCTGCGTATGCAGATGTTTCCATGGTCATGTGGCAGGCATGACTAGGCACCCACTGGAGTGCATGGAATGCTGTTTACCTTCCCACGAAAGTGATCTCTATTTATCTACAGTACTTGCAATTTCTGGCTTTCAAATTGCTAGGTTGGCAGGAGCTGGGGCAGAGATGGGAAAAGAAATAAAAAGAGAACCATCAAGAATCATCTTTTGCAAGAAGAATCCTATGGCAAACAACCTCTTGACTACAGCGTTTTTTTAAACTGATGGTGGCTGTTTGCCCTAGACGGGGATTCTGTGGGGTCTTAGAGCTGCGGTCTCCGTGACACATGCACAGTTTGAAGAATCCAATGATGTCACATGGCTGTCCCGGTTTGGTGGGAGAAAATTATGGCAACCCTAAGCAAGAATCATCTTTTGCAAGAAGAATCCTATGGAAAACAACCTCTTGACTACAGCGTGTTTTTTTTAACTGATGGTGGCTGTCCACTCTAGACGGGGATTCTGTGGGGTCTTAGAGCTGCGGTCTCCATGACACATGTACAGTTTGAAGAGTGCAATGATGTCACATGGCTGTCCCGGTTTGGTGGGAGATAATTGTGGCAACCCAAATCAAGAATCATCTTTTGCAAGAAGAATCCTATGGAGAAACAACCACTTGACTACAGCATTTTTTAAACTGATGGCTGTCCACCCTGGACAGGGATTCTGTGGGGTCTTAGAGCTGCGGTCTCCATGACACATGCACAGTTTGAAGAATGCAATGATATCACATGGCTGTCCCGGTTTGGTGGGAGAGAATTATGGCAACCCTAATCTAAATTGATATTTTATGGAGAAATAAAAGCCCATCACTTAATAACATAAAATAAGCACCCACACTGGCAGGAAGATAATAGCAATAAACAAACCTGCTGCCTGTATGGTTCAATTACGTGGCTACATCCATGCTTAACTAAAAATTAATGTTTAACAAACTGTCTTGAAGGGAAAATTATAACATCTTCCTTTCTAGGTGTTGTGTTCTAATAATGTAACCATCTTCATGTGATAACAATGTATCTTAACAATGTAACATGTCCTACCAGTAACAATATAGCCTTCAGCTATATCACTATAAACTCTGTATGAGGACGCGAGCTAATGACCACCAGTGGGCAGCGGCGAGCGTCCAAGCTCTCTTGGTCCATACTCATCAAAGGCCATAGCGCGGAGTTTCCCGCCACTACCTACACCTGGACAAGAAGGGCGTGACCAGCAATGACGTCACGCGGACAATAGCCAATGGGCTATCGGGAGCCACGTTCAAATGTTTACTACTGTATATATAGAGCTATGCATCCGCCATTACCTCATGTTCCCTCTGACCACCATGCAATAAACCTGAGTTAAACCAGCCCGTGGCTGTTTCCTGTGTCTTGGTTCTCATACACTAAATTGGCGACGAAGGTGGGATGATGGATCCCCAAGGAGCCAGGGCACAGAGCGGGTTCAACATTACCAAACCGCAAGACTGGGAGCTCTTTGAGATGGACTTCCAGGCGGCACTGGTGGAACTCAAAGTCAAAGACGACGAGGAAAGGAAGAGGGCCATCCTCACCCGAATGCTTGGGATGGAAACCAAGCGAACGCTGGTGAGCATTATTGCACCGAAGAAGATGAGTGATTTCAAAGCCGAGGACATCATGAAACTGCTGCGTGAGCGGTTCCGACCCTCGAGGGCAATGTTTCCCGCTCGGAGCGCGTTTTGGAGGCGAGTCCAAGCGCCGGACGAGTCGGTCGAGGCCTTCGTAACAGCCATGAGAATAGCCGCCGCCCCCTGCAGATGGGACAACCTAGAAATGGCCCTCAGGGACGGAGTTCTGTGTGGCCTGAAGGACAAGGAAGTGCAGCGCAGCCTAATGAACAAGGAGCCACCTCCCACGCTGACAGAGGTTGTAGAGGCCGCGGAAGCCGCGGAATCCACGAATGCTGGAGTAGACGAAATGCACCAGTGGCGTGAGTGGCGTCCTAGGGCCGGCAAAGCGGAGAATTCGGTGCACGGAAAGTCCGGACAGTCGGTGCACGCAACCCGACGAACCTCGAAGTCGTCCACGGAAGGCAGCGACGGCGAGGAGGTCCAGAAGGTCCGAAAAGGAGGGCGCCGCTGCGATGGTTGCGGAGCGGCCCATGAGCGCGCGAAGTGCCCATTCAGAAAAGCCGAGTGCTACAACTGCGGCCGTCGGGGGCACATCGCCAAGGCGTGCAGAAAGCGGAAAGAGGGCCGGAGACATTCACAAGACCGCGCGGCCAGACCGGACCGTCCAGCGAGGTCCAAAGATGGCGCCCGGACCATGAGGAAGCAGGACGGTGTGGGCCGCATCTCGGACGACAGCGAGGACGACGCCCCCGTGTTCAGCATGTCCGCGGGACAACCCCATTACTTCGTTGAGGTACTAGTACAAGGGGCCCCTATTAGGATGGAAATTGACTCGGGGTCCTCATATTCTATAATTCCCCAGAGAGAGTTCTTGAAAATCGACCCCCAAGTGCGGCCCAAACTTAAAACGTTGAGGTCCACGCTACGAGACGTACAGGGGAACAGCATTCCAGTGTTGGGGGTCGGGAAATTTCGGGTCCATTTTAAGAGACATTCTGCGGAACTCCCTCTAGTTGTTCTCAAAGGGGGAAGTTGTAGCCTCCTCGGGACTCAGTGGTTTCAGCCTTTGGGTTTATTCATAGGGGGGTGCACGCCGTGGGTGCGGACCCAATACAAGCCGTGTGCGACGCGCACCCCGACGTTTTTTAAAAAGGACTGGGAAAGTTCAAGGGACCCCCTGTAGCCTTCGACCTAGACCCGGAGGTCCGCCCGATAAGACTCAAACCACGCAGGGTGCCGTTCGCGCTAAAGGACAAAATAGAGGCGGAACTGGACAAACTGGTGGGCCAGGGGATTCTTGTTCCTGTTGATTCCGCGGAGTGGGAAACTCCAATTGTAACAGCACTAAAGGCTAACGGGGAGGTGCGCATTTGCGCTGATTATAAGTGTACAATTAACAAGGCGATCCGCCCTAATGCATACCCGGTGCCGGTGGTCAGCCACCTTCTGGCCAGGCTGAATGGGGGAAAATGTTTTGCTAAGCTCGATTTAGCGCAAGCCTACCAGCAACTCCCTGTAACTCCCGCCACGGCAGCGGCACAAACAATAGTTACACATAAAGGGGCGTTCCAGGTGTCGCGTTTACAGTTCGGCGTGAACTCGGCACCCGGCCTTTTTCAGTCGCTTGTGGAACGCCTCCTGAAGGGGCTGGAGGGGGTGTTGCCTTATTTTGATGACGTATTGATAACAGGGGGGAGTGAGGCCGAACTGGCAAAGAGATTGGATAAAGTACTGACTGTGTTCGAGAAAGCGGGGCTGCGACTGAGGAAAGACAAATGCGTTTTTTTCGAAACAGAGGTTGAGTTTTTAGGGTTCCGGGTCACACCCGAGGGAATTATGCCGTCCAAATCCAAAGTAGCCGCCATCAAGAAGGCTCCTCGCCCCACATCCAAAACCGAATTACAGTCATTCCTGGGGCTCCTCAATTTTTACCATACCTTCCTCCCACGGAAGGCGTCTGTGGCCGAACCGCTCCATCGGTTGCTTAAAAAGGAGGAAACATGGCTGTGGGGCGACGAGCAAGAGAGGGCGTTTAAAGAGTTAAAGCAACTCCTAACATCCGAGGCAATCCTGACTCATTTCGATCCCAAACGGCCAGTGGTCTTAGTCTGTGACGCATCTCCAGTGGGGGTGGGGGCGGTGCTTTGCCACGTGTTGGACGACGGAAGGGAGGCCCCGATAGCGTTTTACTCAAGGTCCCTGTCCCAAGCAGAGCGGAATTACGCACAGACCGACAGGGAGGCATTAGCGATAGTAGCGGGAACCAAAAAATTTCACGATTTTCTGTATGGTCGCCCGTTCAAGATCGTGACAGATCACAAGCCCCTGTTAGGAATTTTCACTGCAAATAAGCCCACGCCACAGATCCTGTCCCCGAGGATGCTGCGGTGGGCTATCTTTCTCAACGCATACCAACATGAGTTGGAATACCGGCCCGGAAAGGAGATCAGCCATGCAGACGCACTCTCAAGGTCTCCTTTGCCCTTGTCGGGCGACCAAAAGGCAGGGGTAGAGAGAGACCACCAGGTATTGTTAATAGAGGTCTTAGATTCACCCCCAATAGTACCAGCCGATATTGCCAGGGCGACAGGCAAGGATAGGACGCTGGAGAAAGTAAGCTCATGGGTACAGAAGGGGTGGCCGGCGTCCTCCCCAGGTACGGAATTCGACCCATTTTTTCGGAAAAAAATAGAGTTGTCCCTAGAGAGGGGGTGCCTTTTGTGGGGCCAACGGGTGGTGGTCCCTACATCCCTGCGACCGAGAGTGCTTAAACTGTTGCACGTCAGCCACCCGGGGATCGTCCGTTCCAAGGCGCTGGCCCGGAGTTACTTCTGGTGGCCCCAGCTGGACGCAGACATAGAGCACATGATCGGCACTTGTGAGGCATGCCAGGGATCCCGACCGGAGGCGGCTCGTCTCCCGCATAGGGAATGGGACGCAGCAAGGGGCCCGTGGTCCAGAGTGCACATAGATTTCGCTGGCCCGTTCCGCGGAACCATTTTTCTCCTGGTAGTGGATGCGTACTCCAAGTGGCTGGAGGTGATCCCGGTAAAGAGCACGTCCTCCGCCACTACAATCAGCCATCTAAGGAGGGTCTTTTCCACGTTCGGTTTACCCGACACTCTGGTCAGCGATAACGCTAGTTGTTTCACGTCCGCTGAATTCAGGGCATTCACGGAGGCAAACGCCATTCGGCACGTCACATCCGCGCCGTTTCACCCGGCCACGAATGGCCAAGTGGAGCGGCTGGTGCGGACAACAAAGGATGCGCTGCGGCGCATGGGCTCGGGGGACCTGAATCACCAAGTATGTCAGTTTTTATTAGCGTATAGGGTGACCCCCTTAGCATCCGGATACTCGCCGGCAGAGCTGCTGATGCGGAGGAAGCTGACCACGCTTCTGACCAGACTAGACCCGACGAGGGTCGAGGATAAAGGGAAGAACGTAGGGGTAGCGGTGTCGAAAGGTTTCACCGCCGGCGATCCTGTGCATTGCAGGAACTACGCCAGCGCAGGGCCAGCCTGGGTCCCAGGGAGAGTTGTAGAACAGACGGGGCCAGTGTCCTATCGGGTGGAAACGAGCACCGGTCTACTTTGGAGGCGGCATGCGGATCAGCTCCGGAGCCGGGTTCCCAGGAAGCAATCCACGGACGGCTCGGAGGATGCCTCAGCGTTAGGGTTCTCCTCCACCCGTGTATCCCAAGGGGGAGACAACGAAGGGCAACGGTCCCAAACAAGGGGGGGAAGCAGCGGTCCCGACTCATATCCTTTTGATACGCCAGTTCTATCCGGACCCGGGGAAGAGGGAGAGGAGTTTGCGACTGCTGCCCCCGAATTTGATTTTGCGAGCCCCGAATTTGATTTTGCGAGCCGGGGGGGTTTTTGGGAGTGTTCCCCCACCCATCCAAGCGAGAAGAGGGGTTTTTCGTTAGCCCCCAGTGCCCCCTGTTCTTCCCTAATAAAGCACACACCTCCCAACAAAGCCGCAGAGCCGCGGCAAGTCACTAACAAGTCTCCCTCTCCAATTACAGGGCAGGAAGCCAGGGGACAAAGAGAAGGTAGCAAACCCGGGGCAGGGCAGCCCACACCGAGACCCCAGCGTGTTCGAAATAAGCCATCTTGGCTGAGAGACTTCGTCTCATCCTAGGGGGGAGGAGTGTTGTGTTCTAATAATGTAACCATCTTCATGTGATAACAATGTATCTTAACAATGTAACATGTCCTACCAGTAACAATATAGCCTTCAGCTATATCACTATAAACTCTGTATGAGGACGCGAGCTAATGACCACCAGTGGGCAGCGGCGAGCGTCCAAGCTCTCTTGGTCCATACTCATCAAAGGCCATAGCGCGGAGTTTCCCGCCACTACCTACACCTGGACAAGAAGGGCGTGACCAGCAATGACGTCACGCGGACAATAGCCAATGGGCTATCGGGAGCCACGTTCAAATGTTTACTACTGTATATATAGAGCTATGCATCCGCCATTACCTCATGTTCCCTCTGACCACCATGCAATAAACCTGAGTTAAACCAGCCCGTGGCTGTTTCCTGTGTCTTGGTTCTCATACACTAAACTAGGTAATTTATAATACGGCTTTTATTAAATTTAGCATTACAGAAAAATGTATCCTTTCTTTTTCCTTCAGATTATCCCTTTTGTTTTGTTTTCAGCTCATGCATTTACCTCAGAACCAAGAAATAACCAGGAAGT
This sequence comes from Bradypodion ventrale, assembly GCA_035047345.1. NCBI lineage: Eukaryota > Metazoa > Chordata > Lepidosauria > Squamata > Chamaeleonidae > Bradypodion > Bradypodion ventrale. The sequence goes on along the minus strand of JAWDJE010000006.1, from coordinate 118,700,835 downwards.
GTTTATAGCATTGAAAGTTTCAGCAGGGCTCTGAATTTGCTATGGTTAAAGCAAAGGTGTGGGGCAAACAGCTTCTTGAAATTTTCCACATATTTCTTGGCAGAGAAATGAGAAGAGGAAGGTCACCAAATTTCTCCAGAGGAAGACTCAATCTTACAGTACCAATAGTTTCTTGGGACTCACTTGGCAGTGGCCACCATTTTGGATTTCAAGCACTTTTGTCAATGCAGTATGAGAAACTGCTGTCTGGGAAGCACAACTCCATAATGCCTTGGTCACACCTAATTTATTTCTTGCATTTTTCCATAGTGATATATCTTCATATCCCCTTGTATACAAAATGTTTAAAAGATAACATAAATATTAGAATAGCTAGAATATACTGAATATATACAGCAAGCATCTTCAGCTGTTTTCTCTCACCAGAATAAGCTTGATGGTTAACTGAAAGCATTATTATTTGTTCAAATGATATGAAAGCTTCTGGCAACTTCTGAGGTATAAAGTTAATTACAGAAGAGTAAACTGCGGGAGAGACAGGGAAAATCAAAGTGTGAAACTCTAATTACTTTTCTAGCTGTACTGCAGAGGTATTAAAAGGAAAACGGTGTCCGTAAATGTCATCTCTGCATTAATAAGTATCATAGTAATTAGTGGGGTTCTCAGGAAAGTTGCTTAAGGTCAGTTCTTTCAAATTCTAAATAAAGTGAATGAATGAGAGTTTCAAAAGTATCCTGGTGGTTTTGGAGCACACTTTTCAAGTTGCATTCACTTTAATTGGGGGCAACATACTTATGTTTATGTATTCCAAGCAAATACTGAAATTAAGGAAGCCACAGAGTTATAGTGTGTAGTTACTTTTAAAAATAATTAATTTCTGTTATAGTTCCAAAGCTCTGCTAAGGCGGTTTGTTTCTATTACCACTAAAATATTTATTTTTTTAAAATTCCAATTTTTTTTTAAAAAAATTAATTTCCATCACTTTTTAGCTATTCTTCTTTAAATCTGATTTAATCTGATTTTTAAATCTGATTATTCTTTTTTTAAAAAAAACTGATTGTTTTGAGCTTCTGGCCAGGGATAGAAAAGAAATCTATGTAGTCTAAGGCAACAATTTTTAAAAAAGGTAAACAAGGAAGATTAGCTGTGTGATCCATATTCAAATTGTAAAGATGCAAAAGATGCAGGAAACAGGGGATACCTTTATTGGATCACTAAGAAAAACAAAACGTTGCATGAGCTTTCAGTTCAAGACCACTTCTTTAGGCATGTATTAAAATTTTTATGGCAGACCACCACACCATTAACATTTTAATACATTTTTTAAAAAAAGCATTTCAATGGTACCACTTGAAGCGCAATATAAATCCATGACCCTTTATAAACTCCATCCCAGCTTGAATCATGTCAAATTTGTTCTCCATATTCCTGTACTAAAACCAACTACAAGCTTCATCAATACTGGCCTGGGGTTGAGGAGGACTTTGTGTGTCAAAAGGGCCCGGGACCAGAAAGTGACTCGCAGAACTGGATCAGTGGTATGGGTGTCATGCTGTGATGAGGAACACAGATGAAAGGCCACTGCATTATACTCTCAGGACAGTCTTCATGGCGGATCACCATGATAATTGCCTATATTCGGATTTGGATATGGCAGAATAATAAGTTATCAATAAACAATCACTTTTAAAGTCTATGAAACAAGTTCTATTTACTTGGATGGAAATTCCTTCTGGCTGAAATCCTCTTCGCATGATTCCACATGCAGAATGGTGATGGAGTTATATTGAGAGGCAAACTGCTGTGATTAAAGGCTTATTTTGGGGATTCTGGGGTCTGGCAAATTTATGGCATTGCATTGTGTACTTCCCAAAATTGTTCTTAATGAGCAGTAATTTTTCTGCTGATGACATCATTTCCATTACACACAGAGAGTTGCACAACAGGGTAGCAACCTTTAGATACTTGGCAACTTGAAGGCGGCAGAAATTAAAGGCTCCATAGTGGTTTGTTAGCACAACTGGCACACATCATGTGTAGCACTACAACATAAGGTTTTGCCTCTTGCTGTGTGCATACTAAAGTAATAAATAAATTTAGGATTCCAGGGGAAACACCCTCTTGTGGATGCTCATGGTGTTTGCCCAATCATTAAAGCAAACTCAAAAGTGGAAAGAGCTTTGCAAATGAAGTCTGTAGGGCATGCATATTACTGTACATTGTTCTAGAGAAGTAAAGGAAACGGCTCTGGAGAGAGGCTAAAACAGCAGCTGGAGTCCTGAATACCTAAGGGGGATTATTGCATTTAGAAAAGCAAGCTTAAATTGGGGCCACTGGGCACTTCCAACAAATTTAGCGAAGATTTAATTGGCCTTATCTGCCCATCACGTGAACAAGGGAAGTTGCCAGAGCATCGAGATGAAACATATTAATGTGCTGCCTGTGAACATATATGTTCTGTATTCAGGGTACAAATTGGAAATGGAAATTAAGAAAGAGGCCAGGTGGGGCAATCTCACTCTTTCTCATCCTACATATAGGGTTAGATCCATACTGATATGTAGGCAGATGAGGTTAAAGAAGAGCCCCCATGTCACTGCTTCCCCTTGCCAGAACATCAAATAGCCACGGTACTCATGAAGAATGAAGAGATGGGTAGGAGGGAGATGTACTCAAAGCCGCCATGGGGGGGGGGGTACAACCAGGACTCCCGTCCCGGGCCTGGAGTTGACAGGGCCCCCCGCGGTGAGCAGCCAATTTTTTTAAACTTTTAAAAAACTTTTTTAAACTTTTTATTTTATTTTAAATCATGGCGCCACTGTGCATGCCCCGCCAGAGGGCCCCCTGCCTTGACCTGGATCCGGGGTCAAGTCTTGCTTGCCTTCAGGCTTCAGACTGGTGAGTCCAATCCGGGACACCCCGTCAGGGAGGCAGGAAGAAGCCCGACGCTCAACAGCTGCCCATTCCCCTGCCGGCAAGGGAGGGCGGAAGTGATTGCTTCTCGCCTGCCTTCAGCCCACGAGAAGGGCCGGGCCCCGGGGCTGAACACAGCAGCGGGAAGCTGCGGGGCATGCACCAGCCGCTGCTGCCACCACCACCACCACCTGGACCAGGTGGGTGCTTCCACGCGCACTGCCAGCCATCACGGCCTCCGCCCACCCTGCCCCTGCCATAATGCCGGGCAAAACATCCCACAACTGCCAGATAAGCCTGGCGTCATTGGGGACTGCCTGCCCACGGGGGGTGGAGTGCAGGAAACAGAACCGGGGTGGGTGGTCAGGCCCCTCTTCCCGGCAGTTCAGGCAGGCCACTGCTGTTCTTTGGCCTGCCCCCTCCCCTCCCAGGTGGGTCCGTCCATCTGTCCCTCTGTCTATCTTCACTAATCCACTCTTCCTTCCATCCATCCATCTTTTCTTTCTTTCTTTCTTTCTTCCTTCCTTCCATCCTTCCTTCCTTTCTTTCTTCCTTCCTTCCTTCCATCCTTCCTTCCTTTCTTCCTTTCTTCCTTTCTTTTTTCCATCCTTCCTTCCTTTCTTCCTTCCATCATTCCTTCCTTCCTACCTTCCTTCCTTCCTTCCATCCTCCCTTCCTTCCATCCTTCCTTTCTTTTGTCCTTTCTTTCTGAGCCCTGGTGGTGCAAAACTGTGGTCATAAGGACTGCAGTGGCTCAAGTGGCTAAGACACTGACTGGGAGGCGGAAGGTCAGCAGTTTGATTCCCAAGTACTGCAGGATGGAATGAGCTCCCGTCTTTGTCCCAGCTCCTGCCAACCCAGCAGTTCGAAAGCAAGAAATTGCAAGTAGATAAATAGGGACCACTTCGGTGGGAAGGTAACAGCATTTTGTGCGCTCCGGTGTCTAGTCATGCCTGCCACATGACCACGGAAACGTTTGCAGAAGCAGACAGCACTGGCTCTTTGGCTTTGAAACAGAGATGAGCACTGCACCCTAGAGTCGGATACGACTGGCTTCCAAGCAAGGGAAACCTTACCTTTTAATTATGTTCGTGTTGATATAAAAGTCTGTTTTTTGGGCATAATGTGTGGCACCTTAAAAACTAACTGCTGTATTTTAATGTAAGCTTTTGTAGATCAAGGCCACTGGCTATTTGTCTGTAATCAAAGATGAGCCCTGAACTCTAAAGTTGGATACAACTGCCCATCCATTTCTTTTGGGAAATTGTGTATTCCACCCGCCGCCGCCACCCCAATGCGAGGAGAGAGAAAAGTATGGGGGGGCAGTAGAATTGCTCAGTACGGGGCCCAGAAATTTCTGATGGCGGCCCTGTATGTACTGGCAAGTGGAGAAGAGAGCAAGACGGTCTACTTTTTCCACCCACCTAAATCTCAATCCATCCTTCATATATCCTATTTCCACTGTTCTCCAAATCAGAAGATGGAGGAAGGAGCTCATTGGACAAGGAACAACATTAAAGGAGGATATAGCTGAGGATCTCAACCTCCTCTACGTCACTTGGAAGATCCTGAACAGGCTGAGGGTTGGAATCCCTAAATGCAAGACCAACATGCTCAAGTGGAGGCTGCTGGCAGACAACATTCACACGCTGTGTGAATGTGGAGAGATACAGAATCCATCTCATTCACTGGTCTGTTGATTGCTGCCAAAGGCACGCACTGATGAGGACCTTGGTTTGGGCAACGATAAACTGAAGAAAGTGGTTTCATTTTGGCAGTCCAAGATTTGATTGGGACATGAAAGAAAAACTGTTCTCAACAGTCTTATGGCCATTAAGACTAAGCAAGTAGCAACATTTGAGTCTTATTTGATATGTAAGGTGCAAAAAGAAAAAGGGAAAAAAAACAGAGCAGACTTCACAAGAATTAGACTGTGGCCTAAAAGCAATTATGATTATGCTAAGTGGAACAGCTGGCATTAGGCAGTGGAAAAGAAAAGGCACCAGACAATAATAAATAGTGGCAGAAATTAAACATAGCATGCTTTTCATCTAGGCCTCATTACAGACATGATAAGCAGAGCTTCACAAGCTGACACAAACATCTTGGGTGGGAAGATCAAAATGTTTATTTCAATCAGAGAGATGAAAACAGAGCTTTCTAATAGAAAACAGTAGCATCAGCATATTTCCACAGGAAGAAATCTTGGTCCTTCATCTTCCCCTACTTTTCTTAATGACAGGCAAAGATATCTTTCAATAGGAAACTGAATATGAAAAGGGGAACTTCCATCTAATTTTATCATTTAAGCATTGGCTGGAATCATCAATAACAACAGTAAACTACCAATGCTTTAACACTATCTTTGGCAATTTCAGGGTATGCGTGACTTTGCCTTCAAGTCAAATGCACCTTAAAACTGCCTTTAATTACCAGAAATTTGCCTTTATACGGCAGCAATTTGCCACTGATGATGATATCATCACCACTTTGCACACAGAATTGCACAACAGGAATTCAGCCATCATGCATTAACTCCTGAGTCCAGGAGAATGTGGACAGCTACTTTAAAAAAATATTTTCCCCTCATTGTTTGAAAAAAAAATTCTAAGACAATTCAACAAAATAATGTATTGCCATTGCATATTGTAGTGTCTGAAAGTAATTTGATTTGTTGTTTGATGCTTTTGTTACTTTCCACTAATTTTTTTTATTTTTTAAGAAAACAATAAGCTTAATAAAACTTGATAAAAGACTGACATAAAACTTGAAGAAATCCTATTAAAATGTAGAAGTCAGTAGAAAGAATGTGTGTGTCCTTGCCCATTTATTAATATTGATTGTAACTTGCTTATAATTTGCTACTTCCAATCTCTGGCCACAGAGGCTGATGAACTGGTAAGGCCAGCAGAGTAAATAAATAAAAGACCCTCAAGCCCAAGACGACTGAGCCTGGATCAACTCCAGCTCTTAGGAATAACACATCTATCTCCAAGAGCTTCCATACTCCATCCAAATGCTCTCAGTGTGCGTGACATGAATTCCCAGAGAAACAGAAGAGTTCTAAGCAAAGAATCCTGTCTTTTTAAGGCTGTCCATTGTAACTAGCATTTTTGCATCCAACAAATCATTAATTCTTAATATCTTTCTGAAGTGCAGGAGTTGTCAACCAGGCACCCTCCAGACTTGCCTCTCTTTGTCATGATATATTCCTGTGCTGATCTTTACATTTTTAAAAATATGCACATGCACACTTGTGCAGAACAATTTAGTGGTTTTGAGTAAGCCACCCCAGTTTGCTATGTCAAAGCAATAGGGCTTACTCATGGGATCAATATTCTTTTCCTTCCCAGAAGAACCACTGGTTCTACCACTGAGAAGTAAGTCCAAAAGAGTAACATTTCTAAGATCTGAAATTGTGATGATACGGCTGCGTAGCTCCAGTTACTGTGCACATTGCTCAGACGAAGAGGCCAGAGACAGAAGAACATTGGCAGAAGACTCAAGATAGAAGGAAAGTTGGTGTGAGTGTCAGCTGAGATTTAGGAATCAGTTATACAAAAGTAGAAACAAACAAAGGCACTTAGCAACACCTTTCCTTCACACATTCCAGAAGGGAAACCCATCTGTTCTTTAAGGTAGATGTTCAGACCAAAACAACTAAGTAGTCTTTCTTTTTGTGTGCTGTTTGTTCTCCAGTGTTCCCACATACAACAAAAATAGCAGTGTGTTTTCTGAACATGAGAAGACTATATATGATGTGTAATAGGATGCTGACAGAGGAAAAGAGCACATTTCCCTGTTCTGCAAATTTGACAGGAAGAACAAATTATTTACGTTTTCACACATACACACCCCATATATACACCCCATAAATACGGTATCTATATGAACCTAACTTATCCAATCTTGTTTTGAGACACTATAGTGAAGCTCCTGTATCAGAGACATAATTGAATAGCCTAACTTTTGCCCTTTAAAAACACAAAAGCAATAACTCACCGGGAAATAAAGAAGCAGTGACCCAAACAGGATGGTCTCCAAGAGAATGAGACCTGATGCCCTGATGCTCTAGGGAGGTAAAAACAAATAGGGAAAAGAAATTAAGCTGGCACAGACATTTTCTAGCTTATTTCTAAAATATTTACAATATAAATACTCAGAAGTTTATAATGTAAAACCATTTTGACTGATAGAATCATAGATTATAAACTAGCTCAGTATATTTTACCAGTTTTTCACACAAGGCAGAAAACTGGCAAAATTGATTGACAAATAAATTAATCTAGACATTGGACATAGGGTTCCAAACAGAATTCAGTTCCCAGTTACTGGGTTTCCCTGCTCAAAAGATTTACTTCCCACTTATTATGCTTAGGGTTGCACAGCTAGCCTAACTAATATGTCACAAAAGATAGTTGGAGTATCTCATGAATTACTGGTGCATTGTCAGATAGTCATTATATACATAAAGAAAAATGACAACAAACACATTCTCCACCCGCCGCCCGATGATAGTTCAAACAGATTGCAAAGATCAACATGGACTGTATATTCTCTTTTGCATGATTTTCTATGGTAAAGTCATAAGTATGCTATTTTTTGCATAATTATTTATTTCCTGTTTTTTTTAAATCAAAAGGTACAGGTTATCCTCCCACCCCCATATCTGTGAGGGGATATGTTCTGAGACCTACCACAGATATATGAAACCACAGATAACAGTGAACTCTATATTTAACACATATACCTGAGTCATAGAAGTGGTGAGGATTAAAATGCCTCTGTAGTTCTACATGAGAGGTACCAAAACCTCTGCCTGTTTTCCTTATAAACATTTCAGCCTCTAGTTTACCTCTAGTGGTAATGTGACATAGGAAATCTGGGATTTTTAATTGAATATTTTTAGACCTGCAGATAGCTGAAAACATGGATACTGAACCTGTAGAGGGGGTGGGTGGAAGGATAGACCTGTATTTAAAAATCACTGTCCAGCCTTCAAAGCAATCTATAATTCAATACCAAGCAAATATAAAATAAAACTAGAATCAATAAAAACAGGAACAAAACATTCTTTGAAACAGGCACAAACAAAACAAAATTAATCAAATTCCTGGTGAAAAAGTAGTTTTAATGCCTGTCTAAAATCCAATAGAAATGGAGAGAGCCATATCAGGCTTGGGATTTCTGCACTGTTGATGTTACAGGTAGTAAGGAAAAGGTCCTGCCTTATATGACACACAAGTTAGCATCTCTTGGCAAGTAGTACAACGGGTCTTATAAAGAAGTACAGTAAAACCTCAATTAACATAATTAATGCGAAAATTATTTTAACCAAATTTCCCATAGGAATGCATTGAAAACCAAAATATGTTAACCGAAACTCAGTTTCCCACAGGAATGCATTGAAAACCAATTAATCCATTCCAAAAAAATTCTGTAAACCAAGCCACTATTTTCTATGGAATTCCTTTGGTTATGCGATTTTTATGTTTACCGAGCCGTTTGTCAACCGAGGTTCCACTGTAAGCTCCTTTTTCACAGCAGTGGTTTTGAATTATTCTCTGAACTGCCTGATTTATCAGCAACAATTGCTGATCATTTTTCAATCCCATCTTCTTCATTTTTAGACAAATAAATCCACCAGTTTATTCCAATACAATATAGAAACGTATTTAATAAAGATGTAACTCTCTTTAGGCTGCTCGACTGATACTGAAAAATCTTCATGAATAAATATAATGTACAAATGAAAAGCAGTCTCAAAGTTATTTGCCTTTAAAGTCAAACCTCTACATACGAATTTAATTTGTCCCTCGAGGTTGGTTGTATCTCAAAAAATTCTTAAATTGCATTTCCCATAGGAATACATTGAAGGCAATTTCTTATAGGAATGCATTGAATTTCTTATCTTGAAAAAATCCTGTTAAAAATTTGTATCTCAAACCTGATTTTTTTCCTGAGATTTTCAGATGTATCTTGAGTTTTTCTTAAGTTGAACTGTTCTTATCTCGAGGTTTGAATGTATAGTCAACCAGACAAACAACCTGGCTTAAAAATAAGGACTCAAACTCCTTGATTATTATTAGCCAGCTTCTCATCAACTAATGCACTGAACCTCGCAGTGCTCAAAACCTAGAGACATGATGGTGAACCTTGGCACTCCAGATGTTCTTGGACTTCAATTCCCAGAAGCCCAAGCCCCTGTAAATCCACACGAAGGGGTTTACTGTGATTCATCCATACAGGCACATTTTACTTCTGCTTCCAGGAGCAACGAGGGCGACGCGGGCCGGACAAATCGAAGTAAACCCCTTTGTGTGGATTCACAGGGGCTTGGGCTTCTGGGAATTGAAGTCCAAGCACATCTGGAGTGCCAAGGTTCCCCATCACAGACCTAGCAGCCCCACTCCTTCAATAACAACTTGAAAGAGGGAAAACTTTATTCATCAAAGTTTATTTGAGAAACGACAGCTAGCATTTTGCTTTAAGAAGCTCAGCGTTCTGTCTTTACGACATTTCGTTTTAACTGTTTTTGTTTGGAGCTGCCAGAGTTCACAGGGATGGGTGTTTTGAGATGTATGCAGTGTTCAGAAGGGAAAATCAGAAGGCTGCTTCCTCCTCCTCCTCCTTGAGCACTTCTCCAGTGTAACTGGGGCAATCAGCACAGATTTATTTAATGTATAAGGAGTGGTCAGTAGAGAGATGATTTTGAAGGTGCTGACATTCCATAGTCACTTATGCACTCATCTTGTCATTCAATTATTTCCACTGGGACTCCTCAGCATCTTCTTGCGCTAGTGGGGGAGAGGAAAAATCTGCATTTCACCTACTCTGGAGAATTCATTAAGCATCTCTTTGCCAAGATGCTGCAGCTGTCTTTGGGCATTCCTGTTTTGCACAGGCTGAGCCAGTGACTGACATAATGAGGCTTGTCTTAAATGTCAAAATATTTCCATGTATACCCTCTCTAATGGCAGCACTTATGCTATAAAACTACCATTAATGGGCTGCACATATTTAAGAAGAAAATACTGGTCTAAATTATAAAGAAGGGGCAAGGAACATATGGTTCTCCAGAGACTGCTGGACTCTAATTCTCACCACTCTTGTCAGTGTAACTCATGGCGAGGAAAATTCCCTATCTGGGAGTTGCAGTTCCACTATTAGTTCAAATTAGAAGATGGTGGAAGGAGCATGTACTGATGAAGATTTAAGTTTGGCCAACGACAAAGCCAAGTCATTAAAGTCTGACCTGGACACGAAAGATGTTTATTACATTATCTGCAAAGCATATTTTTCCTGTCTATGCTATAAAGCAGAAGTGGCCAAAATTTTAGGGGGCCAGTCATGTGGTTCAGTGGGCAAGTCGTGTGGTTCCTCCCACTAGAAGCAGAAGTAAAACATGCCTGTGCATGTGCAAAACACTGCCGTAAATGCATTTATGACAGCTGCAGGTGTATTTATGGCAGCGTTTTGTGCGTGCGCGGGCACACTTTTCTTCCGCTTCTGGGAGTGGCAAGGGCAACATGGATCAGATGATTTGGTGTTGTGGGTCATATCTGGCCCATGGGCCATAGTTTGGCCACCACTGCTATAAAGGGTTAAATGTTTTTGTTGAACCAACAAGTATCAACATCTATCACTAGGACTCATAGGTGTAGAAAACAGGGATTTGCAAATTTTTAAAAGTTCATCTGCCAGATCCTTTAGGGCTCCTTGTTGTCTGAATTTAAGCATAATTCTCACAGTAGCTGGGACATGGAAGCAGGGAATGGGTTTCTCCAGCAAAATGTATTGTTTTGGACCTATCCTCATTGTAGATCAAATTATTTGAAGAAGGTAAAGGTAAAGGTTTCCCTTGCTCGAAAGCCAGTCGTATCCGACTCTAGGGTGCAGTGCTCATCTCTGTTTCTAAGCCGAAGAGCCAGCGCTGTCTGCTTCTGCAGACGTTTCCGTGGTCATGTGGCAGGCATGACTAGACACCGGAGCACACGGAACGCTGTTTGCAAATGACCCAATGAGCTTTTCTTCTTTTCATATATGCACAATTAGTACCTCTTCAACTTGTGGAGAAAGGTACACTCAGAGAGCAAACACAGAAGGGCCAGCTGATTGATAAAAAAGATGCAACCAACATATCCAATTATTTTAAGTTTTAAGAGCCCATGCAATTTGATAGTTTTGTTGCAGTTTTGCATAATTTCATGATTTGCACATCTTCAAAAATATTTGTCAGAAAATTCAGGACTCTTTTAGATACTGACATGAAATCTGTTGACAGATAAGAAGAAAAAAACTGCAGTTTCTCGAAGAAGAATTTACATGTCTATTTCAGACAAAAAGCAAGATGTATACCAAGTTTGCAAAAAATAAAAAATAAAGACAGGAAAACAGCCACACTACAAACTTAATTCAGTCCTGCAGTCTCAGTGGACACTTGTAACGAAGATATGTTCATGTTTTTTTAATTGAGATACACATTTTAATCATATTTATAACTCTCTCTGGTCTAATTTTTAAAGCAAAAATTGTATTAAAGAAGTCTGCTTTGAGCTAGCAAGCTTTCAGACAGCTTATCCATTGTAATGAAAGATAAACTAGCCATAATTGCCCAAAATCCTGTTGCTTAGTGTAATAAATTGCACTAAAGGAGGCCCATTGAATCGACAGGGATTTGATGAGTCAAGTTTCATTTATTTAAATAGGCTTACTCTAATCACATCTTACTTTAACATAGTAAGTTGTAGATAGAGTAGGCCCGTTTGAATCAATGGAACTTATGGAGGAGTTGACTCACCAAATCCTCATTGATTTCAATGAGTCTACTCTAGTAGTTGGATTTTGGGGAGTATAAAGCAGAATGGGGTAGGGAGAGTGCAAATAAAACAATTAAACCAGCAGGAAACAATGAAATGATCTGACTCAAAAACAAATAAATGACATGTAAGAAATCTAAGCACATATCAAAGGCACAGGAATGTTCTTTCTATGATTTGGTTCCAGGTAAGCATACTTTAAAAGTCTGTTTCCAACGATGAGGTATGAATACTGTAAATGCCTTTTCTCCAATCCACCTACCCTAAGCCTAATTTAAGAAGGCGAGGTGACCCAGAAAGAGGCTTCAGATGACGGAAGGCTGGTATATATTTCAATCCACTCCCAGTATCTAGCAGGAGTAGTGCTGTTAAATAACCATGGAGCTAGCACCAATCTTCCTCCCAGCAAGTAGCTGTATTTTATTCCATTTCCTGATCAACACTAAATGATTTGAAGCAAGGAGACAGCAGGCACAATCCACTGGGAATATTACCCTCTCAGTAAACCTCACAGAAAAGAATGGCCTTTGCTGAAGTGCACAGATCTGAATTGTTCCAGGTCTCTCTTGGGTACTAGCTATATGTAAACTTTGATTTTGCCTTAGGGAAATAATTTAAAATTTTAGGTGGCTGAGCTGCATCAAATAAAGCACAACTCAAGCTCAAAGATAAAAAAACAAGTTTCAAAGCCATTGCATTTCAAATCTTCAAAGCCTCAGGTTATTCTTGGTGCAGGATGAATTACCATTGAATTTCCCTTTGTCAATAGACAAGATCTTATATTTTAGAAGAGGTAGAATAATAAGATAGAAAATCATTGGGAGAGGGTTGATGAGAAGTAACAATTTTAACAATTATACAGTGTGTGACTTTCACATTGGGGCTATTTAGCACTACAGATGAAAAGCTTTTCTGTGCTTTATCAGAAGCAGAATTAAAATTGATTCTATATACTATTCAATATAATTTTATAATCAGACCCCTAACAATTCCACTTGGTTATCCTGAGCAACCCCTAAACCAGAGGTGGCCAAACTTTTCGAGCCATGGGCCAGTCACATGGTTCAGCAGGCTGATCACATGGTTCTTCCCACAGGAAGCGGAGATAAAACATGCCCGTGCATGCGCAAAATGCTGTCATACACGCACCTGCAGCTGTGTTTATGACAGCTGTGGGTCCATTTACGGGAGCGTTTTGCACATTAGCAGGCACATTTTACTTCCACTTCTGGGAGCAGCGAAGGTGGCAAGGGCCAAATGATTTGGCGCAGTGGGCTGGATCCGGTCCACGGGCCGTAGTTTGTCCACCCATGCCCTAAGGGAAATGCAGAAATAATTTCCATTTGGATCACTGTTTGTTAAGTTCATTTAGGATTGCAGCCTCTGATCAGCAAAGCTCCCCCTGTTTAAAGTAGTCCCTGCTTGTTGAGAGCTTGGAAAGTTGTATTTTATAAATATTATGATAAAATGCTAAAGTCATTCATGATCAAACACTTGTTAAATGACGCTTTAGGCATTTAAACACATTTGTTGTTAAGATGTTTCAGATTTACAGTGGCCTTAATTGGGTTTTTGAGGTATGTGAGATGATGATTCAAGGAGTGATTTCCCATTGTCATCTAGGTTGAGTCTCCATGACAGCACAGTAATACAAACACAGGTCTCCTGAGTCCTAGCTTGTCATTCTATCCACTACGCCACACTGGTTCTCTGTATAGATATACACTACTTATTATTTACTAATACCTTCTCAAACTGCTTGCTTGTCAGCTTAATTCAGAATTAGTAATCAAAGTCTGGCAGAAGGTATAAGAAAGAGACCATTTATAGCCTTTCTTGCTGCTTGGAAACCTAGGAGCTAATATGGGTGAAACTAATCCTGATGAACCCTGCTAAAGTGTTCTCAATTTGATCTCCTTTACAGTTTTTAAGATAGTACAAAGACTGACATTTGTCTATCACCAAGTCTCTCCCTTCCTGCTTTATGAACACAACAAAGAGACTTCCAGGTAGTAGTACTGTGCCAAATGCTGGAGAAGGAAGTACCTATTTCACAGTCTCACTTTTGCTAAAGCAAGAAAAATCAAGTGACGAGTGAATTGAAGAGGACAAAGCTTATAGGTGTGTATATAGATATGACTGTAAACCAAGTCACTGCAGATGGTGACTGCAGGCATGAAATAAAAAGATGCTTACTCCTTGTGAGGCAAGCTATGGCAAACTTAGTAGGCAGCATAATAAAAAGTAGAGACATCACCCTGCCAACAAAAGTCTGCATAGTTAAAGCAATGGTCTTCCCAGTAGTAATGTATGGCTGTGAGAGCTGGACCATAAGGAAGGCTGAGCGCAGAAAAATAAATGCCTTTGAACTGTGGTGCTGGAGAAGACTTTTGAGAGTCCCCTGGACTGCAAGATCAAATCAGTCCATCCTAAAGGAAATCAAACCTGACTGCTTCTTAGAAGGACAAATACGGAAGCTGAAGCTCAAGTACTTTGGTCATCAAATGAGAAGAGAGGACTCACTGGAGAAGGCCCTGGTGCTGGGAAAGATCGAAGGCAAAAGGACAAGAAGGCGGCAGAAGTTGAGATGGCTAGACAGCATCGTTGATGCAGTGGGCCTAGATCTAGGCAGATTCCAGAGGATGGCAGACGACAGAGGAGCCTGGCACGTGGTAGTCAATGGAGTCGTAAAGAGTCGGACTCGACTCTGTGCAATTGAACAACAAACTATCCCACAGAAGAACTTTTAGAGTCTTCTGGAATACATTCATATCTATTTACCTGTTGCGATTTTTAAAAAATACATGGCTACTCTGCCAAAAGGGTCCTAGATCACAGTCTAGAAAAAAGGATTACTACAAATCCCACAATCCCTTATTACTGATCATGTTGGCTATGGGTTCTGGGAATTGAAATCCAAAACATCTGGCCAGTCTAGCATTCTACAGCCCTGTTACAAATGAGTTGCCTATTTAATAGTTCTAACTATATATTCAGTTATATGAGTAAATCGGAATCCTGTTTGATCATTGTGAACATCCGCATTATGAAAATTATGAAAATATATGTGTGCACCTGCCTTGCTGAGCATGTTCATGTAAATGTATGTTTTTGTTCACAATATATTTACTATTATGGGCATTCACAAAGATATACATTCATTGACGAAAAGCCAAAATCAAAGCTGTTTTCACTGAATTAAAAGCATCTCCCTTTATATTTTTAATTCACCACTTTGGAAGCTAATTTTAGTGCCTGGTATATGTTTCCCTAATGGTATCTGTTATTTAAGATAGCCTTTAAAAGCCTATAATATTACCATTATGAAGTAAAACTTTAGAGAGTTAGACAGGAGCTCTTCAGGTAAGTTACCATCAGACTATTAAACTGATGCCTTTTCTCTGTAATAGAATCATGGGGCTGATAGGCAAGTAAGGAGCTTTGTAGGATAAATCAAAATTGCAGCAAACACAAAGAAGTAGTAGTAGTAGAAGAAGAAGATGATGATGATGATGATCATCATCATCATCATCATCATTTCTCCTTCAGAAGAGAGACTCCTCCCTGCTCAAGACCATAGCCCCATACGGCAAGATGCGTACATCACTTTTGAGGGGGAAAGTTTTGGCAATTTGCTCTTCCAGGCAGGGAAGAGTATGAGAACATTTTCTGTCTCAATGGAATTTTGCTTGAGCAACAGAATTTAACTGAACTTTGATGTTTCTTATTTAGCATTTTGACCCTGACTCCTGTTTTTCTTTCTTTTCCTGCATTCTGACTTTCCCCTGATCATGTCTGCTCTCCAATCCCAATTTCCAGTTCCAATTCTGAGAACCCACATAAGCCCTCTCTTTCTCTCTGTGGTACCCTAATTGTTTATATCTATGCCTTGTATGCTTAAGGGCAAAACACTTCAGACCTAACTACATCACAGTCTGATTAATCACAGCTATGCTTCTTTGAATAGCCAATACCTGACATTATATTGTGAATTCTTGGAAGAAAATAGGCTATTTCTCCAGAGATATAGGAAAAATTCCTTTTATTGTTGAGGAGCACAGACATTGTTCACAAACACAATGTTAAGCACAGAAAATAGTTTCATATTCACCAGAGCCTTAACTGTAACTATTTGGGGCAAGGAGTATGAGAATCTACACATGATCTTAGCCAAAAGTTAATAGCGAAACTTAATAGTAAGCTCCAACTAGAGTAGGTTTGCTGAATCAATTGGTTTTTTGGTGAGTCAACAACTATGTAGGTTATATTGGCTTACTCTAGCTGTGACTTACCACTAGTTTTCAGCCACTGCCACAGAAACCAGCAAGAATTGGTACAAGGTGAACTATCCAATGTGCCTATGCCAAGGTTAGAGAAACATTTAACAGAACAGGATAGATTTCTCCCTTCTAGTTCTGTTAGCCGTATGGCCAGGCTAGATTATGTTAAGCAATGTAGCTTGAGGTCTTTACACTCCCATATGTGCCAGCAGATCCTCATGGAGAGGCTAAGAAGCAGAAGAAGAAAGTATCTCTCTCACTCTAAACTGACTTCTTTCAGAAGCACAGTCTAAGACAGGGGTGCCCAAACTACGGCCTACGGGCCAGATCCATCCTGCAGCACCAAATCATCCGGCGCACTCCACTCCTAGAAATGGAAATAAAACATGTCTGCATATGCACAAAACGCTGCAGTAAATGCACCTGCTACTGTTGTAAACACATTTATGACAGCTGCAGGCGCATTTATGGCAGTGTTTTCACATATGCGGGTGCATTTTACTTCTGCTTCCAGTGGGAGGAACCACATGACTGACCTGCTCAACCACATGACCGGACCACAGCACAAAAAGTTTGGCCACCCCTGCTCTAAGAGATGAAAGGGCATCACCCCTATCCCGGATCAATGGGGGGGGGGACTGGGATCCCCACCACCACCACCACCTTTGTGGCCAGAAGAATGCAGGTTTGGGGGAAAGAGATGCATCGTTTAGACCAGTGGTTCCCAATGTGAGCCCCACACCGTACAGAGGGACTTCAATTCCCAGAAGCCTAAATCAGTACATTGGCTGATCAGTGCCTTGGGGAATTGACTTAGGCTTCTGGGAATTGAAGTCCAAAAGCCAAAGGTTGTGAAACACTGGTTTAAACACTTTGAGGAGCAGTCTGAGATTCTCTGGGAGGTAAAGTATCGCCCATTGAATACTTGTAGTTGCAATAGGTTTTTTACAGCCTCCCTGACTCATCCTCTCCCATTCCTTCTACCACAAAGGGATTTTGGGTACAAATAAGAGGATTTCAGCTGAAAGTGTCCAAGAATTGCAATTTTCCTTTAAACAAAGTTCAGTATGGATCTCCAATCACTTGCATAGTTTCCTTGTGTTTCTGTTGCCTGATTGACCATGCAGATGTCACACACTGTTCCCAGAAATTAACTACCCTGCTGTATAGTCTATATTATGTATGTGAGCTGATATCTCTTCCTCTAGCACAGTGGTTCCCAACCTGGACCCCACGCCCCATGTGGGGACTTTAATTCCCAGAAGCCTAAGTCAGTACATTGGCCGATCAGTGCCTTAGGCTTCTGGGAATTGAAGTCCAAAAACCAAAGGTTGGGAAACACTGTTCTAGCAACTCCCGTTTCCAAATTGTGGGATTCAGATCAGGTCCGCAACAAGCCTGGCGACTTAACCCTCTTGAAAATCTGGGCACCAATTCAAGCTGTTACATTACGGCTGCCATAATCGACATGTAATCTCCCCCTGAGTAGCAGATTTGGGTCACTCCCTGGTAAACAAAAGTGTCGTGGCACAACTGAAACAGGCAAGAAGATTTTATAAAGGGGAGATCTGTTTCTACACTTACCTTTGCTTTGCGAAAACGGTAGACCACAAGCATGCTTATGAAGGCCAATAGCATACAGAGAGTTTGGAATGAGATGATAGCAAGCCGTAAATACTTGTCCTCCTGTGCATAGCAGGGAGTGTCATCTGTGCAGTAAGAACATCCTTCCCTACAGGGTAAGCAGGAGTAGATGTCCTCAGGCATCTTGCCTCCAGAAAAATGGTTCTCTGCAACCTTTCCTGAAAGTATCAAAGACAGAGAAAGAAAGATATGGTGCCATTCAAGCTTTGGAAGAACAGAAAGCTATCCCCCTTACTTCCCTGGTGACCATATTCCACACTACTCCCATTGACTGAGCCATAGATGGCTATGAAGTATTATGGTTATTTTGGAAGTACAACTTATTTCAGGTCATGCAGCACGATCAGGTAACACATGGTGACAAATGCCCAGTGTACAACTTGGCAAAATTAGCAGCAAGGCCCCCCAAATATAAGATTTAAGTAAGTGAAGGAATATATATTTCATCTTAAGGTCAGGGAGGTTATAAAACTATCAAGGTCTAACATTACCTAACTGCAATTTTTTTTTGTTTTCTTCTTCTAAATAAGGATGTAATATATCCTTATTATATCCTTATTTGGAAGAAGGAAACAAACAATTTGCATTTAGGTAATACTGTATCTAACTTTAGGTAATATCTAAATATAGTCGTTGACCATATTTCTAACTTTCCAAATGTATATATCTTTCTAAAAATATATATTATTGTGATCAAAGAAAGCTCTGAGCTTTTCTTTCTCATGATTGCCAATATAGATATATTTGCTTCTGTCATTTAGGATGTAAAACCGATTACAGTGCCGGGTCTTTTACATGAAAAACTTTGTGTTCTGCACAAAATACATTTTGCAAGCATAATATTCCCGTGTAAAAATCAATGGTTTGTGCAAAACAAGAACAAGAACAACTATTTCTATGAATGTTAAATTTTAAAAAGTTCCAAAAAATGAAGGGGGAAAAAACTTGTACACTCACCTAGTGGAGAAAACATTTTGAAATTTTTCATTCTCTTCTGTAAGAACAAAAGGAGCAAAGTGCCTTCCTCTTAATGCTTTCTTTGAAATAAGCCTGGGCTGCTTGATTAATGGTTACTTTGACATACAGTTTAAAAAGATTTGCTAGCCATCCATGGTTTATTTATAAGGGCAGAGCTGATCTTATTTTATTTGAAGGTATCTGTCAAGGATTTTCATTCAAAACTCTTATCAGTTTATTTCTCTTCCTGTGATGATTACTATAAATTTGATGAATGACAGATAAATTTGTGACCAGGATCCATCAAACAGCACTACATTTGAGAAAATGTTTTGAATGTCATGTTAGATTTCTGATGGTTATCACTTAAAGCAGGGGTTTAGATTTCTGATGGTTATCACTTAAAGCCCAAACTACAGCCCATGGGCTGGATCCAACCCATGGCAGCAAATCAATCCAGCCAGCTCACCGCTCCCAGAAGCAGAAGTCAAATGTGCCCACGCATGCACAAAATGCTGCTTTAAATGCACCTGTGCCTGTAGTATACCACCGTAAATGCACCCGTGGCTGTTGTAAACATGTTTACAACAGCTGCGGGTGCATTTACAGCAGCATTTTGTACACATTTTACTTCTGCTTCCAGTGGGAGGAATCACATGACCAGCCCACTGAACCATGTCACCAGCCCGTGGCCCAAAAAGTTTGGGCACCCTGACTTAAAGCTGTAGTTAGAGATGGCTGAGGCATCGGTTTCATCCACATTTTAAAGTAAAACACTGCCATCCATACTTTTAAGATTAATAAATTGATTAAAGCACATTTTGAAACTTCCCTGAATTTTGCAATTGAGTTATCATCTCAAAATGGGGGGAAATGCATTTCAAAAGAAAATGTATAAAAACATGTAAATTTTAGGGACATATGTTTAGAGATACACATGTTTTGTGAAAAACACAAATTTCCTCATATTTCTTTAAAATGCATATAAGATGAGGAAACAAGATGTAACAGATTTATAACTGAATAGACACGAAACTAATGCAGGCCAAAAATAGACTCTTTTTGTCCATTCACAGTGACTGTCAAGAACAGAGTTTGCATTTTGAGAAGAGCAGATTATAAGCCATATTGAAAATGTTTTACATGGTTCCATACAGTATATTAGGGTGGACTATCAAGGGATGGGAAAGATCAACCATCCCAAGACAACCCTAGAAGGAAAAGATAAACCCCTTTCCAGTACTCTCTACCTAGAAGACCCTGGAAAGGGCTGCTGTAAGTCTGAATGACTTGACAGTACACAGTTATTATACATGGTGATGTGTGGTTGTCAATACAGATCTATGCTAAATTTAAAATGTTAGTTTGAAAAGTAATTTTTGTAATTATAGCACTAAGGCCCCAAAAACTAATTAGACCTATAGATGTACATAAGAACATAAGAACAGCCTTGCTGGAACAGGCCACAGCCCATCCAGTCCAGCATTGCAGGCGCACCCCCCCAATAACGGACACAGACAACATTGAAAGTGGATAACAGCATAGGGCCACATTTATTGATTCAATGCCCTAGTCCGAATTATAAATTTGTATTGGTAAAACGACCAATCATAATTCCTAAGGCAAGCAGGCCGAAGTAACACTGGTAAGGTACCACCCAAAAATTGCCAACGGCAATTGGTTACAATGTATCAATTTGTATCAATTTGTTTGTTGACAACAAACAAATTGTTGACCGTAGTCAATAACTAACTCATGACCCCACCCTCTGACGCGTATCCGTGAAATCACAGGGGTGATGCATGCTGGTTAGCAATCATCATCACCCCATCGCCTGGTTCGTCGTTGACCGGACAACGTTTAACTACTTTATTCCTGTCTAGTGTTGTCCAGTCAATTGCGAACCTGCCGGATACTTGTGGGTCATACTGTTTACCTTACCAGTGCTACCCGCCAATGTGACCAAAGTCAACAGTAGGAACACAGAAAGACCCCTATATCAAACCATAGCAACAGTGTGGGATGGGCAAAAAAGCCAGGACCCGGAAGCCAATATGGGTCCCAACCAAAAATTCCCACCCGGCCCCGAAGCGACCAAAATATCACACTGTTAACTAGGGAGGGGGTGGAGGGGAAAAGACTTCTCCGCTCCGTCGCTGAGGTAAAATGGCAGCTCGGCTGCCTCGTGGCCACCCCTTTTATAAGGGAGCTGGCCACGCCCCTAACTACCCGGATTCTCTGTCCTGTGGGGGGGGGGGGCCCGCAAAGGGCGCGGCGGCCATTTTGGCGCCGCGCTTGCATTGCAGGCGCACCCCCCCAATAACGGACACAGACAACATTGAAAGTGGATAACAGCATAGGGCCACATTTATTGATTCAATGCCCTAGTCCGAATTATAAATTTGTATTGGTAAAACGACCAATCATAATTCCTAAGGCAAGCAGGCCGAAGTAACACTGGTAAGGTACCACCCAAAAATTGCCAACGGCAATTGGTTACAATGTATCAATTTGTATCAATTTGTTTGTTGACAACAAACAAATTGTTGACCGTAGTCAATAACTAACTCATGACCCCACCCTCTGACGCGTATCCGTGAAATCACAGGGGTGATGCATGCTGGTTAGCAATCATCATCACCCCATCGCCTGGTTCGTCGTTGACCGGACAACGTTTAACTACTTTATTCCTGTCTAGTGTTGTCCAGTCAATTGCGAACCTGCCGGATACTTGTGGGTCATACTGTTTACCTTACCAGTGCTACCCGCCACACGGAGGGGCTTCAAAGAAGACCTGACGCCCCACCCCCAGACCGTCAGCTCGGTCAACAGGCCTGCTCGCCAATCACCCAACAGGAGGTCCATACCCCCTCGCGACAGATGGACCCCATCCCCTGCGTACAAGTCATAATTTTGTAGGCTAATATCGGGGTGATGACTGACCCGTCCCAAGCCCCGTCGGCAAAAAACCGCGCCACCGCCCTATCGACCGCGCGCCTAGCGCAGTCAAGGGCCAGGAGGTTAACGCCCCCTCTGTAAGAATGGCGCGGGACAATGTCCGACCAAACCAGGGCTGTGGCAGGCCAGACATAATGCAAGTAGGCGAGTTCCTCGCAAATCGCATGCTTGAGCGATAAGCCGGTGACCTGGCCCAAATCATTGCCCCCCAGGTGGATGATGAGAATGTCAGGCGGTCAGCACCCAGGCCAGAAAAAGGAAAGGCCGCAGCTCCCGCCATAACATCCCAGGCTTACCATGGCATGTGAGACTGGCGTGTTCACCCAGTCCCAGTCGGGGTCCACTCTGTCGCCGCAGCGTAACGCGCTGCCCTGTGCACCTATCTGTGGCCCACCAGCCATACTGTCACCGGTGTAATACGACACCCAGGGTCTGTAATAAAAATTGAGAAAAATTGAGAAAAAGGCGGTAAGGTGACTGGATTGGTACTCATGGCGGGAGTGGGCGCACATAAAACTGAAAACAATGCGAGCCCCACCTCCCCATGCTGCGTATGTCAGCCCCAGAGTACCCAAAAGCAGCTGCTGTAGCGGCTGCACCAATACGGAATGAATGTGTGCCAAAACGTGCACCTGGTAGGCCCACCCTGGTGAGGGCTCTGGCTGTCACCTTCCAAAACTGAAATTTAGTAAGGGGAGACCCATCTTGGTGACAGAAAAACGGGCTGTGGTGCATGCCACGCAGTGCCAGGAATTCCTGTAGGGCACCAACCGGACAGATGTCTGCCAAAGAACACCGTAGCAGTCTTACACCACTGCCTACGCCATGCTGATCTGTCTTAGAGGAGAGTATCCTCAACTGGGCCCAGTCTTTGGCAACATAGACATCCTCGAGTTCCAGTGCCCTACAACTTGCATCCGCCTTATACAGCATCTCAAGCTCGCCGTCGCGGAGCGCTCCAAAAAGGCCACCGTTGTAGCCGCATGAAGTGGGCTGCCTCCTTTCCAAAACAGAGGCCAGGCCAGCCCCGAGCCAATTGGGTAAAAAACCCTGGGAAAATCTTGCATCCGCCTTACTCAGCATCTCAAGCTCGCCGATGCGGAGGGCTCCAAAAAAGGCCACCGTTGTAGCCGCATGAAGTGGGCTGCCTCATTTATCAAAACTGAGGCCAGGCCAGCCCCGGGCCAATTGGGTAAAAACCCTGGGAAAATCTTGCATCCGCCTTACTCAGCATCTCAAGCTCGCCGACGCGGAGGGCT
This sequence comes from Bradypodion ventrale, assembly GCA_035047345.1. Classification (NCBI taxonomy): domain Eukaryota; kingdom Metazoa; phylum Chordata; class Lepidosauria; order Squamata; family Chamaeleonidae; genus Bradypodion; species Bradypodion ventrale. The sequence goes on along the minus strand of JAWDJE010000006.1, from coordinate 118,678,004 downwards.
CCAAAAAGGCCACCGTTGTAGCCGCATGAAGTGGGCTGCCTCATCTATCAAAACAGAGGCCAGGCCAGCCCCGGGCCAACTGGGTCAAAAAACCCCCTGGGTAAATGGGGTGGCGGTCGCCCGGGAAACGCCCGAGCACGCGCACCCGCCCTTCCCAACATGTCTCACCCGGAAGTCATTGGTGCTGTCCACACGACCTCCCACTTTGGCCATAAAAGCCAACCCAACAGCTGAGATGCTATGGTGCGTGGTGCGAGGCCCTGGGCATACAGGTAAACCATGAACCGCAGAACATGGGCTACTGGAATCGGCCAGGTTCCTGGCAGTCGGAATCGGGTACATAATACTCTAAAGGAACTAAATGTGTGGTGATACGCCTTACTCATGCATAGCGCTAATGACAGGCCAATCGCCCGGTTCACCTCTCCTTGCCAACGGTCCATCTCTCATCCGGTAGTGGCGAGGGAAATTCCTCCGCATCCGGGGGCCGAGGCACGGAACCGGGAGATCTGCAGGCGGGACAAAGCAGCAGCAATATCATTATCAACCCTTGGTACTTGCCTGGCCCTGAAAGGAACGTTGGGGCACAGGTTGCATAACACAAACCCACGCACTAGCTCCATAACCCCGGGCAATTTGGAAATCTGTGCAGTGACGATGCGGATAACAGCCGCGTTGCCATGCCAAAATTGCACAACCGAGTTGGCCCACCCCTTGCCCCATAGCATCAAAGCACCCAGGATAGGTAAATATTCCAGATACGTGAGACCATGCAGGCAACCCTTGCCTGCCCCAGATGGTGGCCACCCACCATAGGCCGACTTCCCATTGAAGTACATCCCAGAAACCCAGGAATCCTGAGGCATCGGACTGCATCTGAAAGCCAAGGGGAGCCATGAAATCAAACCCCAAAATGACACCCCATTGAACTACCTCTGGGCCTATGGCCAGACAAGCACGTCTGCCCCAATACCCCGGGTAAATCTGAGCCTGTGGCGGGGCCTGGATAATCCCGCCATGGCGTCGCACCAGCGCAGAGCAATTGCCCTGCCCGGTGCGACGACCCTGCCAGCGAAATTGGGGTGACCATGTAGCACCAGAAATTCCCTCCATGATGCCATGCACTCAGCCAGCAAGACCGAGACAAGGGCCACTAGCCTTAACACCTTATCCCGCTGCAACCTAGAATCCTGCGCTATTGTGTTACTCTCCACCCCAGGAATACTAGCTGTGGAGATGGGCCCTCGGTCTTTTCGGGCGCTAAAGGGACACCAAGTTCCTCCATTAGCGTCTGAAATGTGTTGAGGAGACGTGGGTACGTGTCCCAGCCCCGTTCAGCCCCGAATAAAACCATCCAGGGATTGGGCTACAGACCGGGACCCTGACCTGCGAACAAAAGCGCAATCTAGGAAAGTGGTGAAACGCTCGAACACCGAGCCCCAATGGGATAGCCCAAAAGGCATGGCATCATTGAAATAATGTGCTCCCCGGTACGGGGGTGCAGGGACAGTGCCAACGACCCTGCCCGCATAAACCCCTTTTGTCAAAGCTGGCAGCAGCCACCTCCTCCCTCCCCTCAAGGGATAAAAGATTGGGGGGGAGCCCTTCGGTGAACTAAATCCCTCTGCAACAGTCTTGCAAGCCCCCTGTCTGCCCCACCCTCTGCCTATTTCGCATTCTTCTAGGCCTGGAACAGGCAGAGGCCGCATAGGGGCCAACACAGGTGGGACACTCCTGTCTGTCTATACAAGTCCTCCCATTAGAGGAGCCATTGGACAAGAAAGTCCAGCACGGCCGGCGGGCCGGAACCCCCCGCCCCGCCCCATGGCAGGTGACCTATGTTGGGGCCGCCCGCTGAACCGCATGCCCACAATGGTATATCTCCCCGGGCACAGGGCACGTGGGCGTCAAGTACAAAAGCCGCAGTCTCTGGCCTGGCTCATCCCGTCTAACCCCAAGGTGTGTGGGAATCCGCCTACGGCATTCCTCGTCACAAGCCAACCACGCTGAGCCCGGAAAGTAAACCATTGCCCGGCAGATGTTGTCCAAATACTGGACCATCGAAATCGCCATATCCGGCCGGGCCCTGAGGTACACCGCCATGCCTATGATGCAGGCCGGCAACCATTTGGCCCACATACTTGGTGGCTTGTGACAACGTGCCTGCCACTATCCTTCTTATTCCGCCCCTCCATCTCTCCTTGGAGGGCGCCTTGTCTAAGGGTGAGAAGATATCCACATATTCCCCTCGTCCAATTTACTCCCTGGCGGCCTGTGCCAAGTGGTCATTCAGCGTTAAGGAATAGGAGCTTAGACCAACCCGGCCACCCCAACATTCCCCACAGGGTAGGGAACACCCCCCACCACGGGGCCCCGGGAATGTGTGTGGATGTACTCGCTGACACCCCAGTGCCTAATGTGGCAGTCGTCGTTGCCGGGTGGGGTGCCAACAGCGTGGCCCCCGCACCACCCGCGCAAGGCAAAGGCCATTGAAAGGCCCCCCCCATATTGGGCATGTGTGTGGATGTACTCGCTTGCACCGTATACTCACATGCTGCACCCCCGCGGGCCGCCCCCACCGGGGGTTCCGGCCCACTGGGGGCGTCGGAGCTCACGACCGACGTAGAGCTCATCACCGGACCCGACCCGCACCTGGCTGCTGGCCGGGGAGCCGCGAGGCAGTGGCCGAAACCGCGCCACGCGCCTGCAGCAGCTCAACCCTCCCTGCCAGCTGTTGTCCTTCTGCCGACAGCGTCTCAAAAGGGGACCCCGAAGGGGGCGCCCGCCTGACTGGAGCGAAGAGCCGGCCGGCCCGCCCGGTCCAGGCGTGGTAGAGGCGAATATGGCCATTGGCCAGCACCGAAGCCCGGCAGGGGCGGTGAAGAAACCCACCAAGGCAGGGAGCCGCACCCCCCCCCCAAGGCTAGAGGGCCCAGGGGAGGCTGCGACCCAAAAGGAGTAGGAACAGGGTGGGCAGATGCAGGAGCGGTGTCCACCGCTCGCGGGCCGCGGGCCGGAACCCCTTCCGCGCCCGCACTCTGGTCGCCCACTCCGGGCGCAGGGGCAATAGACCCCATTCAGCCGACCCCGGCAGGGGCCTGCAAAAACGGATGCTGAGGAGGCGGGACCGCGGTCCTCCAACCTGGGTTGCGCCTCCTAACAGCGCAAGCTGCACTCGAAGCTGCCTTCTTCTTCAAAGGCCTCTCCACTGAAGCAAAGGGAAGCCAAAGGAGGAAAATCGCTACCAAAAGGCTTCCCGGTAAGGTAAAGAGCGACGGAGACACAGGGGAAAAGACTTCTCCGCTCCGTCGCTGAGGTAAAATGGCAGCTCGGCTGCCTCGTGGCCACCCCTTTTATAAGGGAGCTGGCCACGCCCCTAACTACCCGGATTCTCTGTCCTGTGGGGGGGGGCCCGCAAAGGGCGCGGCGGCCATTTTGGCGCCGCGCTTGCATTCTGTCTCACACAGTGTCTCACCATTTGCTTCAGGATATTCCCAAGCAGATGCCTTCACCTGCTTAGGATTCCCTGGAAATGGCATTGAGAGATATCCTGCCTATCTCTCCAACCCATGAACTTGTCTAATCCTTTCTTAAAGCTGTCAAGCCTGACAGCTGTCACCACTTCTTCTGGCAGGGAGTTCCATAGACCAGTAATCCTCTGGGTGAAAAAGTACTTTCTCTTATTTGTTTTAGAACTAGTACCCAAAAGTTTCATGGAGTGTCCCCTAGTTCTAGTGTTATGTGATAGAGAAAACAGTTTTTCCTTATCTACTTTGTCCACACCGTGCATGATTTTATAAACTTCAATCAGGTCACCTCTTAGACACCGTTGTTCAAGAGTGAAAAGGCCCAACCGTTGTAGCCTCAGATGGTAAGGAAGGTGTTCCAGTCCCCTAATCATTCTCGTTGCCCTCCTCTGCACTTTTTCCAACTCCATAATATCCTTCTGGAGGTATGGCGACCAGAACTGTACACAGTATTCCAGATGGGGCCTCACCATAGATTTATAAAGAGGCAAAATGACACTTGCTGACTTATTTTCTATACCCTTCCTAATGATCCCTAGCATTGAGTTTGCTTTTTTCACTGCTGAGGCACACTGGGTTGACACCTTCATTGAGTTGTCCACCAGGACACCAAGGTCCCTTTCCTGGTTTGTCGCAGAGAGTTCAGACCCCATCAGTTTATAAATGTAATTGGGTTTTTTTGCCCCAACATGCATCACTCTGCACTTACTAATGTTGAAGCTCATTTGCCACTGTTTTGCCCACTCCCCCAGTGTCAAGAGATCCCTCTGGAGCTCCTCACAATCTCTCACAGTTTTCACTACCCTGTATAATTTAGTGTCATCAGCAAATTTGGCTGTTTACTCCTACTTCTAGATCATTTATGAAGAGGTTGAAAAGCAGGGGTCCCAGTACTGAACCTTGGGGGACCCCACTCTTTACTTCCCTCCACTTGGAGAAGTGTCCATTTAGTGCTACCCTCTGTTTTCTGTCCCTTAGCCAGTTACTGATCCAGGACAAGACCTGTCCCTTTATTCCATGACTGGTAAGTTTATTCAAGAGCCTTTGGTGTGGGACCTTGTCAAACGCCTTCTGAAAGTCCAGATAAACAATGTCAACTGGATCCCCCTTATCCACATGCTTGTTGACACTCTCAAAACATTCCAACAGATTAGTGAGGCATGATTTGCCCTTGCAAAAGCCATGTTGGCTCTCCTTTAGCAGCACCTTCTCTTCTATGTGCCTATTAATTCTATCTTTTAGGATGGTTTCCATCACTTTACCTGGGACACATATCAAACTGACAGGTCGGTAATTTCCTGGATCACCCCTGGATCCTTTTTTGAAAATTGGTGTTACATTCGCTACCTTCCAGTCATCAGGCACAAAGCCTGATTTGAGGGAAATATTATATATTTTGGCTAGGAGATCAGCAATTTCATCTTTAAGTTCCCTGAGAACTCGTGGATAGATGCCATCTGGTCCTGGTGATTTGTTAGTGTTTAGTTTAACAAGACATGCAAGGATCTCCTCCCTGGTTATTTCTATCTGGCTTAATTCTTCGGTTTCCCTCCCTACGAAGATAGGCTCTGTTTTGAGCATGTGGTCTCTGTCTTCTTCAGTGAATACTGAAGCAAAGAATTCATTGAGTCTCTCTGCAATCTCTGTTTCCTCTTTAATAACCCCTTGCCTTCTATTGTCATCTAATGGTCCAGTGGCCTTCCTAGTTGGGTTCTTACTTCTAATGTACTTAAAGAAGTCTTTATTTCTCTGAGTATTTTTAGCTATACGCTCCTCAAAGTCTTGCTTTGTTTCCTGATTGTTGCCTTGCATTTGTTCTGCCAGAATTTATGTTTCTGCCTGCTGTCCTCATTCGGACAAGCCTTCCATCTTCTAAATGAGTTTTTCTTGCATATGTAATGTAATGATGTATCTCATTACATTTATGGCCGAAGAAAAGCCATGCCTCTATATACATGTTAAGAGAAGTTACTCTACCTCCACCTTGCCTCTAGGCATTTCTATATGTTAATTCCCATTGCCCCCTGTTTCTAGAGGATAGGAGATGGTCCTGGCTTAAGTCTGTGAAAGAGGAGCAGAATTCAGGATGGGGTAACAACAGAGCATATGGTTTCTAGACTTGCCTTTTGTTAATCTATAAAACTGCCTGTACTCCTGGATGGTTTTGTCTGTCTTTTTTCTACCCCTCTCTTGAAGGAGGGTGGAGAGAAGAAGCCCTTTTGCAAAAGAAATTTTAATAAAGCCTTTCTCTCTCTCTCCTAATTTTGGTGCATGTATTCCTTTTGGTACCTGCAGCTACCCTGAGCTGTGATTTGCCTATTTTCAGCCACACATTTAAAGCAACATTACCCTGCTGTTCTTAAAGTAACTAAAATAGTTGCTATTTTCCTTTTTAAATAATCTGAATGGTCTTCCTGTGTCATTATTTCTGCAAGGAGCAGAATGAGGCATTGTATTAATCAGCCCTTGGGCCAAATAATAATCCCCCAATGCAACTTTTCTCTAGTCTCTAGGGAAGATATTTGCACACGTGCTAGCCAAAGCTGCATGGACTGATCTACATTATCCAGTTACAATCAGAACAGCCACGCTCCCGAATGTATAAATCTGACTTCCGAACACTGTCTCTTGTTCTTGATTCCTCACCTTTATATGGTATGTATGTTCCTAACTTTATGTTGGCAGCTATCAAAATGCATCCTTTTCATACCACCACCACTACCATCAAAGTAATGTCATCCTCAATAGTTTTTTGCCTCTAGCAGGACCATTTCCAACTTTTCATTGCTGGGTTTTATTCTCTAACTGAGTTTTTTGTGGTGCTTCAGAAGAGTAGACGGGGCTATTTTTCTGGCTTTTTACATGAAGAAAAGACCAGCCAGCAGAATACCATCTGCCCTGCTCTCTTGGCAACTCACATTGCTTTCCCAATTCTGCCTCAGCCTATAACTGTGCAGCTTACAGAAAGCAGAAGGGTGGCAAAGTCTTAAGTGGTAGAAGCATCTGGCTGGCAAAAATCTTGATTATTAATGATGGTGAGCAAGCAAGAGCACAGCTTGACTTTCAGATTCCTCGCTGGGTTTGCAGAGCTGGCAGTTAGATAAACAATCTTAGAAAGAAAAGAAAACCTAATGTCCTGGAGAAATTTCACAGTGCATCAGAGCCATCAGAAAATAAATCTCCACCATAACAGTCTGCAGAAATTACTTTCTCAAGTAAAACCACAAAATGTGTGGTTTTAGACAATACCAATTTTAGCCCCATATAACCAATTTTCTCCACTGAATCTCCTGGGGAAGTTATAATTCTAATGAAGGAAAATTAGGTCCAGTTAGCATATCGCCAGAATAAAACATTGCCTGTTAAATCTGAAACCTTAACTATGTACTTGGACCCACTGAAAACAATGGGGGTGTCTTCCAAGTAGGGATGTAAATATTCACTTGTCTCCTCATGCATAAGGAAAAAACCTCACTGCCTTTTTTCATTACCTGCTCTTTCAATTTTTCCCCTTACTGTGAGATATTTTATCCCATTTACCTACAAGATGGTGAGATATTTTATTCTACTATTGACAAAGTTCTCACACTTTGTGGTTGAATGGTGTTGATACAAATTAGGCAGTTCTGGAGAATTACATCATCTTCTGCATATACTGCAAAGACTTAGGAACCATGGAAGGGGTGTTTGTGTCTCTTTGATAACTTTAGCACGTCCTTCTTTGCCATATGGCTTTGCCAAGTATGCATACTTTGTTTCACAAATGGAAGGCATACAGCTTTCCCCCTTTCCTGGCATGTTCTTTCACTGGAAGTGAGAAATCTCTTTTTTTTGGGGGGGGGGGGGGGCGGGGGGGGGAAGACAGGTAGCAATTTCTTGACAGTCTGTCTCAAAATGTTAAGACAGCCTGTGTCTCAAAGAATGAGTGGTTTTGTTAGCATTTTCTCACATTTTTATTTCTGAGCAATTGTGCATAAGATCACATCATTCATCTTATTCTCTCTCCTTTGGGAGAGGTCGACAGTCCTTCTCTCCTGTCTTTCTCTGTCTCTTTTCACAGCTCTGTTCTCTTGATCTGGAGACATTTCATATAGTACTGTTCCGATCCATCTTTCCTCTTGTCAGACTTTAGCAAAATAGCCATACAAATGATAGACCTCTGGGTCTTGCTATTTCTTTTATAGGAACCATCCCCCACCCACCCCCAAATCACTTCCTCATCTTTCATTTGTTCCTGCGATAAAAGTCCTTGAATTTTATTTCCCTTTTGTGTTGGCAGCAAAGGTGACAACTACAGTTTTCTGTTCTGAACCAGTGGCTTTTCTTTCATCATTTGACAGTCTCCTCTCCACTCTTGACACAAGCTGTCTTACCCTTTGGTTTTTGATAAAACACATATATTCTGCTTGGCAGACTAAACGTCTGATCAAACAGCTTCACTACCTAGAAGGAGAATTTCAGCACCTGTTATATTATGTTGCATTGGTTTATAATAAAAAAAATCCAAAAACCATATCCTTCAATTTACCTATATATGCAGTATGTAGTTATGGCAATTCCACCTTTTCTAAAGCCTCCTTGCATAGGTAAAGGTAAAGGTTGCCCTTACTAGAAAGCCAGTCATATCTGACTCTATGGTTTGATGCTCACCTCCATTTATAGCCAAAGAGCCAGCACTGTCTCAGTCTGCCGATGTTTCCGTGGTCATGTGGCAGGCATGACTAGACATCAGAATGCATGGAACACTGTTACCTTTCCCACAGAAGCGGTACCTATTTATCTACTTGCAATTTCTTGCTTTTGAACTGCCAGGTTAGCAGGAGCTGGGACATATGACAGGAGCTCACTCCATTGTGCAGTACTCGGGTCTTGAACTGCTGACCAGCCAACCTTCCAGTCATCAAGTTCAGCGCCTTAACCCTGGTGCTCACTGTAAGATAGGTAGGATAATTTTTTTTGGTTCAGTCAAACAGTCGATTCCTACCCCCTACGATCCCATGGACCACTGTACGCCAGGCACCCCTGTAGGATACAGATAATAATAATTGGGTGCCATCAAGTCAATTCTGAAATATGGCAATCCATCAAATACACTGAAGTGATCTACCATCCTCTTCTTCTGTGTGTGCGTGTGTGCATGTGCGCGCACTGGGATTGCCACACAGACTGGCTCTTTTCCCTGGAGGCACAGTGGGGAAATGAACCCCCAACTTCTGGTTTTGTAGCTTCACTTAACTCACTGAGCTATCCAGCCAACTTTAGGACAAGAACACCACAAAATAAATGTGAGATTAATTGTAGGTTATATTAGACAAGGGGCTCTGTCTCTGTGTTATTTTCTGTGTTTCACCAAGATTTGCAGGACCAAATATTGAACAGGATTTGAGCCGAAGAAGGACCAGGCTCATCATGAATTGGTCATTTCTCAAGAACAAGGTTTCTCAACCTGGGGTCCCCAGATGTTCTTGGACTTCAATCCACAGAAATCCTGATCAGCAGGTGTGCTGACTTGGGCTTCTGGGAATTGAAGTCCAAGAACATCTGGGGACCAAAGGTTGAAAAACCCTGCAAGATACAGACAGTGATTGATTTAGGTATACACATTGCACAACAGTGGTAAGAGTATGTTAGAAGTTTGCTTTGGTATCTGCAAAAATGATGCTTAGAACCAGCTGAACTTTGCCTTGGTGATCTTCCAGTTTTCTGGACCCAGAGGCTTCTCTTGCATGGTTTAATTTTCTGCCCCTGGCATGTACTGGGAGCTGATTCAGCCCACAGAACAACACCAGAAAGGACTAAAAGTCCCCTGCCTTGAACAGTTAGGTAAAACAGATACGAGAGTTGAACACTGATTTAAAGAAAAATCATCCATTCCCAGAAATCATCCTCAAGAACAACTGTTCTCTACTCCTCCAGAAAGTTTTGCTTTTGTCTGCAGGGGTACATCAGCATCTGGAAGAGGTTCAGGGGATCAGAAAAATAAGCAGAGTGAGGCAAGTAGCATACAAGAATGCATTTTGCCAACCCCTGTTCATTTGCATGGAAGAGTGGATGCAATTAAAATAGCCACCATTGAGAAGGTGGCTATCTCTGGCTTAGAACAAGATCACCACAGGCTTTCACCCAACTCTCATTTATCCCCATTGTTTTCTCTGCTCATCTTTGAACACATGACAGAGCAGAAAACCTTACGAACCACTGGGATTCCTGGCAAGAAGTCTGCAAAAAAAAAAGAAGAAGAGAGAAGTCTGCAGACTTGGATTAGCCAAAGGCATTCAACTCTGCATTTAATCACTGTTTCTCTCTGTTCTTCATTTTGTGTTGCAAGATCCTTGGTCTCAGGCCTGGGAAAGAGGTGGGATTTACAGTCTGATTAATTCATTAAGGTGGCCCAATTGGTTGCTGCCTTTTCTGGAACAGAGCCTGCGTGATCATCTGAACTTGCCATCTTCAAGTCAAAAGAAGCTTCTTAAAATGTTAACTATAACTGCAACTAATAACTAATTACTTATAAAGAACCATGTAGAATTATAAGTAACTTGTTACTTTTAACTAGTTACTTTAAAAGTAACTTGTTACTTTTAAAAGTAACTAGCTGGAGAAACTACTCTCCTCTTATCCTATCAGTAACTATTACATGAGACATTTGCCAGGGTAACACAATTGTCGAGGAAGCATTGTAAGAGAAAACATGTAGGGTTTCAATAAATATAACCTTTGTCGCATATAGTCTTAGAAATAGAATTTATCCTTTGGACAGAAGGTGACTGGCTGATCAAACTAAAGTAAGGTAAAGGTAAAGGTCGCCCTTGCTCAAAAGCCAGTTGTATCTAACTCTTGGTCTCAGTGCTCATCTCTGTTTATAGCCAAAGAACTAGTGCTGTCTGTGTCTGCAGACATTTCAGTGGACACGTGGCAGGCATGACTAAACACGGAAAGCTGTTTATCTTTCCACCCAAGTGGCACCTGTTTATCTACTTGCAAATTTTTGCTTTTGAATTGCAGTACTCCACCATAAAAAAATACCCCTCTGTATTCCAGGAAATGAAACAAAATAGGAATGAGAGGGAACCAAACTCAGTTAACCCAAGAGCCTCCAATTTTTGGCTTCTGAAGTCTTGTATCCTGAGAAAACCATCAGCTACTTTAATGAGTTGTATTACATAAAACCAAAATGTTGACGAATAATTAGCAAAATGCACAGGGACTAAAACTGAGAATAAATAACATTCCGTTCTAAATATTAGTGCCTAAAAATTGTTGCTGCCAATTGTACTTTAAAACAACAAGTTAATATTTGTTTACAAATAAAACACGCTTAAAAGTGGATCTTGTTTTACCACGCTCTTCAGAGTATCATTGATGACAAGCCCCAAGCCTGAAATTCCTTAAATCTTAACCTATAAATCCAAGTGTTCACCGTTGGAATTGGCTATACGTTGCTATGTGTCGCCCTACTGACCCGCACCCTCCCTTTGAGTGCACGGCCAATTTGCCTACGCAGGTCAACGAAGGATTTAAAAATCCGGCACGGGGGCCTCAGCCCCACTAATGGCAAGAAACGCAAAGAACCGTGCCCGAAAGTTCTTGCGCCGCGCCGTGCCAGAGCCAATCAGGCTGAGAGGCTCTCGCACGGAGCAGCGTTCGAACACGCGCCGCAGCCAATCAAAAGAAAAGCATTTTTAAAAAACGCAGCACAAACACAAAGCACCAACACATTACTACAAGCCCCAGCGTCCTGCGCGCAATGTGCGAGCAGAACGATGAGGCAGCCGGCGCGCGAAAACAAAACTAAGAAAAAGCCGCAGCGGCAACCATTCAACCCCATGGGCGAGCCAGCATGGCCCGTGGGGGGGGGGGGAAACCCGCCGCCGCTACTCTTCCGTTCGAAGGGTCAGCGGCGCGCGAAAAACAAGTGAGACGGCCGGCGCACGAAAAATAAAAGTTAAAAAAAAGCCCACCGCCGCAGCCATTCTTCCCCATGGGCGAGCCAGCATGGCCCGTGGGGGAACACCCCCCCCGCCACCATGGCCCTTCCGTTCGAAGGGCCAGCCGGCGCGCGAAAAACACAAGTAAAAAAAAATACACCCCGGCCGCCGCTGCACTTCTGTTCCATGGGCCAGCCGGAGCGCCAAAAATTAAAGCAACCCACCCAACCACCTACCCCCCGCAACTGCCCTTCTTCCCAACGGGCCAGCCAGTATGGCCCGCGGGGTAAAAAAATAAACACCCCACTGCCTCTGCTCTTCCTTCCCATGGGCCAGCAAGTATGGCCCGTGGGAAAGAAATAACCACTTCCCCGCAAATGCCCTTCCTTCTAACGGGCCATCAAGCATGGCCCGTGGGAAAGAAAGCCTCCCCGCAAATGCCCATCCTTTCCACGGGCCATCCAGCATGGCCCATGGGAAAAAAAGCCTCCCCGCAATTGGCCTTCCTTCCCACGGGCCATCCAGCATGGCCTGCGAGAAAGAAAGCCACCCCTCCACACACACTTGAAAAAACACACAAAAACACAAACAAAAAACATTCAAAAACACACCAAAACCCAAAAAATAAACACACAAACAGCCAAAAATAAACAAGAAAAACACACACATACACCCCCCAAAAAAAATTCCACCCCCACCCCCACCCCCAAAAACCCCCCCACAGAACTTACCAAAAGACGTCTTCCTTCTATGAGAACCGGAAATCAAATGAGAAAGAGGAAACTTACCGGAAGCGACACCCAGAGGACAGAAGGTAACAAATGTAATGAGAGGCACAAAAGCTCACCACCCCCACCCAGTGGCCAAAACATAAACAACATTCAAAAATATTTAAAAAATAAGAATAATTCTAAATTTAATCAAATAAATTATACAAACATTCAAAAAAAAAACCACACTAATCTCAAAAATTACCAAAATAAAACCCCTTTACACTCTGAAAAACCAAAACAAAAAAAGATTTAAAAATTTTTAAAAAAAACAAAATTAAATTTTAAACTAAATACTATTACATTAAATTAAATTAAATTAAATTTAAATTTTTTTGGCATAAACATAAAAAACAAGTTCAAAAACAAAATTACTCGAAGCCACAAAATCAAAAAACCTTACACCACCATTTAAAACAGCCCATCACCATTAGTTCAAAAAAAAAAAAACGAAACCCTTTAGTATCCAACACAATTTTAAAAAGCCCGGCAATGCCGGGCAAACTATGCTAGTGATTATGTAATCTCTGAGTTCCAGGCCATTGTGAATATACTGTATAACCCTGACAAGGATACAGTAGAAAGGAATGCTGCATTATTAATATATTCTGTTTTTCAAACCCCAGCAAAAGCACTTACTGTGGAAGCTGTTCATTGAAAATATTTTGGGATTATAGAATCCAGTCTTACAAATGCATGTGTAGGCTCCGAGGACAAATCCAAGGCCTTTAATTGGCAGACACTGTGGGGGGAAAGAAAGCAAACAGAAGGAAGCAAGATGAAAGAGGTGCCCACTCTTTTAATAGGGAGACATTATACATCTTGAGGCTAAGAGTACATCCCGGATTTTGTTTAACAGAAAGCTCTTTTGTTCTTAAGACTGGAGAAGAGGCTACCAGGGCCAACAAATCAAAACCACAGGACTTCTGCAGGCAAGGTTTTTGAATGTAAATTTATATTAATGTTACACTATATCCCCTTGCCCTTCTTAAATTTCTCCCAAAAAATGCAGACCCCTTTGCTAGGGATACATCTGGGGAATGTTTTGAGTGAGAAAGCATCCTCAACACATGAATAGTTACCCCAGAAGAAGGGGCAGTCAACGTATAATACAACAGCTCTCTCTCTCTCTCTCTCTCTCTCTCTCTATCACACACACACACACACACACACACACACACACACACACACACACACACACACACACACACACACACACACACACACTTAAAGGGATAAGACCATTATTTTATTGACATCATCTCTATCAGCAGATTAACCCACAATATTGCAGTGCATATGACAGCAGACTTTAAAATAAGATAGCGGTTATGAATATTTAACTGGAATAATGTATGTACATACCTACCTCTCTAGTTAAAGCCAATTTTCAATTTTATTGCTATGGAAAGACAAGTGAGAAGAGCCTGGAAAGTTACATTTCAAAACAAGTTTATTATATTATTCATTGTCATTCATGTTATAGTCTTTCTTTTTTAAGTCTAGCTGTGCCTGATGTTACTCATGATGTTGCTCATTAGATACAACATTTGTAAGCTCTTGTTTGTATGTCTGCTGAAGAGACAGAAGGAAGAGGCAGGCAGATGCAGACAAGCAGATCTCTTTAGGGTGGGCAAACTGGAAGGATGGGTTCAGTACCAAGCAGCCTGCCAGCCCAGTTTGTAGAAGGGCAGGTTAAATCTTTCTCATTGTCACGTGCATGGCTCTCACCTACTCCTGATTTCCTTACTGCCAAACCAAGGCACTGGCTCATCTCTAGATTTCTCTCTCTTTCTTGTTCCTATGTCCACTTTCCCTCCTCTTTCTCTGTACTTTCCAGAAACAAGACAGTTAGTGAGCACAGGGTGACAAAGGCTGCTAGATCTCAGGGTACTGGCTCAAGTTACAGAGAATGGCTATGCTTCTCCGGGCAGCCTTGGAAGACAAGCAAATTTAGTTTTTATGTGAGAGGTGCTCTTAACTCTTGCACGCCAACCTCCACTCACTTCTAGGTGGTGCCCAGGTTCACTGCTGAGTCCGTGGTTGTTTGCACGTGTGTACTCAAGTACTCAACATAAGGGACTGACTTAGTGGTTAAGATGCTGAACTTGACGAAGAGAAGGCCGACAGGTCAGGTCAACAATTTGAGACCTGACTGCTGCACAACATCTCTGTCCCAGCTCCTGTCAAACTAGCAGTTCAAGTGCAAGAAGTTGCAAATAGATAAATAGGTACCACTTTGACGGGAAAGATAATGGTCTTCCGTGCACTTTGGTGTCTAGTCATGCCCACCCCATAACCACAGAAATGTTTGCAGATGCAGACAGCACTGGCTCTTTGGCTGTAAATTGGGATGAGCACCACACTCTAGAGTTGGATACGACTGGCTTTTGAGCAAGGGAGACCTTTACCTTTACTCAATAAAAATATCTCCTTTGCTCGAAAGCTGGTCGTGTCCAACTCTTATCTCCATTTACAGCTAAAGAGCCAGCACTGTCTGGACTATTTAGCTTATGGAGTGGAAAGGCTCTCCTCTTTACAATAGTTGCTTTTCTCATGAACAAAATAACAATGGAGAGGTCAGTGCTACCATGCTACTTTCCTTGCTTGTTATTTTGACACTTTTAAAATACTGTACAGTAGTTGAATATGACTAAGATAACATCACCATGCAAAAATTAGCATTGTTATGTCTGAGCATTAAAACATGTTAAAACCCTTTTTTAAAAAATCTGGAAAAGCATTTTTATGGCACCATAAAGACAGTTAAGGTGAATATGTCAGTTTTCAAATCATCTCACCTACAGCAATTGACCAAATGCCATTACAATTGAATAGTAAACAGCTGCTGCTAAAACATTATAGGACGTGGCTATATTTTCTACCATATATCTTTTATTTAACATCCTCTTTGCTTTCAAACCAGCATAAGATACATTATTAGACAAGAAATCAATGCCAAGAGCAAAGAAGAACTTTTAGCAGTGAACCTTGGTATGGTTAAAACAGGGATGATACAAGTGTTTTAAGACAGGAGTGTTTCTATTTTCATTTCCAGAATTTGAAAGGGAGGATATTAACCTTGATATTCTACAGTCATGATATGCCTCTTGATGGCTTGCTCATATGCATACAACACCTTGGTGAACAGTTGCCTTGTCTACAATTTCCCAAGTTCAAGAGTTGTTGTTCAGTCGCACAGTCTGTTTTAAGCACTAGAGTATTTACATTGTTTACAATACTTCAAAACAGACAAGAGTTGGCTCATCAAACTTGCTGATGGAGTTGAGCTTTTCTGGCAGAGTTAAAATCAAAATAAAATCTCACCACTCCTATTGTCTGTATGAACACATGACTGCTTCTCTCTCCCCCCCCCCTCTGTGTGTGTGTGTGTGCACACACACACACAGAGAGAGAAAAGCTCAACTCCATCAGCAAGTTTGATGAGCCAACTCTTGTCTGCTTTGAAGTATTATAAACAATGTAAATGCAATGTTACACACACACACACACACATACATATTTATATATATAAAACACAGCCACAATAAGTTCTATGGCCATTAGTCCTAGTGAATCAATGGGATTGACATAATTGTTGATTTCCCATTCATTAAATTATTTTATGGGTCAATTCTGAGGGATTAGAGAGGATTGGGAAAGCTAGACATTAAAGAAAGCTGAAGAAATATGCACTGGAAGAGAACTCTGGGACTGCACGAAAAGTGAACTGTCTCTGGAGGCAAAAATGATGAAATTGAGGCTGTCCTACATGACAAGAAGGCAGAATGTTCTGGAAAAGACAAAACTCCTGCGAAAGGTACAGGGCCGTAGCCAGGATTTTAGATGTGGATGGACGACTATTTTTTCAGGGTGGACAACAAAACTTTTTTCAATGCATTGCTATGGGAAACAATGCGTTGCCAGGGGACAAACTGCTAACTCAGGGTGGGCCAAGTCCACAATGACCCACCTCTGGCTACAGCCCTGGAAAGGTAGTAGGCAGCAAGAAAAGAGGAAGGCCCAAGGTGAGATGGACTGACTTCCTAAGAGAAACCACAGGCTTGCGCTTGGAAGGACTGAGCAGGGTTGCTAAACAACAGGACATCTGGAGATCTCTCATTCATAGGTTCACCCTAAGTTGAAGATGACTTGATGGCACATAACAACACAACAGAGATGATTTAAGTCTATGTATGCAACCCTGAGTTTACATAAAGTGCAACAGTACAAAAGCAGTTTCCAGATTTATCAGAATATCTCTTTTCCACAACCTAGGAACTCAGGCTAAAGAAGATTAATTCCCTCCCCTCCACTGGGGCTGCCTCCACTTTAAACAAGCATACAGATCGACTTTGGGTAGTTCTGCTTGGTTAATTTTAATAAAAGCAATTCATCACCAGAGAAAAAGGGGGAAAGAAAATACATAATGAAATGACAGGCACTCTAGGCAGGCTTCTTTTTACATTGTTAAAATTAAATAAATCATAGTTCAGATTACACATTCAAATGACATACATGAGCTAGGATAAAATGAAGTTTCCACTCACGGGCCAATGATTAGAAGATAAATTCTTCTGAGCAAAAAGCCCAACAAAGCCATTTGCATATCCCATGTTTCAGAAATTGTAATGATCCATTCATTTCAAACAGAACATTCTACTGTTGATTTATTATATTTTAAAGTACTGTTCAAAAGATGGGAAAGCTCTTTCCCAATAACCTGATTAAGCTCATCTACAGCAACTTTTATGAGTAGCAGATTTCAAAGAAACATCTCAGCTTCACAACCAGCAGGTGCATTGCCCGTGAAAAACATAATCGCTGTCACTGGTGCAACAGAGCAACCTATCTTTAGCCTGCTTCATAAAAGAGTTTGGGAAGGTCACTTTTCCAAATTCCACTTCAGAGGGCTTGCCATGTTAGTCTGATGCAGCACAAACAAAATGTTGTGACAACTTAGAAATTATAAGAAGGAGGAAGAGGAGGTTGAGGGACCATGTTGTAAACAGTGTCATCACTCTGGTCCAGATCAATACTAAGACCTGGTTTTAGAGTGAAGATAAATCAAATGTATTGAGCTTAGAGTAGGAAAGTAGCTAGCTCCTGTTACTAGTTTCTTTACAATAGCGAATAATATTACAAGTAATTTTGAAGTTGCTATTGTTATATGTTATATATTGTTATATATTGTTATATTCACTTGAGAAGGCCTTGATGCTGGGGAAGGTGGAGGGCAAAAGAAGAAGGGGACGGCCAAAGATGAGATGGCTAGATGGTATTGTAGACACAATGGGCACGGGGCTGTGTGGACTAAGGAGGATGGTGGAGGACAGAGGTGCCTGGAGAGCGATGGTCCATAGGGTCGCAAAGAGTCGGAATCGACTGTGCGACTGAACAACAACAAATTGTTATATGCCTTCAAGTTGGAACTGACTTCTAGTGACAGTAATAGAGTTTTCAAAGCAAGTGAATTATTTAAGGAGTGATTTTTAGCAATTCCATACCCCCAATAAGTTTCTATGGCTGAGCAGGGATTCAGATCCAGACCTTCTAAGTCTTAGCCATTGCACCACATGGAGTACTCTAATTATCAAGTAACAATTTAAACAAATAAAATAAATAGTTATGAAGTTTCATTTAGCTGTAATGACCAAAATATTATAGTTATTTCCTAAAGTAACTTTTTAAAAACAGGATTTTTAAGATTTATGCCATTATCATACCAGTTCCAAGTGGCAAGGTCTTTGTATTTGTATTTTGCATTTCTGCAAAGTGCAATAACAGAACTGGCCATTAGGAGGAACCAGTAAGTATATTTCTCGGATTCCCTAGCCTGCAAGTAAAAACAACACAACATATTGATAATTTGCTGCACAACGAATTACTTATGGGATCACAACAGCGATCATTATAAGGTCAGCCTGACTGTGGAGAAGCAATGGATAACATACAAAGTTCCTTTAAAACAGTGTTTCCCAATGTGAGGCCCACACCCCACAGGGGGACTTCAATTCCCAGAAGCCTAAATTAGTACGTTGGCTGATCAGTGCTTTGGGGAATTGACTGGGAACTGAAGTCCAAAAACTAAAAGAAAAGAAGAAGTTTTAGCACTGGGTCTGAAAGTGTAAAGATGTAGTGTCTGGAGGGTTATGGCTAGCTGTTCCTCTCTGAGCATGTTTGGAATATTGGCTCTACAATGCATTTATAGAACTAAGGTGGTCTCTGGAACTATTTGTGGTAGTCATCTCAACATACATTTTTTTCCAAATAAAAGTGTGCCCCTGACTCTATTTTAGAAATGATGGGAAAGCAGCATTAAATGTCAAGTTTCCAAATATTTGGCTGCCTTCTCTTCTCTTGAGTGGTTGGCCAAGAACTCCCGCCATTCCAACTGGCTATGGCTCCTAAGGATGATAATACCGCAGTAACACCCTGGGATTAAAGTTTTGGAAAGAAGAGCATGTACTAAAACAGGGGTTCTCAACCTATAGCCCGGGGCCTGGATGCAGCCCACAACACCATTTCATATGGCCCCTCACCACCTCTGCCACACCCAGAAGTGCCATGTGTGGCAGGCAGGGCAAAATGGCTGTTCAGCCCCCAAAGCTATCTGAGGGAGCATGACCAGGCTCTCTGCTTGAAAAGGTTGAGAACGCCTGCATTAAAGAAAAGTATGTGCACAGGTAGGAGAGATAACAAGGACAAAAGCAGATACTACTTTGTTCCATAGTTTGAAAATTAAAATCCTGTAAGTCATTTATGCCATTTCTTCCAAAGTCCATGAAAAGCAGTTTGTTATCATTCATGTCACAAGCTTACAAGAAATATTGCAGTATTTTTACAAGTTTTAGCTTTTAATTTTAAAAATCCGTTAAAATGCCTTCCAAATGTCTAAAAGGGATACTTTAATAGTAACTTTAAGAGCAGTTAGAAAAATATTATTGATCGCACTAGAAAAGCAACATCAGTCCTCCCTCTTTACTTTTGCTGTCGAAATGTTAACTTTGTGACACTTCTGTTACAAAAATTACTGTTTTGATTTAAACTCTTCATTTCTCAAGTTTTCCCCCATTTGTCCAAAGAAGGACTAGTTTCAGTTAGCTGCATTACTTGCAATTGGTTAGCTCCAAGTTCTGCTCTGTTCCATGAATACTGCATGCTTTCTTCTTCGGCATAACCAAGAAACCTAGTTTCCCCTCTTATAAATGATGAATAGGTTTAGCCCTGCCTTATAGCTCAGACATTTAAAAATGCATATATGTTCTCAGTGTCACCAGAAGAAAAGGCAGTCAAGAGGAGATGAGAGTGTGGAGCAGCTTATCTAAACTAGGCCCTCCTTCAGGAAATTATTTATAGAGGAGAAAACTGACAGATCCCTCACTCCATGGCCCTTATGATGAGAATGTGGGTAAATAATTTAAGAAGGAAAAGAAACCCAGGGATAGAGTCACAATCTCACATCTCTCAGCCAAATCAAACCCCATCCTTATTTACATACCAACCTGCAGCTGGGTGGAACCATGCAAGGCTGTAGGGAAAGTTTGGCTAACAAGAGGAGTGCCTTATGCCAAAATTTGGGTGGAACCCCCTGGCCCAGTTATGAATTATCTACACCCTGCAGTCATAGTTCGCTACAGAATCCATACAGAATTAGGCCTACGAGGGAGGCATTTAATGATATTGCCACCTGAAGTGTCGTAAGTAATGTCCCTGCTTTTCAGTCACCTGTCACATGACATGTTTTATTCATTTATAGACAAATCAAAAGGGGAAAGAAAAGAGGTCACAATAAATCTGCTGCATTTTCCGATTAGGTATTTTTGATGCAACTGTTGTAATCTAGCCCTTTCCTCTGTCATTTTTCACAATGCCAGAATCCAGATTGTCATGCGCTGGTCATTTAGAGATTGATCCCAATTGACGGAGACAGTGGAATCTTCTGGTGGTTCAAGTAATATAAGATGTGTACATAAAATGGGTACATAAGAACCAGGATGGTGCAGCAAATAGAGTGATGGACTGGAGTCAGGAGACCATGGTTTAAATCCCCACTTGGCTATGGAAACTCACTGAGGAGCTGGCAATAGTAAAAACAGTCGTTAAATACCTCATTTACCCTGAAAGCACTGTTAGGGTCACTATTTGTTGGATGAGACTTGACTGCGCATAATAAAACAGCAACAATAATCATCATATCCTAGCTCTAACTGTAATCTTAATCCCAGCTCTTACCCTAGTGATAACTCTTTTGCTAATCCTCAATGTGTTGTGATTCCTTTGGGTCAGGAAATATTTCATAAATCTCTTAATGCCTGTTTGTTTGTCTGTATGTGTGTATGTATGTATGTTTGTGTGTGTGTGTATGTCTGTTTCTTCTGCTTTGTAAATATTAGAAGTACAAGAGCCTTTTTCCTGCTAATAATGCTAAATTCTGACTTGATAATTTTAATAGTTTTCGCTTTCTTCCCTACTCAGCCATGGAAATATAAGGGGGATGGGGGAAGCTAGTAAACCAGTCCCTAAATATCTCACTTGCTTTTAAAACACTATTAGGGCATACCTGTCAAGTGCGGCTCCGGAGAATACGGGACCTGCGCAGTAGCCTTCTGCGCAGAACCCTTCTACGCATGCGCAGAAGCCTTCTATGCATGCGCAGAAGACTTCTACGCATGTGCAGAAGACTTCTACACATGCGTATTCTCCGGAGCCGCACTTGAAAAGTATGGTCGTACCTGGAAAACACAGAAATACTTTACTGTAAAAAATTGATAAGAAGGGGATGCACAGTAACTACTCCCCCCCCCCCCGCACTGTCAAATTACGGGATGGCGGCAGGAACCTACAGTTTGTGGCACTGAATTACGGGAAATCCCAGCCAATCCGGGATACTTGACAGGTATGGTTAGGGTCACTGTAAATCACTGGAAGTTAGGATCACATGCAGCTCAGTGGCATAAAACACACACACTGAGATAAACCAAGCTAACCAGATTTCTTGGATGCTTAAAATTATATATGAAGACACTCTTGGGTTTCATATTTTGCACCCAGCTGGATGGGAGAAAATTGCAGAATTATAAATGCAATAGGTATATTGTATCTAAATAATTAGGTCAGCAATTTATCCTCGATCAATGTTTTTCAAACTTCCAACCATCATGCAAACCCTCCACATTTATTATTTTGCTTGTTGAAGAAGCACTGCTACATACAGGAGAATATTTTGGGGAACATTCAAAACTGGACTTTCATTTCTAGCAATCCAATGCCATGCATATTTCCTGGGTGTTATGTTTGTCCCTTCTAAACTGTAGGGTGCAGTCTCAGCCAATGGTACCCGTAGAACACTGATACATATGCTTCCTTGTTGCATTTTCACAGGTATGTATAAGGAACAACAAGATTTTTCTCATTTACAAGAGAGCGAGATATTATTCCTTGTTATGATTAGTTTTTACATCTAAAAAATGTCTCCACACATTTGCACAATTCCACAAAATTATGGTAATTGTTCTTTTCTTAAATGAACATTTTAAAATTAAACATTCCAGACTGGCTGTTCGCATCTCTTTGATCATCTAGGCAGACCTGCATTTGTTCTATGTCTATATCCTACTTCACAAAGGTAAAGGACAGGACTTTACAGAGACATGTCTTGCATAAATTTGCAGAAATATCTAACAAAAAAGCAATCTTTGCATGACTGTCTCACTGTTGGGAGAGAAATTTTATGAACCCTGATGAACTCTTCTCAGGCTGTCTGAAGAAGAATGGGAAAAACCAGTGAAATTTCTTCACACTCCTACAGTAGTGATACATTGCAGAGGATTATCAGCAGTGCAGGTCAAATTGTTTAGGAGTCAAGATTGTCCCCAAACTACTGCTTTTTCCACTCCAATAATGTTCTGAAGAAAGAAGGATTCTAGGAAAACAATACAGAATCCACTGGCAGAAAGAGAGCTTAGTAAAAAAAAAAAAAAGGCAGTTATTCAAGCTATCCAATTCTGTAAAATAAATTATTCACTTTGGCTTGTGTCTCTGAAGCAGAGTATACTGCTCCAGTATGGATTACATCTGCACATGTGAAATAAAGATGACATCGCTGTTACTGAAACAATGCGTATTGTGACAGGATGCCTCAAACTTACAGCAGCTGAGAAATTATATCCTCTTGTTGGTATCACTCCACCTAAGATAAGGAGAGGAGTAGCAGAGGACGCTGAGAGAACTAAGCAAGAGAATGACCCTCGAGTCTGCTAACTCAGATTCAGGAAGAGCTTTATGGCAAGAATAAACATTATTGAGGGTACACAAGAGCAAAATCAAATTAGGAGATGAAGGAAGGAGCTCACTGGATAAGGACTAACCTTAAAACGAGGATACAGCTTAGGAACTCAACTTCCTGTATGACATTTGGAGGACCCTGAATAGGCTGAGGGTCTTAGTGCCTAAATGTAAGACCGACATGCTCAAGAGTGCCTAAATGTAAGACGGACATGCTCAAGTGGGGGCTGCTGGAAGACAACAACACATTGTATGAATGTGGAGAGATAAAGAATCTGGCTCATTTGCTGGTCTGATTCCTACCAGAAACACACACCAATGAAGATTTATGTTTGGCCAATGACAAAGCCAAGAAGGTGTCTTCATTTTGGCAGTCTAAAGTTTGACCTGGACACTAAAGAAGAAGTTATTCACTTATTTTAAACCCACATACTAAACTGAAGTACCCATAATGTTAGGACTGTGCACAAACAACCTCAATTTGGATCACTTCCCCAAATTCAAAAAGAAAGAAGAAAAAAACTTTTGCATAGTATAGGGGTGCCCAAACTATGGCCCATGGGCCAGATCTAGCCCCCGACACCAATTTATCTGGCCCACATCAGCCTCGTCGCTCCTGGAAGTGGAAATAAAATGTGTCGATACGGGCACATTATACTTCCACTTCCGGGAGCAACAAGGGTGGTGCAGGATGGATGAATTGGCCTCAGGGGCCAGATCCAGCCCACAGGCCGTAGTTTGGGATGCCTGGTTTAAGCAGAGAAAATGGCAGCTTAAAATCTATCTCATCCTGTTGCAAAATAATTGCATGGCGTGTTTTACTTCCGCTTCTGGCGGGTGGAACCACGTGACCGGCCTGCTGAACCATGTGACCGGACCGCTGAGTCATGTTACCAACCCACAGCCCAAAAGGTTTGGGCACCCCTGACATAGTAGATCCAACAGGACTTTTAATATATTCCTTTTCTAACCAAGAATTGCACAATGGGGATATCATTAACACAGACAAAACCTCCTTTTAAACTGCAAATGCTTTGCAGAGGTGCAAAGGATCACACTCACTTTCATACTCTGTGGTGAAAACAAACTACCTTCTCCTGTAACTACCCACAGTATTAAGAGGAGATGGCTCATTTCTCTCATAGTCTGGTGCCATCCTGTATTTCCTGTGTGTGAATATGTTCTTTTCCATCTTTTAACTGTCTTGAGCACCTTCATTTCTCATTGATTGTCTAATGGCTATGGGGAATCTCAAAAGCCATGCCACAAATAGCATCGCTTTTTTCAGCCTACAAGATTTAATGTTCACTTCATTGAATTTTCCCCCACACATTGTATGAATGAAGGCTCAATGTATGAAGAGGCAAAGGAATGGGACAGATGTACAGAGTCAGGCCCCTTCTTTTATCCATTTAGTAGAAAAGTCCTCTCCAGATGGGTTGGACAATTCCCATCAACAACAGCAAATGATGTCTGGTGTAATTGGAAGGGGGTGGTGGGGGCTGCTGCCCCTTGTATCTGAGTATACATTTTTCCTGGAAGATATTTTCTCAGTTGATGGATATGTCTCAGGTGACTTAATAAACCGATCCTGGCATGAAACATGCAACCACACACATTACACTGAATAGATGGTGGAGGGCGTAGTTGAGTTTGATGAAGCTTTCGTGCTTGTTGCTTAGCCTCTTCATGTCCGCAGCCATCTCCTTCAAAGTGATCTGGTAGCACCAGGGATGGTTTGGTGCCAAAGTGGGCGATCTACGGCTGCTGCCTCCCAGGTTTGTGGGTTTATACCTGACACCTTCATGGTTTGTTTCAGCTGGTCCTTATAATGCTTCAAAGGATCACCACGAGGAAAGGGTATAGTCCAGCTATATCCCCCGCCACTCCATAGTACCATCACCCCCAAGTACCAGAATAGGAAAGGCTGTGGGAAATTCAGAACAGAGCTGATATTGTATACAAGTGGCCTGTAATCCACCCCCACCCCCCAGTATTCCCAATTTCATCTCTAGAGCCATAATGCAAAGTTCAGAGATGTGTGAAGTCTGTTTTACAGAACATTCATTCAGCGCTCACATATCTACACCTTCTGATAATATGAAAAGGCCTTTCAATATACTTCATAGTTTGCTTTTTTAAAAATCTGTGGAATGTAGGAAATGATTAAGTTCATGGAAACTCATTGATTTCCAGTGGATTTAAGTACACTTTGCTCTGTGTTGGATTGTGACTGTGTGTTTAATATTAGAACACTGGATAGCCTTTTAAAGTTCTTTTGGGTATGAACGTTTTCCTGACATGTTGTATGAACTAGTAGTTGCTTGCCTCCTTTTCAAATAGGGAAAAGAAAACACAGTTATCTATGCCTTGAATAGAATAAGCTCGCAGATGCTTAACGATAATGCAAAAAACAGAAAAACAAAAACCAGACAACTTTCACCTTGGATGAAAGTTTCTGTTGAGCCCAGCCCATCATATACATGCAGGTTTGAATTGAGATTTAGTCATACTTCAGAATAGACCCCTCAGTTTTAGGATATTTTGGACTATGTCACATAAACCCTTACCACTGATCTAGCTCATTAGATGTAAGCCAATATGCCTGTTGGACAAGAGATTTGTTACCTACAACATATGTGTTAAAGAACAACAAAAACTCTTCAAGACTCCCATAACCCAAAGATTACTGTCAGGAACTGTTACCCAGGAACAATTTATGGTCCAACCAAAAACCAGAACCTCTCCAAAATAGTCTTTAAATTCTTTCTTCCCAGCTAGGTAATCCATAAAGACCTCATGGTTCATGGTATCAGAATTCACTTGGGGTTCCCAAGTCAGAGGCCAGGTCATGCTCTCTCAGTCAGCTTTGAGGGCCGGATGGCCATTTTGCCCTGCCTGCACAATGGGGATGGCCATTTTGTCCCAGCAGCTTCAAAGGGATGGCCATTTTGTTTCTCAAATGCCCTTGGAGTGGTGGTGGGGGCACATGAAATGGTGCTGCAGGCTGGATCCGGCCCATGGGCCTTAGGTTGGGAACCCCTGGTATAATAGGTGTTGTTGTCAAAACAGGAGAATTTATCTCCAAGAAAGTGCTCTGTGTACTTTATAGATTCATCCCCACCTTTGCACTTTTGATCTTTAATTTTATGCAGTTTGGTTTTTCCTACACACACACACACACACACACACACACACACACACACACACACACACACACACGAATATCACCCTGCAGTGAATATCCATAAGGGTCTATGAAAGCCATGAACTCTTTTCCACATGTAAATTCAGGTCCTTTGGCTTAATATTTGGCAGAAAACAAATTAATGTCTCAGATTTCACATCTCTTATATACGGATGTTCCCAGCTCACATGTATTCAACTCTCAAACTCAAGCATACCGCATTCAAAGAAGAAAAACTGCTAAGTGATGCATAATTTAACATAAACACAAACACTGTTCTCCAGAGGAGCAATGAAAGAGGCCGGAGTTGGAAAGTTTAGCTCTTTGGAAAGTCTCACCAGCATCTCTAAAATTCAGTGCAAAGTGCTATTAGGGCTTGATCAAATATTAATTACAGCAGTGTAGTTGTACAACATTTGACTGAGGGGATGTCATTAGTGAATCGTGATTTTCTGCCAAAGGGATACAGAGAGAGAGAGCAATTTGAAAAAGTTAATTTGAAAGAAAAATGTCCAAGGTGCATGGCAGTTTAATTAATGTATCTTCTCTAAGTTCTCAGAGGACAAATAGAAGGCTATAACTGCTATTCACAGCTTGTATTCAACTAGACATGGTTGATGCCCATAGCATCAGATTAAGCCTGAAGATTGCAGATATACCCCCCCCAAAAAAAAAAACTTTTAGGATAAAAACTGGGGGGGGGCATCTATAAAGGAAATTAGTATGATCAGTATGAATGGAATATTGTGTGACTTTTGTTTTGTTTTGTTTTGTTTTGTTTTGTTTTGTTTTGTTTTGTTTTGTTTTCTGGGGGGGAAGTGGGCCAAGAGAGCGAACAAATAGAATTAAGTTACTGGAATGGAGGAAAAGGGGATAATTAAATTACAGAACTGGAAGGTATATCAAGGTTATCAGGTCTAAAACCCCTCCTGATACAGGAAATATATAGCTAAAGTATCCTTGACAGATCCCATCCAACCACTGTTTAAAACATCTCTAATAAACTTCTGAGGAAGTTTCTTCCACTATCAAACCACTGTTATTGTCATGGAGTTCACTCTAACATTTAGCAGAAATCTCCTTTCTTTGACGGCCCTTCAAATATTTTTAAATGACATTTGTCACCTTTCAATCTTCTCTTTTCCAGGCTAACTATACTCTACTCCCTCAATCACTCCTTCAATTGTGTTTGCATCACCTCACATTGGTGCTTCTAGAATAGAAGAATCAGCTGATAGATGCTCTCTGTCACATTGGGGTGGTGGGGGTGGGGGTGGTGTTCCTTCTGTGTCCCACCTGTCACTTCTCAAATGGCTTGGTTTCCAGACTTGTTAACATCTCTGTGGTTCTGGATATGTTCCAGCTTGTCAAAATCCTTCTTAAACTATGGTGCCCAAACTGTCACCTGACCAAAACAGAGTAGAGTGGTACTATTACTTTCGTTAATAGGAATTTCTGTTGATACATCCTGAAATAGCATTTATAGCATTTGCTGCTGCATCACACAGGACCATTATTAAGCCTGTGGTCTACTTAAATATCTTTTCACACATATTGCTGCCAAGCCAAGTGTCATTCACCCTATATTTGTGCATCTGTTTTTTCCTGCTTAAATATAGAGTTGCTGAAAAGCATTTTGTTTGCTTCAGTCCCAGTTCTCCACTCTTTTAAGGTCAGCTTAAATGTTGATTTCATCCTCTGAAGTATTTGCCACCTTACCTTATTGTGTAGAATAGATCAGTGTTTTCCAAACTTTGGTTTTTGGACTTCAATTCCCAGAAGCCAAAGTCAATTCCCAAAGCACTGATCAACCAATATATTGACTTACGATTCTGGGAATTGGAATCTCCCTGTGGGGTGTGGGCCCCACATTGCGAACCACTCATCTAGATAGATCATTTCTGGTTCACATAGATAAAACTATTTTTAAATTCCACATGGACTCTAAGAAGTGTCGATCAGTAGTAATGCAGAAAGCCAAATTTTTAATGATTGGAACAGCACTAATTACATCTAATCTACACGCTACTCAGAAGACAATCAGCTAATATAGGAAAAGAGACTCAAAAAGGGGAGAATGTTAAAACCAGTCCAGACTATTCATTGTATGGAATACTGAATGACCAAGGTAGAGGGTGTAAAGTAAAAATGGTAGAACAGAATATTGCAGTGAAGGATAGGGATTCCGATTTCAAGGACTGGTGAATATATTCTGGTTTTTAGTCAGAACTTTTACAGAAGCTATACAAGATACTTATATCACCCAAATATGTTCAGCCCCATTGGTAGCTCCATTAAAGTTTAAACTAAAACTCAGACTCCATTCACCATTCCCTACAAAACTAAAGTTCCTCCTTCCATTGGAATGGAGGGGCTAGAGGTTCAGCAACGACTAAGTGTGTGCAATAGTGATGAAATGCTTGCTGGCTATTAGTTGTAAGTAGCAAGCAGCAGAAAATAAAGGAGTAGTAGCTAGAAACCTAAACACAAAGACTCTATGTACCACAATATATTTGTTTCAGGTCCCACGCACATATTTTAAAGGTCAATCAATATTTTTAGAAATATTGGTACAAATATAACCTACTTCACCAAGGACTGATAAATTCCAAAAGCAATGCTTGTCCAACTCTATCCAAGTGAGAAAAAAGATCATATGAGATGTCAGGCATGGTTCCAGTAGTTGCATTTATCTACAAATATGCAAGTTGAGCTGAGGTGGCAATGAATAAGATAATGCTTCTGGGAAGTAACATATCTTCCTCTCAAAGATGGCAAAGGGTTGTGGGTGCTATTGTTCTCAATATCTGGAATGTCAAAGGTCTCCCAACCTTGTTCTGTTGTTTGCTATGAAACACCTTCTTCCATTGAGTTAATCCAGCCTTACTTCTGAATACATAGGCTTTACACTGTATGAGTGGGGGACACAGAAAAAGCCTCCTCAATGATTGTGGTATTCTTGAACCACAATCAGGCGTACCCTACTAATGGTAACCTTGTGTTGCCGGCTAATCTTTTGCACACTAGGTCAGGCAAAGGGAACTGCAGAATGAACTCACCAAAGGGTGCCTTCATTTTTGCAGTTTCACATCTGGCCTAGACACGGAAAAAGAAGAAGAGGAAGAAGAGGAAGAAGAAGACACAGCATAGGTTCATGCTCCATCTGATCCTATATTTGTTTAGTTGCAAGTTCTACTGCTTTTAGTGGAGCTTCCTCACAACCAAGCAAGCTAAGGATTACCACTTAATTTCAATTCATGTACATATGTACTTGAGATATTCAGATTTGTATGTGTTGACTGCAACCCAAAGAATATATCAGGCTGTTTTCTATTATATCAATAAAATGCAGACTGCCAAAGAAGCCACACAGTTCATTCTGGCACTAAGATCTGCAGTGATTTTTCTCCCAAATCTAAAGCTGTCATGGCTCATCTAAAATAGATCTTGTAAGTTAAAAAAAGGGATTAGTTAAAAAACTGATTTTAGAAAAATATGAGGGGGGGGGTTTTAAACTAGGCATTAGTTAAATGGAAAGGAGTAAAGTCAGAGCAAGATGTATTGTCTTTTTGGAACAAGGAGACAAATATATTAAGGATATAATGATATTGGGAATAGTTAATTGAAAGGTTTAAAAGTGGAGGACAAAAGAAGAACGGGGCGGCCAAAGATGAGATGGCTAGATGGTATTGTAGACACAATGGGCACAGAGCTGGGCAGGTTGGGGAGGATGGTGGAGGACAGAGGTGCCTGGAGGACAATGGTCCATAGGGTCGCAAAGGGTTGGAATCGACTGTGTGTAGTTTTGTTAAGATGTTTTTTCCTTGTAGTTAATCAAAACTCAACACCGAGTGCCAGGCGGTGGTTAACTAACCTGGCAATCCCTGAGGACTAATGGCCTTGGATGCCAAAGTCCACAGGGAAGGGTGATGGTCCCCAAGTGGATTAAATCCCACTTGAATCCATCTTAATGTGTGGGGGGGGGGGGCAGCAGCTTCATCAATACTGGCCTTGGGCTGATAAGGACTTCGTGTGCCTAAAGGGTTCAGGACCAGAAACGGACTAGCAAAACTGGATCAGTATTACGGGTATCATGCTGCGATGCAGAAGGCAGATGAAAGGCCACTGCATTACATTCTTAGTACAGTCTTCATGGCTAATTGTCATGAATTCGGATATGGCAAAAGAAGAAGTTAATTAAAAATAAAGCTTAAAAAACTTGTTTTTCCATTGTCATAAGTTTCCCTTTTGAAATTACCACCAGGAAGTTGATATAAGAAATCTTCAGTGTTCACCTGCAAGTCAATAAAGGCCATTTATTCTATCAGGGAAGAAAAGCACAGAGGTGAGAGGATGGATAGAGCTGATTGTGCGGCATTTCATTGAATTACTCCCTGGTGAGAAGAATCTACAGCTGGGGTGCAGCTGATGTCTGGAAATATTGTTTTGTGCAATACTTCTATTATCCTTCTATTCAGGCATTGCAGTAAAATACAGTTAAAAGGCCTCCAAGGAATCAAGGGCATGTCCTGGCTAACATAGGCAAGAAGTTATGGTAGCTATAAATCAAGATCAGTGTTTTGATGGATTACCATATTGCTGTTTATCTATTTCCATGAAGCAATATAGATTCCCCTCCCCATAACCTTTTTTCTAGCCACAACTGAACAAGGACCTTGAATTGTTTTAACTATTTATTAATTTATTTATTAGGGTAATGTAAAATAGGAAGAACAAAAATAAAACAGAAACATAATTGCAAAACTTAAAAATACAATACAATACAATATAGAAATATCACATGTCAATTTATCTTTTATAAGCAAAACTCACACTTTCTTATATCATTCACTTAATTGAAATTCACAGGTAATTTTCCAGGGTTTTTTTACTATCAATAATCTCACAGCCATTACCAAATTAGTAGTTTATTCCTTTCCCTCCCACCTCCATTGAAAATCATCAAATACTGATAGAGGACCCTGGATTTTTAGGCAAGTCATTTGCAATGCCCAAGAAGCATAGTAAAGGTAAAGGTTTCCTTGTTCAAAAGCCAGTCGTATCTGACTCTATGGTTCAGTGCTCATCTCTGTTTCAAAGCCAAAGAGCCAGCGCTGTCTGCTTCTGCAGATGTTTCTGTGGTCATGTGGTAGGC
Organism: Bradypodion ventrale; assembly: GCA_035047345.1. Lineage (NCBI taxonomy): Eukaryota > Metazoa > Chordata > Lepidosauria > Squamata > Chamaeleonidae > Bradypodion > Bradypodion ventrale. The sequence goes on along the minus strand of JAWDJE010000006.1, from coordinate 118,647,150 downwards.
ATGACTAGACACCAGAGCGCACGGAACATACCTTCACACCGAAGTGGTCCCTATTTATCTACAGTACTTGTAATTTCTTGCTTTCAAACTGCTAGGTTGGCAGAAGCTGGGACAAAGACAGGGGCTCATACCGTCCTGCAGTACTCGGGAATTGAACTGATGACCTCTCGCCACTTGAGCCACTGCAGTCCATCCAAGAAGCATAAAGAGATGTATTTGTGTCCCAAAGTGAAGAAACAGCATCAAAGTCTCAATCCGGTGAAAATAGACAGGTGGGGAATCTGAGTTTGCAGCTGGGGTTTATGGAAAATCATACTCTTCTGCCTTTCCTCCTTTTGAGAATACCTAGAGCAAATTATTGTAAGTCAGTGGTTCGCAACATGGGGCCCACACCCCACGAGGTGGGTAACTATGATATTCCAGATTTTTTTAAATCCAGCTTCCATAATCTCACATTACTATCTATGTTGATTAGAGTTAATGATTGAATAACATCTGGAGAGCAAAAGTGGTCCACCACTATGACAGAACTTCATTTTAATATCTGCAGGTTTTTCTTCATTTATTCTCTGCAGTGGCTCAAGTGGCTAAGACGCTGACTGGGAGGCAGAAGGTCAGCAGTTCGATTCCTGAGTACTGCAGGACGGAATGAGCTCCTGTCTTTGTCCCAGCTCTTGTCAACCTAGCAGTTCGAAAGCAAGAAATTGCAAGTAGATAAATAGGGACCACTTCAGTGGGAAGGTAACAGCGTTTTGTGCGCTCCAGTGTCTAGTCATGCCTGCCACATGCCCACGGAAATGTCTGCAGAAGCAGACAGCGCTGGCTCTTTGGTTTGAAACAGAGATGAGCACTGAACCCTAGAGTTGGATACGAATGGCTTTCGAGCAAGGGAAACCTTTACCTTTACTAAGACACCATGGAAAAAACATCACTTGAACATCACCATACCTGTGCATGAGATCAAGAAATGCAGAGACTCACATCTTTAACCAGCATAGCCACTGGGAACTGTAGGCAAAAATAGTAACTTCTCTTATCTCTGCTTTGCTGGTTCTACACCTTTAACCAGATGAACACATGACAAGATGCACAGTCAGCTCCCCAAGAGGATCAAAACCTTGTGTCACGCTCTCATAGTTTATCATTTTCTTCCTTCCTGCCTTCCTATTTTATACCTCTCCTGCTTTCCTACAACTCCAGGTTCAGAACATTTTATCAATCTACTGCAGATAAAGCAATGTCACAGAGAGGAGAACAATCTTCTTGTCCAAAAACCTGGCATGAGTCATCTTCATGAAAAGCAAAGTTATGTGAATCACAAGCATGAGAATGACTCAGAACCCCTAGCAAGAAAGTCCCTCATTGGCAACTGAAAGATTTTCAAGTGCTCTGTTGAGTAAAGGCTACTGATTTAAAGAGGGGGTTTCTACCTTTTTTAATTGGGGGGGGGGATCAGAAGACGTGAATGGGTTTCAATGAAACACACTCAATGGTGACTCACTGAAGATTGCCCTTCAGCATCCCATTTTCTAGATTTAACACAGCTCACCCTACTTTTCTTCTCTTGTAAACGGAATCGTTGGGTTATTTTTATTTGAAAAGCTTGACTGTACCAGTGTAAATGAACAGCCTGTGGCAGTTCATTATCTGTAGTCATCAGGAATCCAAAGAAAGAAAAAAGCAATTCCAGATTATTATATTTGGGTGTAAAATTGCCCTGCCTGCTATACCAATGGGATATTTGAGTGAGTGAGAATACTGGAAGGGAGATCTGAAGATAAATTAGAGGATGCCATTTCTTTGTCTCTCGAATACAGAAACAGAACAGAGAGCAGTTCCACTAGAGTTCAGTGGGTGCATGTAAAAATCTTCCTAACTGGGAATCTTGCAGACCTTAAAAACCATCAAACTTTATGGGCCATATTTTTTATGAACTGCAGTCTGCAGCACCCAATGAAACATGCTAAACATGCTGTGTGAATGTGGAGACACACAGAGCCTGACTCATTTTCTTGTCTGCCGATTACTGCCGGAAACATGTACGGATGAAGATTTAAGTTTGGCTAATGACATAGTCAAGAAGGTGGCTTCAATTTAGCAGTCCAAAGTCTGACGTGGACCAAGAAGAAGAAGTATCCAATGCATCTGATGAAATGGCTTGCCCTTCACAAAAGCTTATGCTTAATAAATCTCACTACCCTTGAAGGTTCCAATATACCGCTGGTTCCCAAATGGTAGTGGGAGCAGGGAAACATTTCCATAAAGTTTGTGAAGAAATTTCCAAAGTGGAGGGGACAGAAGACTTGGAGATTCAGCAGCATCCTTCACATTAATTATGTTTTGTCTCCAGTATTGCTAAGATAAAATTACATCTTATTAACTATTTTGTAACAAGGAAAACTATTTATGACTATCTTTAAAATATCATAATGCTTACTAATTTATTGTACTAACTTTTAATTTTAAAATAGGAATTGGATTTACTGTTAAAAGGCAGTTGAAAAATAATTGTGTGCATAATGCTGAATTAGTGCACTGGAGTGAGGGAACACTTAGTGTCTGAGGAAGTGGACTTGATCCACAAAATTAACATTAAAATATAGCCTTTAAGTTTTTAAGGTACCAGAATGTTTCTCTCTTTTTTATTTCTTTGTTTGATTTTCTGATATATCTGCACAGACTAATGTGGCGGCCACTTTGAACACTACATTAAATGTTGTTGTTTTTGCTGTTTTGGACAACAAAAGCAAAGCTATCTCCCTGGAACTTCTAAATTATTTTTCTTCCTTAAGGAAGTGTTCACATGAAACTATCAGTTCTTTAAGATATATTTCAAAGGCACTTCTTGTTGCTCTAGAAACTCTGCTACATTATTGGTGCAGGAGAAATAACCAGATTGGAGGTCTTCCCTAAGATATTTTGTTGGTTGAGGAAAAAATCAAAAAGAACTTTCCAGCACCAGTACTACTTCAAACTGCAAAGTTCCCTATGTTATTTTGTCACAGGATGCAGAAAGATGTGGCGGAGAAGATGAACAGCACCTAAGATCCACTGCCATCTAGCTCCTCTATAGGTATTTATTTTTACATACACACATGTTAGTTAGTGTATCCCATTTAAGTTTGCAACTCAGTTTCTCATTTATAGAGGTTTCCTGTCTCTGTAAACCATCCTGAAAACTTCCTATACAATCATTTGCAGCACCGCTTTGCTAGATAGTGAACTTTACGCTGAAATGATACAATATAGTGTTATCTCACTTCTAATTATGCAGTTATTTATAGTCGACTTGATAAGAGGATAATGCTAAGCCCCTTCTGGCCCCTTCTGGTTGATGACCAAGTGGGAGATAAAAACTCAGGAGAAAAGCAGGCCACAGTTTTCTGACCAAGCACAAGGTAAAATTGGGCATAATGAATATTTAGGCTGTAAAGTCCAATGCCTTTATTTTATTTATTTTACTATGTGCTTGGAGACTGGTAGGATGGGGTTTGATTTCCCCGAGAGCTGCACGGTGGGGAACATGAAAGGAGCCTCATTTAAGCATCCCCTGCAAAAATCCTTTCAACCCAGAGTAATCTCTGACACAAACACACACACGCGCACACACACACACAGACACATGCACACGCGCGCGCACACACACACACACTTTATTTATTAAATTTATACCCCACCCAACAAGGAGATTTTCCTACTCTGGGCGGCTAACAACAGAAAACTCACACATTAATATGCCTGACTCTGGTAGGCATTATTATCAATAGCTAACTCATAAAGACTCTCTTTTCTTGGAAGCTTGTCAAAACTAAAAGCTGTAATACTGTGAGGGAATTTCAAGTTTTGTTGTACTGGTGGGACGTAGTGATGACTAAATGGTCTTCTAGCTCTTCATGTACTGTAACTCCTGTCAGCATAGTGCATGGTGAAGCAAGATAGGAACTGTAGTCCCACAAGAACAAAGTGTATGTCATCCCATGTCCTCCATGTTTGGCAATAACAGGTGTATGGCAATAACAGGTGTATTTTCTGGTTATCGTCAGAAAATATTGCAAAACAGCTATGCTGCTTTACAACATAACCCATCAGGTCCCCATTATTTTCATACTGGGATTGCTGGAATTTATCCATCCCATTCATCACAGATTGGCTGTACAGGAGAAGAAGCTGCACGATGCAAACAAAGGCCCAAGGCAGGCAGACTCCACTCAAACAGCAGACCAAAGCAGAGACGCTGGCTGCTTTTAAAAGCCTGTGAGTCATTTATCTAGGGAGGGAAAGTACTTTCTCCCCCTTAATATGCTATTTTTGTAATATAACATTTCAGAGTTAAGTCACAAGCAATAATAAAAGTGTCATAATAGCCTAGGTCTGTTTGGTATAGAATGACATAATGGGTGGTATCCCATTCAACACATACTGTAAGTGGCACAGCAAAAGCTTTTAGATTTCTTTCTGACCAAATTCCTTCAATGGAAGGAAATATTCTTCATTTCCTCACCTGGATTCCAGATTGGTGAATAGATGGGTCAGCAGGACAATCTAGCCCTGAGTTTTGGTAACACAAGAATTTGGAGTCGTTTATTTTGGAGGCCATAATTCCTCAGCTCCTCCAACCAGTATGGGAAAGGGTTATGGGCTGCAGTCTGGAAATTTAACTTTTCCACACCCTGGTTAAGACATCTATTTAAGGCAAGGTTTCTCAACCTTTTGTACCCAGTTGTTTTTGGCCTTCAATTCTCAGAAGCCCTGATCAGGAGGTGTGCTAACTTGGGCTTCTGGTAACTAAAGTCTAAGAACACCCAGGGGCAAGGTTGAGAAACCCTAATCTAAAGGGTTCAGTGTGATTGCTACACATATGCTAATTTAAATTAGAGAAGAAGATTCCAGACAGCTGGAACAAGAACAACAATAAAACTGGGATAGAGAAGAGTGAAGTGGTCTCCATCAGGGTCAGCTCTACCATTAGACATAGGGTAAAGACTGTCTCATGTCATAAAGTAGCAACCTTGTCCCCAAGAGCCATGGTTCAGTACCTAACAGTTCGAGCTGAAAAGAATTATGCAGCAGACTTTATGCAAGACATCTATCTAAGACCCCAGGGATTTCCTTCCAGTTAGATCAGGCAATGCTGAGCTTGAAGGACACACAGTCTCATCTGGTTGAGGATAGTTTCTCAGTATCCATCAAGTGGGCAAGTTCAAATAATCAACATGCAATGCATGCAGAGTGAGTTATGCCTTCAAAAGGATGAGGGGTTTTTTGTAGCTACATTACTCTGGACTGGACTGAAGCTCTCCTCTGTGCCATTTGTTACAAACATTCTACTTGGAAGTAACTAAAATGAACTGAAGAAAAGGATGGAACTTCCTTTGGCGTTCGCAAGAGTCCGGATTCATCCTTTGCACCTCATGTTAGAAGCATTAGTTACAGGTGAGGGAAGTACCCATCAATAAAAAAGAAAATAATACCAGACTTAACTCTCTAACCTGGTAGAAGGCAGCTAAATATGTTGTTCAGGTTTCCATAGGATTTGTCCAAGCATAACTTCACACCATTAGGGGATAGAATCTTGCTATATTATTTTAACAAAAGCAAAAATTAAGGATTTTCAAGAAATAAAATTCCTCACCCATTTTATTGAATTTGGTGAACTTCCACCATAAATGATGTCTCTCTGATGACCTCCATCAATACATTAAAATACAATGAGGAAGCAATCTGTTGATCGTTGGAATAAGCTCACTGACCTGAATCCAAGCATAGCAGTCTTGAACTTCCAGAAAAAATATGCCTGCACTAAGTGGCTTTCCATTGATCATCTATGAACCTCTCCCACTTAATCAACATAGCAACAGTAATTCTAGCTGGGAATCATCATGCACCAATGAGGACTTGGGTTTGGCCTATGATCAAGTGGCTTCATTTTGGCAGTCCAGGTTTTGATCAGGAAATGAAAGAAGAAGAATCTCCCAGCAAATGGTGGGGGGGAACTCACCCAAAAACAAAGGGAAAAAACTGTTCAGGCAGAGAAGAGAAATAGAACAAAAATTAAAGAGTGTTTAGACAAAAACAAGCTAAAAATAGTAATTATCAAATTCCTGGTATATAATTGAATCAATTTCATGGGAAACATGCCACATTCTTTTGGGAGAAATGAGTTTTCCCTTGCTCATTGCTATTGCTCATTAAGGGTGATACGTTGCCATGGATACAGAGAACTATGGTTTGCAGCATACAATGAGAACAGGAAATGACGGGCTACAAGAATGGCCTTTCTCATGCTGTATTCATGTTTGCAACCTGTGATGATGAAGTTGGATCCTATAGGCTTTTTTGTGTTTTAGGTTTGAGTGAAGAGGAAGATGGTCAGGGTCAGGCCTTGGAAAGGTTCCTTTCTGGAAATACAGAGTGGCTACTGTTTATTCATATACTCAAATCTGTCTAAGTGAATAAGACTGGACCCCTCACCTTACCAGTACAATACAGTAATGCAGTGATGAGCAGCCACTCTGGCTAATTTATTTACTTAAAAGCTGTTCACTTCTTGGAGAGTGGAAGTAACAATACCACCAGCAACTTAGCGCCGAGTGCCAGGCAGCAGTTAACTAACCTGACCGCCCTGAGGACTAGCAGTCTTGGGTGCCCAGGTCCACAGGGAAGGGTGATGGTCCTCAAGTGGATTAAATCCCACTTGAATCCACCTTGATGGAGGGCAGCAGCTTCATCAATACTGGCCTGGAGCTGATGAGGACTACATGCCAAAAGGGCTCAGGACCAGAAAGTGGCTTGTGGAACTAGACCATTGGTATGGCTAACATGCTGCGATGTGAAAGGTAGATGAAAGGCCACTGCATTACATTCTCAGGACTGTCATCATGGCTGATCACCATGATGATCGCCAATATTGGGATTCGGATACAGCAGCAGAAGAAGAAGGTAGGGAAGTTATCAATGAAAGTACAAACGTTCATGGCATGGTGGTCTGTTTGCTCTCTTCTTAGAAATGAAGGTAAAAAAGCAGCAGTCCATTTGATACCCCTCCCCCATTTGACAAACACAGGAAACCAGGCATCTGTTTATTACTCTCTCCCAAATGACTTATTGAGACTGTGTAGCTCCTTCTTGAGGGACTGCAGTGCCTCAAGTGGCTAAGATGCTGACTGGGAGGCGGAAGGTCAGCAGTTCAATTCCTGAGTACTGCAGGACAGAATGAGCACCCGTCTTTGCCCCAGTTCCTGCCAACCTAGCAGTTCAAAAGCAAGAAATTACAAGTAGATAAATAGGGACCACTTCGGTGAGAATGTAAACAACATTCCATGTGTCTAGTCATGGTTGCCACATGACCACAGAAACGTCTGCAGAAGTGGACAGCGCATAATGGCAATGGAGATTTTAGCTAAAAGTATAAGGGAGGATTCAAATATAGAAGGGATTATGGGTAATAAAGTGAGTATGTATGCAGATGATACATTGCTTATGGTGAAGCACCCGGAGCAGGTGATGGATAGGATTAAAGATCATCTACAAGTATTTCAAGCTATAACTGGATTAAAGATAAATTGGGACAAATCTGAATTGATGTTGTGCAATTTGAAACCAAGCGAGATGGGTAGCACGGTGTCGACACTTAATATACAAATCAAAGATAAGCTGAAGTATTTGGGGATAATCATTTCAAATAAATTAGAAGAACTCAAACGATTGAATTATGACAGCTTGAGAATTGAATTTAAGAATAAAATACAAGAACTTCAGAAGTTAAAACTGTCATGGTTCGGAAAGATTGCCATGTGTAAAATGATATTGTTACCAAAGATTAACTTTTTATTCGATCCACTAGCGATCCACTTAAAAGAGAAAGAAATTAATGAGTTTCAAAAAATGTTTAATGGTTTTTGTAATGGAGGTAAAAAATCTAGGCTTCCAAAGAAATTATGGTATTGGTCTCAGAAAAAAGGGGGTTTGGGTATGCCAAATTTGTTATTATATTATCGAGCATTTCAAGTTAAGAATGTTGTGAAGATCTTGGCAAGAGAAAAGGTAATTTGGGAACAATTGGAAATGAAAGAGTATAGAAATATTGGAAACTTGATTTTTTTGGGAATGAAGGATAAGGTGAAAAGGTCAAATAATTTTATGATGAAAGGTCTCATGGAGGTGTGGAAGAAGGTAAAAAAAGATATGGTTCCGAATCTCTCTCCAATTTTGGAATTGACTGATATGATGTGTTTCCCAATAAAATTAGACAAAGAAAAAATGGAAATATTGGATAAAAATGGGACGCTGTTATTGAAGGATTGGTTAAAAGCGTGTGATGTTGATGCCGAGCGGAAAAAAATGTTTGAGATATTAAATCTGAATTGGTTTCAGAAGTTAAAGGTGGATAATTGGAATAAAAAATATAAAAGAGAAATAGGGATAGATAGAATACATACGGAATTTGAGGAATTGGTAAGGAAGATTAGAAAAGGGGAAAGCAGTATTAAAGGTCTTGTAAGCAAGCTTTATAATATACTGAATAGAGGTGCAGATCCACAGGAGGACTTGAAACGGAAGTGGGAACAAAATTTGAATATAAAGATCGGGGAGATTGAATGGAAAAATAAATGGAAAAAGAGGATTATGAGAACAATGTCTGTAAGAATTAAAGAACATAATTTTAAAATGTTGTGGCAATGGTACCTGACACCATTAAGACTTTACCAGATGGATAATAAAAGAGATAAGTTATGTTGGAGATGTAAAGAAATTGATGGAACATACGAACATATGTGGTGGAGCTGTAAAAAAATATGGGATTTTTGGGGAAGAATAGAAAATGAGTTTGGTGAAATATTGGGTAAAAGTGTTAAGTTGATGTCGGGTACTATTCTTTTAACGAATGTGGAAGGCTTGGGTTTAAACAAGGAGGAAAAAGAATTATTGGAAATCGCACTGACAACGGGTAGACAATGTATAGCTAGAAATTGGAAAAACAATGTAGATATACAGATTGGAGAATGGTATAAAGAAATGTGGAGTTTAGCATTGAACGATAAATTGACATGGGAGATTAAAGTTAAAAGAGATAATTTAAAAGTGAATAAATTTTGGAATATATGGAAACCGTTCGTGGTTCACTCTATTATGGCAAATGATAGTTCAGGACCAGTACCATTTCAAAGAAGTTTTTGGAGTTGAGTAGAAAATAAACTCTCCGGGCATTGTACATATTCACAGGGTGATTATTATTTGTTAAAAAGATTTGTGGTAGTACAGAAAAAAAATTTTTTCCCCTATCATTTTGGACTTTGAAACAATGGCTCTTAATATTTGGTAGTTAAATAGTAATTAATGAGTATAGATATTGTTATGTGCTAGCATACAGTAATGTTTGTTAGTAAGATACTATGGATTTGTTAGTGTATTGTATTGTTAACGTATTGTTAATGTTTTCTTTTCTTTTTTGTATGTTTATTAAAAACTTAATAAAAATTATTTTTTAAAAAAAAGAAGAAGTGGACAGCGCTGGCTCTTCAGCTATGAAACAGAGATGAGCACTGAACCCTAGAGTCGGATACGACTGGTTTTTGAGCAAGAGTGGCCTTTACCTTTACCTAGCCTCTTCTTTGGTCAGGTAAAAGCAATGGAAATTACAGTGCCCTCCATCAGGAAGGGGGGGAGGAGAGTAATTGTTTGTTTATAAAAAAAATTAAACAAATCACACCAGCATGTAAAAGGCAGACTTTCAATGGGCCTCAGATTTATATGTTTGATGTTCTGGTAGAAATGCGAAGCAGCCAGCATAACAGGGCTAAACTCTTTATTAGGCAGTCAGAACATGGAGAGCAATGGCGCAGGACTGCTCAATATATACACTCAGAAATGGATACATTTGGGCGGGAAACGACAGGAAGGGGAGAGAGGTAACCGGGAGGTCATCGGACCGGAGTGAAGACTGTACAGACTACATAGTTTAGGCGGGAACGCAATCCCACGATATTTCAAGGCCAAGAAGAAAGAGACAAAATGGAGGATCGTACTGATTCCAATTACATTACAAAACGTTACAGCAATAAATGTATTCAAACACAACAATATGGCAGCACTTACTTTGCAAAAATTGTGTGTTCACGTTAGGCATATTATGGCCATCAACTGTGCGTGCAACTGCTATGAACTACTGTACAGTATTTGGTTCAGCCCAGTGGGTGGAGAGAAATCCTAAGAAAAAACTTTGTTTCTAAAGAATCTCCTAAATGATAATACTGTACCTTCATATTTCAGAGAGAACGAATTTGAGGTTTAAAAAATCAAGTGATACATCATATCTAATTCAAGACACTCTTCAGAGGTCATCCATTCAACAAGTTGTGTTGTTTTTGTTCTCCATAGGTTTAACCTGGTCTCTTTCGGGGTTTGTTTGTTTTTAAAGTAGAAAGAGTGGAAAACATTGCATATACACCTATGTGTCCCCTGGGCAATTAATCCTTCGTATCGAGAAGTGTTGTACCATAAATATTAAATCACGTTAATAGCAAATTAGAATTTCCAACTTTTTTTCCTGAGAAGTCCCTCATTTATAACATCTTTTTGGTACAAAGGTACACTCCATTTTGGAATAGCTATTCCTGTGAAAATGGAAGAAACTGTACTTTGTTTCTGAAGAATCTACCAAAACTATCTTAATATCTATCTTAATATCTGAGAGGACAAGCATTTTAAGTTTTAAAAGTCAAATCTAGGGCAAAATGAAATCGAAAGGCTTCTCCCTCTTTATCCTAGTCTTTGTTTTGGGATGGATCCAATACGGAGTGATGCATTTGATTGATGGTACCTTATTCAAACTTGTTTGATGAAATGACCTTACTGTTCCCAGCTACAGAGTCTGAAAAGCTAAAATGCTCTTTAAATAATCTATACATAAAGCATTAGTACTGTAGGTTGACTGCTGTTCAGATGTGGGTAAGACAAATCCTCCTTCCTGATTATTGTGTTATCATTAGCCAAATGAAAAGTGTTCCAAGAATGACTCAACATTTTATGATCAATTGTTTTTTTCCCTTTATGTTTATTGAAAAGAATAATTGGTTTTACTGGAAAGATCCCAGAAATCTCCAAGTACCACAGGAACCCAGACTCTCCTCAGACAGTCTTCCTGCACAGCCAAATCTAAGAGTGGTTAGACCAGGGATACCCAAACTTTTCAGGCCGTGGGCTGGTCATGTGGTTCAGCAGGCCAGTCACATGGTTCAGCGGACCAGTTACGTGGTTCCTCCCACTGGAAGCGGAAGTGAAACATGCCTTCCAATCTGTTTTGCAACAGGATGAAATACTGTAGATTTTAAGCTGTCATTTTCTCTGCTTAAACCAGGGGGGTCCATACTATGGCCCATGGGCTGGATCCGGCACCCAACACCAATTCATCTGGTCCACGCCACCCTTGTTGCTTGCGGAAGCGGAAGTAAAAAGTGCCTGGATGGGCGCAATTTACTTCTGCTTCCGGGAGCAAAGAGGGCAGCGTGGGGTGGATAAATTCGTGTTGGGGGTCGGATTCGGCCCCTGGACTGTAGTTTGGACAAAACTGGGTTAGACAATTGCTGATTTAACCATATGTTTGCTGATCAAACTTTCTGCATCAACATCAGAGGAAGAGATCAGTGTGCCCCTAATAAAACAGCAGGGAAGGAGAGAATCACTAAATTCATAATTTATTGTTGGGTTTGGCTGTTTCTACACCATGAGATGGTTAGATTGTTCACGGCAAGCAGAGTGAGACAAAGAACTTTTTTTGTACTCTAAAAGTTCTCTGTAATTTGCACAAAATGTTCCAGTGTCCTTCCCCTTTGAGAAACAAAACATGCATATATTGCTTGCAAAGAAGGCATGGATGCTAATTAAGAAAGATGCTAGCACCCTTTTTAAGGATTCCAATTCTTAAATGAAGCAACCGCTATTCAGCTTTTGGTCATTTTGCCCAATAGTTTAGTTGTTAAGCTTGATGACCAGAAAGTCAGCAGTTCGAGACCTGAGTGCTGCAAAATGGAATGAGCTCCCAATGTTTGTCCCAGCTCCTGCCATACCTAGCAGTTTGAAAGCAAGAATTTGTAAGTAGATAAATAGGTACCACTTTGGTGGGGAGGTAACAGAGAGAGTGCACTAAGCGCTGTGTAAAGGTAAAGGTTTCACTTGCTCGAAAGCCAGTCATATCCAACTCTAGGGTTCAGTGCTCATCTCTGTTTCAAAGCCAAAGAGCCAGCACTGTCTGCTTTCTGCAGACGTTTCCATAGTCATGTGGCAGGCATGACTAGACACCGGAGCGCGCTATGAGACAGTATCTAAATGGAGATTAGCACCCCACTCTAGAGTTGGACATGACTGGCTTTTGAGCAAGGGGAACATTTATCTTTACCTAAGCTGCAGTTCACTTTGTCAGCTGCACAACAAATTGGATTGTGTTCCATGAAAGTTTCTACCATTTTAAGTCCACCAATCTTTAATAGGTCATAACAGTCTTGCTTGTTTGGGAAGCAATGGAAAGTAACATTGTTTTTCCTATGGAAATATGATAAAATACAGGACAATCGGCAGGCATACTAGACAGTATCAGGATAAAAAAAGTTATATTTTTATTTTATTTTAAAAAGCAAGAGCAGAACTGATCTAGATAGAATGGGGTGCTGCTGAGCCAACTAGCACAAGCAAGAGAATGTAAATGTAAAGAGAATAAAACATATTTTAGACAAATAACTAGAAAGAAAGAAGCAGTACAAACTCCAAAGCACTCATGCCAGTGGAAATTATTATAAATAAGGAAAATACTATTTTGGGACTACATTTTTACTGTTGTTTCTCTCGTAGGTAATAAGATTAAAAAATGGGATTATTTTTTTCCTACCCTGCAAAGTTGTATTTTCTAACCTGCAAAGCTGCATTTCTGAAATGTTGAAATCTATACTTGCCATCAACTCCTTTGACCTCAATGGTCTGGACCACATCCATAATGGCACTTTATAAAAATGTGCGGCTTGCATAGTACAATAAGTTGAACAAAGAGCTCAGAAAGAGAGGATCAATGAAAGTGATAAAGAAAGATTGATCAGCAAAATGGGAAGCCTATTAGCTGCTACTGAAAAAAAGATGACTGTGTCTCGTTTATCTCTTACAGCATTAGAAAGGGGATAAGAGAGGGGTTTGAGATTCTGTGTAGTATGACAGCTGGCAACTCCACGCATTTTGACACAAAACCCTGCATCTCCTCCACAGGGTTAAATGAGAAGGAGAAAAATGTCTTAACTTATCTTTTGATGACATTTTAAAAAAATATATAAACCTTAAATGACTGATATCTTGGGCAGCAACAGAGGGGAGTTTATTTTCCATTTGCTTTTATCAGATTTTTCCAACATTTGTTGTTGTTGTTGTTCAGTCGCACAGTCGACTCCAACTCTTTGTGACCCCATGGACCATTGCTCTCCAGGCACCCCTGTCCTCCACCATCCTCCTCAGTCTGCACAGCCCCGTGCCCATTGTGTCTACAATACCATCTAGCCATCTCATATTTAGAAAGAACATAATTTAAAGAAAAAAAGAATTCAGATGTAGGAGAACCTGAAATTGAGATATTTGCCCATCTAAGCTCATATTTTGGACTGCTTAACTCAGAAAACGTGTGGGTTCAAATTCCAGCATTACTGGTTTGGGCTAAAACTCCCTTTTAGACCAGGGCCAGGGGTGCCCAAACTTTTCAGCCCATGGGCCAGTCATGTGGTTCAGTGGGCCGGTCACATGGTTTTTCCCACCGGAAACAGAAGTAAATTGCACCTTACAATCTGTTTTACAACAGATATGTTTTGCAACAGGATGAGTTAATTTTTAGGTTGCCATTTTCTCTGCTTAAACTAGGGGTGCCCAAACTATGACACATGGGCCAGATCTGGCCCCTGACACCAATTCATCTGGCCCATGCCACCCTCGTCGCTCCTGGAAGTGGAAGTAAAACGGGCGTGTTTTACTTCCACTTGTGGGAGCGACAAGGGTGGCGTGGGCCAGATGAATTGGTGTCAGGGCAGGATCCGGCCCACAGGCCGTAATTTAGGCACCTCTGTTTTAGACTAACAACATTATCACAGCACAAGCTTCCAAGGACTGATGCCTGCTTCATTGGAAGACCAGTGAAACCCAAAGTTCTGTGATAACAATAACCTGTAACCAACTCAACGCAAAGGTTAGAAGTCAACTCTTCTCCATTTCTCTTGCAGCATTGAAAGACAGTTCCTGAGAGCTTCACAGAGTGTAAACCAGGTTTTGGGGAGAGACTGAAGAAGAAATGGGAAGAAGTTGGAGGACAATTTTAGGGGCTCAAGATTGCTTTGTAGTGTGTGTTCCAGTTACAGCAACCGTATGTATTTTCCTTGTGTGAACATGGAGGCTGACACTATTTTCTCCTGCCAAGAGCTTGGAACAATTACTTGAGGGGTGGGGGACTTCAACTCCAAGAATTCCTTTCAATGGCAGTGTCTGGCTGGGGAATTCTGGGAGTTGTAGTCCAAAACAGAGAGCAGTAACTGTGTAGGTCTTCTTCTTCCGTGTCTAGGCCAGATGTGAAACTGCCAAAATGAAGCACCTTTTGGTGAGTTCATTCTGCAGTTTCTTTTGCCCAACCTAGTGTGCGAAAGATTAGCCGGCAACACAAGGTTGCCTTTACCAGGGTACGCCGCACTCTTGTCACTTCAAAGAATGGAGTGGACTTTATTTTTTCCCTTTATGTTGAAGGGGGAAATTTGTTGCAAATTTTGAATTTTGGGTCAAATTTCATTTAGCTGTACAGTAGAAATACAGAGATCCAGGAATATAGCTGCAAGTCTCCCAGAATCTACTCCCTTTCCACTTAAATGGCACTCACGTCTCAGTAACTCATTCTGCAACACTTATAGGTGAAAGGATTTTTAAATGTTTCTTTACTTACAGTTATTTGGAATTACAGATGTCTACATGCTGCTTTCATTACCACACAGACCAAAAGCAACAAACAACAATAATAATAATTTCGTGTTAGAAATTATTCTGGGTTGAAAGGATTTTTGCTGGAGAAATTCCACTCAGGGGATATCTGAATGAGGCTCCTTTCATATCCCCAAGAGCTGGGACAGACAACAGCCACTCAAACCATCATGCAGTACACGGGTCTCGAACTGCCAATTTGCCGGCCTTCCAACTAACAAGACGAGCTTCTTAACCACTGAGCCCCCGCAGCCCCTTAACAAACAATTGATACCAACTGACATAAGAAAGAGAAAGAACATAGATCAGAGAGAGAGGTAAGGCTCCCTTTGAATTCAGAGGAGGGAATGAAGGATGATTAATGCTGCATCAATAGACAGTTACCCCCTTCCATTCATTCCAACTACAGACAACATGTGAGGTTGTAATAAAATTCCATCAAAAATATGCTTTGAAAGCCTTACTTACAGCATGAAAAGCTCTGCCAAGCTTCTGCCTATTATAGATATAAATTAGAATTGTTTCTGGAGGACAGCCAACAGAGTGTCAAATTATTAACATCCTATATAGGTTTTTCCTATATAGAAAGCAATGATGCAAAACAGCACAAATGCGGCTCTTTAAGAGTCCTTGTGTTCCTTTTCAAGCATTTGGCAAATGTGGTTTTTCTCAATACATTTTTATTTTTTATGAAAATCAGAGAAAAATCTACCTTGAAAAATGCCATCTGTAACTACAAATCTAATCCTTTCCAATCCCAATGGAGTGAGTTCCTGGACTTATTCCAGACAGCTAAGGTATCCTGGTCAAAGCATCAGAAATAAAGCTTACATCTTTGCAACTACCAGGATCCTCCATATGACTTAGTTGAGGGACTTTAGAAGTTGTGGTCTTGGAAAAGGAATTTTTGCTAAACCCTGTCCCCCACTTGCTTCTTCCACCCATCCATTCCACTCACTAGGCCTTTTATTTCAATTAAACATCTGTTTCATTATCTTTCTCTAGGTACATATTCTTCTTCTGCCATATCTGAATCCAAATATTGGCGATCTTCATGGCAATCAGTTATGAAGATTGTCCTGAGAATATAATGCAGTGGCCTTTCATCTGCCTTCCACATCGCAGCATGACAGCCGTACCACTGACCCAGTTCCATGAGTCACTTTCTGGTCCTGAGCCCTTTTAGCACGCAAAGTCCTCCTCAGCTCCAGACCAGCATTGATTTGGCTGCTGCTCTCTATCAAGATGGATTCAAGTGGGATTTAATCCATTTGGGGACCATCACTCTTCCCTGTAGACTTTGACACCTAAGGCTGTTAGTCCTCAAGATTGTCAGGTTAGTTAACCGCCGCCTGACACTCAGTGTTAAGTCATTGGCAGTATGGTCTTCTCTCTCTCTCTCTCTCTCTCTCTCTCTCTCTCTCTGTGTGTGTGTGTGTGTGTGAGGTAAAAGAAATTCACGGACACACAAAGAACATAAACTGCAACAAAATATTCACATTTGGCTAGCTTTTCTATTACTTCTTCCATTTGGAAAGGGCGGCTGGCAATTCGACATGGATATTGTGCTCCTGAGACCCAATTTAAACTGTCAGATTTCCTAAGAGAGCTAATTTTTCTTGTTATCTCATTACTCATAATGACATAGGCGTCAGAAACATGAATTCTGTAACCTCTTTGAGTTCACCTTGCTTGCTACATAACATTTTCTTCCGTCATAGAAATTAATACTTAATAGAAAATCTTAATATTCTAAACATTGTAGAAGAATGTATAGCACATTTAAGTTTAATGAACAATTTCACCCTGAATCTAAGAGAAAATGTAGGGTGGCATTCAATTTCCCATGTGCCGCCCCCCCTCCCCGCCCCCCAGCACTTGTTTTCCATCTATATTCTTGTTCTTAAAAATAACTGAGCCTCAGACTTTAATGAGTCACACACAAGATTGCAATATTGTGCATGCTAAGTATAAATCATGTAGCATTCTTCAGGAATAACTTGAGACAAAATCTCATACATAGTTCCAAAAGATACTTTGAGACAGTTAAGCTTTTTAAAAACAACACATTTGATCCACTGAAAAATCAAAGTTTCCAGGAGACAACAGATAGAGATGGGGCTTACTACATAAATGCACAGGGTTAATATTTTCACCTCCAATCATGTTACTTCCAAAATGGATATAATAAAATTAAGCTGTGCAGCATTCCAGTGTGGTTATTTAATATCAGGGGTTCACAAATCTTTTCAAGCTAGGTCATGCTCTCTCAGTCAGCTTCGAGGGCCACATGGCCATTTTGCCTTGCCTGCAGGATTGGGACAGCCATTTTGTCCCACAAGCTTCAAAGGGGTGGCCACTTTGTTTCTTGAATGCCCTTGGAGGGGTCTGGGGCCACATAAAATGGTGCTGTGGGCTGGATCCAGCCTTAGGTTGGGAACCCCTGTTTTATATCATGCAGGAAATATTGCTTCACCAGGATCTGGTTAAACTGTGGAATTCATTGTCATAAGATGTAGCAATAGCTACCAACTCGCAATGTAATTCAAACTCAAAGATATGACAGTTGCATTGGGTTGGGAATGGCAAAGGCCTGTATTGCCGGAACAACTGCCCTTTTGCCAGCACAAGCCCCTAATGCTGACTGATCTCAGATTTATTGGTGCAATAGGATCTGCCAGTACAACTGCTATGCTGGTTAAAGATACAAAAAAACTGGGGGGAAAAAGAGAGAGAGCAAAGGAGAAGGTTTTTTTTTTTTTTTACACCATTGAAAATCCCTCTCAGAACATATTCACAGCCTCAGTGCTGGGACAAAGTGAGACTACAATCAGGGTAAGGTAAAGGTCGCCCTTGTTTGAAAGCCAACTGTATACAACTCTAGGGTTCAATGCTGCCACATGACCACAGAAACGTCTGCAGAAGTGCTCACCTCTGTTTATAGCCTACCCCCACATCTTTGGGATAAACCTAACATTTACAAGGTTCACACCAATAAAAAGTGTCATGTTTAGTGGTGATGCAGGTTAAATACATACAAGGTTGGGACTCATCTCATTGGGGCCCAGACAGGATGCATGAGGGGATTTAAACCAATATCCTCCACTGCCATTTCAATCTAGATCAGCCTCATCTTGATTACCTGCTGTTTGGAGTGGAACACCAAAATCAACTTCCACTGCCCTTCTCATTTAAAAAGCATATGCTGGTGTGTGTGTGTGTGTGTGTGTGTGTGTGTGTGTGTGTGTGTGTGTGTGTGTGTGTGTGTGTGTGTGTGTGTGTGTGTGTGTGTGTGTGTGTGTGTATTAATGACTCCTTGCTAGGGTCCTAGTCTGGATCAGTGGGCCAATACTCACACTTTTACACAGAAGAAGGAAATAGAAACCTTGAAAAAGGGCAACATAAGACAGAACATACTTGACAAGTTGACAACACATATGTGAATGAAGCCTGAGAAATCAAACTTAACAGCAGAAGAGCCTGAAGACTAATCACAAAGAGAGAAAGCTAATTTTTAAATTACCATATGTAAATTGAGAAAAAGCTCCTGCTGTGACAACCACTCAAAGTCCGGGGAAGGGTGATGGCCCCCAAGTGGATTAAATCCCACTTGAATCCATCTTGATGGAGGGCAGCAGCTTCATCAATACTGGCCTGGGGCTGAGGAGGACTTTGCGTGCCAAAAGGCTCAGGACCAGTAGAACCAAATCAGTGGTAATGGTGTCATGCTGCGATGTGGAAGGCAGATGAAAGGCCACCGCATTATATTCTCAGGACAGTTTTCGTGACTGATTGCCATGAGGATCGCCAATATTCAGATTCAGGTACGGCAGGAAAAAAAGACCTAATGTATAGAAGAGCTCTACAAATCATTCATAGCTTGAAGCCGTGGTTCTACTCAAAGACAAATAAGCTTCAGTTTCTGGGAGTGCCCCTAACCTCAACTAGGGGGGTTGGGGGAAATCCCTCTGCTTAATCCCTCCACACAACCTGCAATTTGGTTAATCTTTATCATGATATTTCATGTAAAATAATCCTCCTTTCTACATTTTTTATTACCCAGTTATGTATAGCTTTCCTTCTACCTTAAGTGCTAATCTATCCTTCCTATCTGAATTGACCTTCTCTGTCCAATACATGGCACACTCTCCTGAACTGCAACACACAAAAATCTTCCAGTCATCAAGCCCTACTTATTCCTGCTTTGCTCTTTCCGAAAAGAGTGTCAATAGAAACCTAGCCCCTTGGCACCCTTGACCAGGCTTTCATAAGGCAGTCGCAAGCATCAAGAGTACACCGGCTGCACCACCGTTCATTAAGTGTATTAAATGTCAAGTTCTCCCTGTTCTCGATTTCTTCTCCAGCCAGTATCCCTATTTGCTTGAGCATTTGTCCTTACTTTACAGTTCCTTGCGGAAGCCTCTTACATGCTACACCCACAAAATAAATAAGAAATTATTAAACTGCTAAAACTGTGTGTGTTGGATGGAGAAACTTTAGACTGGGTGGGGGCATTCTCTTGCCAGGAAAATAGGAAGTGACCTATTTAGGTTTTTCAAAAGCAAGTTTGAGGGATGCAGTAAGGTGGAAATAACACACAATTAGCTGCAGGCGTCTACATACTAGTTTTCCTTTCCTTTTCAGAGGGGGTCCAGTCTTGAGGCCTACATGCAGTGGTGGGATCATACCCGTCAAGCACTGCTCCAAAAAAATATGGGAACTGCTCTGGCCCAGGTGCGCATGCGCAGAACCCTTTGCACACATGCAGAACACATTTGTGCATGCGCAGATGGGTTCTGCGCATGCATGCATGTGCAGTAACCCCTTTCCCTGCCATTCTAAATGTAGATCGATGCCGGGAAAGGGGAGGAATGCATTCCAAAATACGGGATCTCCCGGCCAATCCGTGATACTTGACAGGTATGGGTGGGGTTCAAAAATTTTTACTGCCTACTCGGTGGGAGTGGTATGGTGGTTGTAGCCAGGGGAGAAGCCATGTGTTGCACCCAAATTAGGACTATTTTATTTAAAAACTTGGATGGGCAGGGCCAGCCAGAATTTCTGCTACTGGTTCTGGTGATCTGGGGCGAACCTGCTGAATCGCATTACTGGCTACATGTATTGCCTAAGAAGTCAGTTAATGCATGACTTGGTGAAGGTAAAAGTTGCTCGAAAACCAGTCATGTCCAACTCTAGGGTGCGGTGCTAATCTCAATTTATAGCCATAGAGCCAGTGCTGTCTGTGTCTGCAGGTATTTCAGTGGTCATGTGGCAGGCATGACTAGACACTGGAGTACACAGAATACTGTTACCTTCCCACCAAAATGGTACCTATTTATCTACTTGCAGTTTCTTGCTTTTGAACTGCTAGCTTGGCAGGAACTGGAACAGAGACAGGAACTCACTCCTTCATTCAGCACTTGGGTCTCGAACTGCTGACCTGCCGCCCTTCTGGTTATCAAGTTCAGCATCTTAGCCACCAAGCCACCATAGTCCCACCAACACATGGCTAGGTAAAGGTAAAGGTTTCCCTTGCTCGAAAGCCAGTCATATCTGAGTCTAGGATTCAGTGCTCATCTCTGTTTCAAAGCCGAAGAGCCAGCGTTGTCTGCTTCTGCAGGCGTTTCCGTGGTCATGTGGCAGGCATGACTAGACACCAGAGCGCATTGAACACTGTTACCTTCCCACCGAAGTGGTCCCTATTTATCTACTTGCAATTTCTTGCTTTCAAACTGCTAGGTTGGCAGGAGCTGGGACAAAGACGGGAATTCATTCCGTCCTGCAGTACTCGGGAATCGAACTGCTGACCTTCCGTTTCCCAGTCAGCGTCTTAGCCACTTGAGCTACTACTTCCAGCTAAAAAATGCATTCCTAGCAAAGCAGTGTTAAGTGGCCTGTTTAGAATTTTTTTGGGCTGTCATTCCAATGAGGAAATAACTGCAGAAACAGTACCTTTAATTTATTTATCTTTTTTAAAAAAGCCGTTCATACAACTTCTAGCTGAATGAGCAGTATCATTCTTCTTTTGGTCTTAACAAAAGCTGAGCTGATCCTACTCTCATTCTTCCAGCAGTACAATTTGACGAGGTCACAGCCTTGCTACGTTCCAAACAAATCATGTTTTATTAAAGGTATTTTAACTGGTTTTTACACTGTGCAAAATCACCACTTTATTATTATTAAATAAAGTCGCTGCCACACGGCTCAGCCCAGAGAAAGCAAATAAAGCTCAGCCCTAGTTTTCAGGTTGAAAAGCTCAGGAGCTGCAGACGTTCTTATGCATCATTCATGATCCCCTGATTTTTTTTTCACATCCTGTCGTGCATTTTTGGCCAGGCTCTTGAGATCTAAAAACCATCCAAGCAAGAGGGAGGTGCACCGGAGTTTATTTCCGCACGCAAAACAAGACAGTGGCAGACTCACCCTCCAGAAATTCAAGGACAGAGCACCAAAATCAGATCCAAATGCCAACTTATGGAGCAGAATTTTATCACAGCATGTAATTTCTGGGAAATGAAATTTGGCCATCTCCCATTCCCTGACAGAAACTCTGCAGCCGAGTCATCTTTAAGAAAAGAAGAACACTCAGATACATCTTTTTCCAGCACTGGAAAGGGATGCTTTTGGGTTCATATTAGACAGTCAATTCAGTATGTTTTGAGAAGATTTACTTTCTCAAGTGGCAAATTACATCTATGTCGTATGGGTTTCCTCACCTATATCTCTTATTTGTGTTTTCTTTTGCGGTTGGTCATTGTAAACAATGTGGCTTTAATTTCTCTACTTGTATAATATAAGGAAAGACCTTCCTATGCAGGAGTTAGTTGATGTTCAATGTACTCAAAGGTTTCCTCCTAGAATGTCAAGGCAAGATCAACTCGGAGCATATGGGAGTGTTGGTTGATCATCTGTGTAAATGTTAAACAGTAATGTGTGAGGATACTATCCTGTGAGAAACCATTCCTTTGATTTCTCCAGTGACTGTGCCTCCCTTGAAATTCAACAAAAGACTCTTCAGAAGTAGGTAAATATCGGTAAATTCATATAAGCAAGTATAGCATTGGGTACATTGTGGCAATAAATAAATGTGTTCCTACTATTTTCACATTTTTTTTGTTTTACACGTTGCATCAAGCCACAGTGCACATAGAGTGGGGGAAGCCTAGCTAAGCCAGTCTCATAACTTGTGGCTATGGTAGCAAGTGGATTTTCAGGTCTATTGTCCAGAAAAGCAACTGCCCCCATCTCTAGCTATTCTATCAGCTTTGCTGAGACACCAGCTGCCTTTGACTGTTCTCCCAGTGAAATCCACCAGTAGTGGAAACCATTGAGTTACCTGAACTGTTTTTTATCAGCTGTAACTCTACAAAATGGTTTCTGTATATACTTTTCTTCCTCTCCTTTCCCTATCTCTTTTTCTTTTTCTGTTGACAAAGCCTGCAGACAAAGACTCTCTCATGGGTTTTCAAATAGATCTATAAGTTGCTCCAACACTTTCCTTGGCTGAACACCAAAGTAAGAACGTTTTACATAAACAAACATTGAATTAGAGGGACCTAGATTGGCTAATCTAAACTGAAGGACTGCTGTGGTTTAGTGGTTAAGACGCTGAACTTGAAGATTGGAAGGTTTGCAGGTCAGCAGTTCGAGACCCAAGTGCTGCATGTAGGGATGAGCTCTCGCCTCCGTCCTAGTTCCTACCAAGCTAGCAGTTCAAAAGCAAGAAATTGCAAGTAGATAAATAGGTTCTACTTCAGTGGGAAGGTAACAGCATTCTGTGCAATCCAGCATCTAGTCATGCCTGCCACATGATCATGAAAATGTCTGCAGATGTAAACTGAGAAAGGGTGACCTTTATCTTTATGAAATTGGCCGTGACTGCATTGGTAAGTTCAAATGGTGGAAGCCATGAAGAACCCATCAACTTGGTGTAATGGATTATAGAAAATACATGATCAGAAAACAAAGTAAAAGTCAGTAATATCCAAATAGGACATTTGCTGTTGTTGGTGTGGTAAAAGGCCTGGAACTCGTGAACAGAGTCAGAGCAAAAGTGGATTTTTATACCCACAAAGGCTGGCAGACTAACGAACAAGCATGCACACATGCACACAGCAGGAAGAGAACACAGACAAGTCCCTTATCTTCTGACACTAGTTAGGAGAGAAACAAGATGGGCTTTAAAAGCTTAAAAGTGGGAGAAGCATCTTACATGCCCTAAGACAGGGGTGTCCAAACTACGTCTCATGGGCCGGATCCAGCCCCTGATGCCAATTCATCTGGCCCACAAAGCCCTTGTTGCTCCCGTACGGGTGCATTTTACTTCCGCTTCCGAGAGCGATGAGGGCTTCGTGGGCTGGATGAATTGGCATTTGGGGCCAGATCTGGCCCATGGGCCAAAGTGATCAGCCCCTTAAACCACATGACTGGCCCACAGCCCAAAAAGTTTGGGCACCCGTGCCCTAAGGGACCAGCCATCACAACATATGACCTTTTTGCAACATTATCTTTCTCCGCAAATATAAATACTGATAATAAGCTCAGGTTATATCTCAGCTGGGCGTCTTAGGAAGACAGACTCAGCTAAAATAAAACCTGTAAGGGTTGATTTGTTTGTGCTGTAACTAATCATGTTCTAATACATCACTCAAGACTGTATATGAAAGACAATCACGGCTATTTATAGCATTCAAACCTTTCAGAAATAGCACAGGCTTTGGCGTGGGTTGTTTTGTTTTGAACCAAAAACAAGTCAGATCTGGGAAATCTCTGAATTATGTTGATCCGTGAATGAACCTGTTGGGTTTTTCTTAACATACAAGGAAGATAGCCTTGCCTCCTCTAGAATTGCTTTCCTCATTCTTCCTATCTGAACTGACCTACACAGAGAGTGACAGCCTGAAGAGAAAAGCCTCAGGTATGCACACCAGATCTATAACCATAGTATTCTCAGCAAAGGGGAATGGCTCCTTCTATAGATGAGTTTCTGCTCTTTGTACTGTTGGACTCTATACGTGGAGATAATACACCAGAGGTTCCCAACGTGGGACCCAGACCCCACAGGGCGACCTCAATTCCCAGAAGCCTAAGTCAGTACATTGGCTGATCAGTGCTTTGGGGAATTGACTTAGGCTTCTGGGAATTGAAGTCCAAAAACCAAAGGTTGGGAAACACTGTTATACACTCACCTTAAAATTGCCTGAGAGCGTGAAAGAGGGAATAGATTACTTGAACAGGGAAGCTCTATTCAAATGTTCCTGGGTTTTTATTTAAAGCACGAGCATTGTCACACTCTCTTTCACCATCACTTTTCTCACATGGAAATGCTGGAGAGAAGAAGGTCCTGTTTACATAGAGGCTCTACACACAAGGAAGAATGCTGATTTTCCATCATTCTTTCTCAAGATAGCAATAACAATTACACTTATATACTGTACTGCCTCATAAAGCTTAGTACACTCTCTGGCCAGTTCACAAGGTCAATAGCATTTTGTCCCCATGCTGGGTCCTCATTTTACTGACTTCGGGAGGATGGAAGGCTAGTCACCCTTGATTCCCATCAGGATTGAACTCACAACGTAAGCAGCAGTTTGGGCTGTAATGCAGTTGCAGCAGTTTAACCACTGCACCACAAGAATTTCATGTGAGCAGGAGCTTGTCATCTTTGGACTCTCCACCTTTTGGATAAGGAGAGCGATGACAAAGAGAATAGGGATAGAATCTACTCTCTTTGCATACTGAATCCATCTGGATAAGTAATGCCAGAACAGGGCTATTATTATTATTATTAAGTTTAATTTCTATCCCGCTTTCCTGACACAAGTGCCACTCAAAGCGGCTTACAACATATACAAATACAATAAACAGAGCAAGGTATACAATAAACTACAGAAGGCAATACACAATTAATACAATCAAAACATCAGAATATGCAAAAATACAATAAAAAATATAAATAATTAAGCAATATCACAATGAGAATTACACAAAGAATCAACCTCATAAGATACAAATTTACACAATAATACCATAACAACTTGAGCACAATTCCATAATACGCTATACTCTGTTATAAGTGATAAAGCCTAAGGATGTCTCTGAGTTTGCATATCTGAAGCAGGAACACTTAGTACAGACACTGTAAGAAGTGGAGAAGTAAAGAAAAGATAATTGAGACCTGTTCAATTAGAAGATTTGTATACTGTAGATCAAGGGTGTCCAAATGTTT
Organism: Bradypodion ventrale; assembly: GCA_035047345.1. Taxonomy (NCBI): domain Eukaryota; kingdom Metazoa; phylum Chordata; class Lepidosauria; order Squamata; family Chamaeleonidae; genus Bradypodion; species Bradypodion ventrale. Next base: position 118,621,937 of record JAWDJE010000006.1, on the reverse strand, counting down.
TGGGCTATGGGCTAGTCATGTGGTTCCTCCCACCGGAACAAGAAGTAAAACACACCTATCAATCTGTTTTGCAATAAATATGATTTGCAAAAGGATGAGATTTTTAGGCTGCAATTTTCTCTACTTAAACCAGAGGTGCCCAGACTACAGCCCAGGGCCAGATCTGGCCCCCAACACCAATTCATACGTCCCACACTGCCCTTGAAGCTTCCAGGAGCAACAAGGGCAGTGTGGGCCAGATGAATTGGTGTCAGGGGCCAGATCTGGCCCTGGGCCGTAGTTTGGGCCCCCCTGCTGTAGATGAACACATGAGAAACTGACTGAAGGACAAATGCATATTTCCAAGACAGGGTTGCCTAGACTACCCTAGTACAAGAATAATGTCGAGCAAAAAACATAAGCCTCCAGGAGAACATCAAACACTTAAGAAACAGTGGTAGAAGTTGATATCTCTCCAAAATGTGTTGACAGCCTGTGGCCAAGAAGGAACATGCTTCTCTTCAGATATCAATGACTGCAATTCCCATCACCATCCTTTACTATTGGGATATGAAGACTATGTCCAAGGGAGTTTCAGCCCAAGGCAGAATTTGGAAAAGGTACATTTTCATACTACAATTCCAGTAACTCTGAGAGGTTCTGGAGTTACACAAGTGTAACTTTTACAGGCTGTGGTCTGACAATATATAAAAGGCTACACAACTCCAAGAGGATACAAGAGAAGAGATTTGAGCAATTAACCCTGTGGTATCTGGAATATAGTTGTCTAGGTAACTTACTGAGCTAGACATTTGGCTGTGAGGCCAGAGGTTGGGAGTTAAACTTCTCACCTGTGCATCCCAGAACAGCCATCCTGTCTAGCCATGGGCAAGATGCACAAACCCAGGGTGTCACCAGAAGAAGGGAATGGTGGCACTATCTACCTAGAAAACCTTTAAAAAGATCACCTTAGTCAGAACTGACTTGATGGCATACAATTATTAATTAGCTGGAATATGGCTACAAGAAAAATGTTGGTAGAAACATGTCATCTGTTCGAGCTCACAGATTCTCCTGGGAAAGAACTTTTGGTTCAGACTTAACTTTTTCCCCCAACATTATCTATAAACCCTTTATCATTTTTTCTCCATGCTTATCAGAGCGGGTAAGAATTCTGTCAGTATATAAACCTGTGTGTACCATGCACATTTCACAAAGATTGCAAGCTGTAGTCCCATGTGAGAAAAAGCTTTCCATTTTTGATGGCAGCCTTCTCAGGGTGGTTTAGCGCTAGTCATGCCAAACCACATTATTGCCCTCCAATATTCAGTATCACTGGAGCCTTGTGACATTTGTGATATATAGAAAGCTACTTCCCATTTAGAGGCAGGAAAATTAAAATTACTGTGTATAGTACAAAACATAACATGACAGACTGCATGGCAAAGAACCATACCCGTCAAGCGCAGCTCTGGAAAATACGGGAAATTGCTGCACATGCGTGCACGCATGCTCAGTAACCCATTTGCACATGTGCAGAACCCCTTTGAAATGGGCACGCATGCACAGTAACCCCTTTCCCTGCCATTCAAAATACGGGGCAGTGGCGGGAAAGGGAAGAAACTAGCATTAAAATACGGGAAATCCCAGCCAATACAGGATACTTGACACGTATGCAAAGAACACTTCTTTAAATATTATCCTTACCTCAGTGCTATTTAAATGGCATGTATGAGTTCCTGAAAACCAGCCTTCATTTGAACATTGGTCAATGTCCACTTTCTGCAGATTTATGTCCACTTTCACAACACCCCTGGAAAGAGAAAAACATCACCATTAATTTGCATTGGCCTACCAGACCACTTTTCTGATGCGAGATTCAAAACAACATTTAATATCAACTGCATTTATGAGGAAGTATGATTAGAGAAATGAGACATCTGATTAAATTCTTCTGGTTGTGAGTGCCAATGTGGTTCCAATTGCTGAAAAGTGAAATACTGTACTGTAATACCTTTCACCTGGCTGCCATACATCTCTGAATAGTTTCAACTGGATTTTTTAAAAACATTTCTGTACTTCTTAATCTCAAGAGTTTATGAACATCCACACATCCAACAGATGTTGGCTCAGCCTGATATCTACTATTCATTCTTGTCACTCCATCCATTTTCTGTAACACAATAAACTTCCACACTCTTAGAATTTTCTGATTCACTCTGAGATCATACGCTGTTTTGCAGAAGAAGAGCCGTTCATTTTGTTTTGATATCAGTGGGACACATCCGAGTCACAGAACAGGCAGTTTTCATAATTTTCAGGAAAATATATCCAGTGAGATGTTATTATAACTCTATGATTCAGTCAAGTTCTGGGCATCATTTGTGGAACTGATTCCTTTTGCACCTTCCACTATGTTCTTCTCTGAAGTGAAAGGGAGGAATTATTTAGTTGACTACTTGACTGAATGCAAGACACCATACTGCCATAATAAGTTGTATAATTTTGGAAGTAAGTTTAGTACTTTGACTGGAGACACACCAGATTGGTCCCATAAATAATCCTGCCTGAAGCCTTGTAGACTTGCTACTAGTGTGAGTTGACAGTGACCTTGAACTTGAGCTCACTAGCTTAGAATTATGAGTACCTCTCTAACTACAAGTTCCACGATTCCTCCAGATAGAACCATGCCAGTGAGGTATCAAATATGATCAACATGTTTGCTTATTGCTTTGAAACTTACTGGGCAAAAATCAGGATAGTCATCAAAAAAAACAAAAAAGTTATGGCATTTTAAGGATTAACGCTTGTATTTAAATGTGAGCTTTCATGGATCAAGTCCACTTCATCAGACATTTACTCTTTATGTCTGATGAAATGGACTTGATCCACGAAATCTCACATTTAAATACAGAGGTTTATGCTGACTAATCTGGCTACCACTTCAAAAAAAAAGAGTCATGGTCAAAATCAGTGTCTTTTTCTCTTACACACTCTTTCTGTATCTCAGACAGACCTTCTTCACAGGATAAAATGAGGATGAAGAGAATCTTGAAACTTTCTTAACCAAACTCAGGATATAAGCAGAAGTCATAAATAATCTAAATAAATAAACTGCTATCCTTCTTGCTGGATCACCACTTTATCTGCATACAATTTTCTATATATATATAGAAACATAGTGTAGACATAGGCAGTGCAGAAACAACTGGAATAAATTAAAAGTTGGCTTTGCTACCTGATCAGCAAGTGCATGGTTGTAAAACTTTAGAAGTTATAATCTATTAATTTGAATTGTAAGGAGCAATGCTAGATTTCTTTCCTCAAGGGAAGTCACTTGGCATGCCTTACAATTTATGTGAACTTTCCTCTGTGTTGCTCCCATTTCAGCCAAGACTCAGCATTCCCCCAGTCCAATTTGCACAACCTCTGTCTTTCTTCCTTCTCTGCCATTCTAACGGCACATAACAATAACAGTTGGTTAACCATGTATATCTTGCATTTGCAAGCTTTTATTCATTGGACATCACTGTAGCTATTTTATTATTAGGCACCACTGTAGCTATTTTGACTTCAGATCCAGCATCTGTAAGCAATGATGTTGCATTGCAGCCAAACCAAACTTTCATGTTCTTCAGACAATAAGTTATTCTTGTTTCTCTTCTAAAATATGGTGGCGGGGAACCCAAAAGATTATGAAAGTGATGCATCTTGTGAAATTATTATGCAATGTTGAGCTGAAACAAGATAAGCATAGCAAACATTCACAATAGCAGTAATTGACAGTACTGAACAGTAAATTTGCTCAGCAAAGCTAGAAGAATTGCATTAACCAATTACCATTGTTGGGAATAGTCACTATGTTTATCTTGTCTACATCTGAGCTTTGAAAAGATATGTCTTTTGTATTCCACAGCCTTTTGCTCCATGGCTGTCATTTTCTTCTCTGTACATGTACATACATGAATACCGGTAAATGATAACACTTTAGCCCAGGAAGTCCAATCTGCTCCACAACTAATTCTGTAATAATCATCTACTTGTTTTTAAGGTATTAACAAGATTACTTGCTGTGTTTCTATGGCAGTCAAATGTTTCTAGACCAGGGATTCTCAACCTACGTCCCATGGGCCGGATGCAGTGGTGGGCATCAGCAGGTTCGCACCATTTAGCCAGAACCGGTAGCAGAAATTCTGGCTGGCTCCACCCACCCAAGTTTTGAAATAAAGTAGTCTTATTTTGCATGCAACGCAGGGCTTTCCCCCTTGGCTACACCCACCATACTACACCTAAGTGTGGCAGTAAATTTTTTTGGAGCCCACCACTGACCGGATGCAGCCCATGGTGACATTTCATGTGGCCCACCACCACCACCTCCACTACACCAGGAAGTGCCATGTGGTGGAGGAAGGGCAAAATGGCCATCCAGCCCCAGAAGCTGTCTGAGGAAGTATGACCCTGCCCCCGGCTTTAAAAAGTTGAGAACTCCTGTTCTCAACCAAAGATATGCATAATAGCTGGCAAAAGTTCAAAGTTGAAGCAAAAGCAAGTTCCTTGGGACATGTTTGGGTGCTTCCTAAAGTGGAAAAAAAACTGAATGAAGGTTTAGCCAAATACTCAGCTTTAAAAAGTAGAACTACTAGAGAATACTGGTCTAGTACTGGGAAACGTAGGTAAATGAAGTAGGATGGGTATGGGGTGAATGGACTAATAGGTCCACCTTCTAAACCTAAAACAAACACAGAATTCTCCAGTTGCTTTTAGGAAAGCATTGTGATATTGACAGCTAGTTCCTCCTTCCTAACATCACTGAGCTTCACTATTTTAAGTGCCCTACATGTGTTTACTAGGGCCATGGTGGCTTAGTGGTTAAAATGCTGAGATTGATGACTGAAAGATTGGCAGGTCAGAAGTTCGAGACCCAAGTGTGGTGTGATGGAGCAAGTTTCCGTTGTCTGTCCCAGCTCCTGCCAAACATACAGTTCAAAACAAGAAACTGCAAGTAGATAAATAGGTACCAATTTTACAGGAAAGGTAACAGCATTCCATGCACTCTGTCATCTAGTTATGCTTGCCACATGACCATAGAAAATCTGCAGGTGCAGACAGCGCTCACTCTTTGGCTGTAAACGGAGATAAGCGCTGTCCCCTAGAGTCGAACACAATTGGCTTTCAAACAAGTAAGACCTTGACCTTTAAATGTGTTTACTAGCATCATAGCCCTTATGTCTATTGTCCTGAAACATTGTTCTCTGGCCTGGGAGCAATCTGCGATGTATGCCATTTTCATATTAATTACTTTACAAATATGGGGGTCATCCCGCACATTTTTAGGATTCCCCAATCCCTGTAATAGGATCACCTGCAGTTATCCCTATGAAATATTGTAGGTTTGATATTTTAATACCCAATAAACAGGAGCACATTCCCTTTTTTAAAATGCACATTCTTAAATGAAATGCCGGTTCCTGCACAAACGCAAAAAACCCTTGTACATATTTATCCTGAATTTAGCATATAGAACCTCTTCATCCAAAGCCTGCAAATGTCATCCAGTTTTGACAATGGGAACAAAATGGCAAGATGGGGGCCTCACTACTTACTTTGACATTCAGCTAGAATAGTATAGAAACATATTTCTCTTATGTATCACAACATAGTCTTCTAAAACGTAATGCCTGCCCAAAAGAAATCAGTCTAAAGACTCATTTGGAATCCTGCCCTACAGGCCTTTGGCTATTGTAATTCATTATCAAGAATCATATATGCATACTTAGTCACATGATCATTTCCTACAAAGCAGAGTGCATTAGAAGTAACAAGGCCAATTTTAATGCTTTATTTTTGCAATAACAGAGGGACAAAGTCATTATTTGGAAAAACGAAATACCTGTAGGGAGGACCTATGGCAGTGATGGTGAACCATTTAGAAACCAAGTGCCCACGGAGGAGGAGGAGGAGGAGGCACAAGGGCAGACAATGCTGAAAGTGCCCACACATCCATGTGACATCGCCAGTGTGCCTGGGATGTCTGGTCATCTTACCTCGTCAAATTACTTTTTCCAGATGGGATTTCAGCCTGCCCTATCGCCTCCCCTTTGGCAGAGGGAGAGAGGGGTGAAGAGGCGTTGGCCGGGTGGGGCAGGGCTTCCCCTCGATGGTGCGCAAGCCAGCAGAAAGGTCTCTGTGTGCCACTTCTGGCACACGTGCCATAGGTTTGCCACCACTGCTCTATGGTATAGTAAGTAGAATCTCATAATAGGATTCAGGGAACACTGGGTTCAAATTCCTGCTCAAATCACCACCACAAAATGGTTAGCAAACATGTTAAAACACTACTGTATTTAAATGTCTTAATAGGGTTAACATAAGTCAATAATGACAACACATAACAACAATTACATCAGTAGTGTTCACTACTTACTACTTCAAAATGTTAATAGGGGAATTGGAGCCACTTTTTTCTTCCCTCTCTTTTCGTTTTATGTACTTTTTCACGATTAAACAGCAAAGGAAAAGTAACACAAGCAGTAAGCAACAAATTACTTTTCTAAAAATGGTGAAAGCACCATTTTAGATGTTATGGTTATATTTTCAGGTTCTATTAAAAAGTGAGAGGCTTGTATTCCATGGTGCCAAGACTGTTTTATAGTCAAGATTGTCTCATACTTGTGGCTTCCCAGAGAAACCAGGGAAACAAAGCAGTTCCTTGAGACATCAACAACACCCTGAGACTTGGACTGTACAGACCTTTGGGCTACCTAGCCAGAAACCTCTTAGGCAAAGAAGAAACACAGCACACATGTTGAAGTGAGCATTTTCTTTTAGGATGACATGCAGAACAAAAGTCTGCCATCAAGAACAGATCAGGATCCTAAACTCTGACTCAAATGGAATGTTCTCTTGCTTACTATCCACTATCCTGTGCATTTGCCCTACCCTTCTATGGTGGCTCAAGTGATTAAGACACTGAACTTGACGACTGGAAGGTTAGCAGGTCAGCCGTTCCAGACCTGAGTACTGCATGACAGAATGAGTTCTTGTCTCTGTCCCAGTTCCTGCCAACCTAGCAGTTGGAAAGCAAGAAATTGCAAGTAGATAAATAGGTGGGAAGGTAAACAGCATTCCGTGCACTCTTTGTCTAAGCATGCCTGCCACATGTCCACGGAAATGTTTGCAGATGCACATTGTGCTGGCTCTTTGGCTATAAACAGAGATGAGCACCGAACCCTAGAGTCTGATATGACTGGCTTTCAAGAAAAGGCAACTTTTACCTTTACCTCTCTCCCATCCAGAACGTTAAGGCTTTCCATATTAGAGGTGTAAAGTAAGAGGAAACTGCCTTACTTTGAGCACATCCTGAGAAGGCAAGTCTCTCTGGAAAAGATAACTGTGCTGGAAAACATAGGAAGCGAGGAAGGCCAAAAGTGAGATGGATTTAATCCATATAACTTGCAGGAGTTGAGCAAGGTTGTTGAAGACAGGGCCATTTGGAGACCTCTCATTCACAGGGTCACCATAAGTCAAAGATCTCTTAATGGCATGCAACAACATAATAACAACTGGCAGACGAGTAACTGAGGACTGGTTCACATATAACAAGTACTGTATGTAACTAATGGGTAAATCTCAACACATCCAAATCTTCTGCAAGCATCAATATTTATTAAGATGATCTACTGCGGAAAAGCTCAGCACTCACAGGCAGAAGTGGCTGGCTGGCTGGCTTGAGAAATAGCTTGAGGCTTGGGTAGAGCAACAATTTACTTAGGTACCAGCACTACTTACAATCTTTTTCTATGTTGGGAATTCATTGTGCAAAATGAAATAATCTGGAAAACCTGTATATCAAGACAACGAAAAATAAAATCTAACTGACTGGTCTTTCTTTCTCTCTCCAGTTTGTTTTTCTCTAATTTAAGCCATCTTTTCTTTCTTTCTTTCTTTCTTTCTTTCTTTCTTTCTTTCTTTCTTTCTTTCTCACACACAGAGAACAGAGCATATGCTCTACTGTGAATTGTGAAAAGGACAGCAGACCTCACTGAAAATAAATGTAACTGGAAAGCAGCGTACAACAAAATGGGCACACAAATAAGGATTCACCTGCAGAGAGAATCCCTGTGAACCATTTGCAGAACTCAGCTCTGAAAAATATATTATCAATGGGAGTTATTGCCATTTCTAATGTGCCTTTAGGTACGAGGCATGTGGATCACAGCATATCTGGGGACTTCCCAAGAATTTAATCAAAAGAGCTCATTAAATAGTCTTTTCTCGCTTTGGTTCCTGACAGAAAGAGAAAAAAACATGGAACAGAATGATGATTTTGCTCTTCAAAAGCATTGTGTATTTTTAGGGAAAAAAGGAAAATAGTGAGTTACAATTTGACTCTTTCTTACCCACCAAGCAGGAATGATTATAACAGACTGTGGATCTAAGCTATGTCAAGTTTAAGGTGTCACTGTAGCATTAAGGACAACAAAAGTTGTTTAAACTGATATAAGGGAAGTTTCTGGAAAATTGGTATGTGACACTTCCAAGACCTCACCCAGAACTGTAGTTTTCATAGTTTGTGTGTGGATCCAGCACTAGACACAAGTTAAAAACAATAACTCTCCTGAATCATTGTCTGCTTCAATCTCTTGAATTTAGCTTTCACCTGAAGGGATCACTGCAAAAAATCATTGAATATTTCAAAGGAAGATAGATGCTGTTATCTATCATTATCATTATCATTATCATCATCATCTTCTTCTTCTTCTTCTTCTTCTTCTTCTTCTTCTTCTTCTTCTTCTGCTGCTGCTGCTGCTGCTGCTGCTGCTGCTGCTGCTGCTGCTGTTGTATCCAAATCCAAATATTGGCGATCTTCATGACGACCAGCCATGAAGACTATCCTGAGAATGTAATGCAGTGGCCTTTCATCTGCCTTCCTCATCGCAGCATGACACCTGTACCACTGATCCAGTTCCATGAGTCACTTTCTGGTCCTGAGCCCTTTTGGCACACAAAGTCCCCATCAGACCCAGGCCAGTATTGATGAAGCTGCTGCCCTCCCTCAGATGGAGTCAAGTGAGATTTAATCCACTTGGGGACCATCACCCTTCCCTGTGGACTTCGGCAGCTAGGCCATTAGTCCTCAGGGTTGTCAGGTTAGTTAACCACCACCTGACACTCAGCATTGAGTCAGTGGCAGTAGGGTCTACTCTTTTACCATATCTAAGATATCAGAATCCCTAGCCAGTATAGCCACTGGCCATCTTGCCATGGGGATTCTAGAAGGCTGTAGCCCTAGCTCTGCCTTCGGCAAAATTCCCCATGAAACTGTCCCAAATTTCTAGGAAACCCATGAAGAAGAGAGAGAAAGAATCAAGAGTGTGACTTTTTAAAAAAATAAATAAATTGATAGCACCAGCAGCCAAATAAAAGCACTTGGTTATAATGAAGGTTATATGAGGGTCGGTTTTGGACATTTAAAGGAGAAAATATAGAATAAGAAATGCAAATATTAGGATTCATGTAGAAAAATCTTGAGATTAAAATAGAAGTCATTACTCTGAGAAATTGGAGGAAGTTCCTTTAAGGTGATTAGATTTTTCTTTTTTGTTTTTCTCTTTTCTCTTTTTTTAAAATTATAAACATTTTTTAAATTTTTTTTTAGTATAAATAGAGAATTTTTCTTTTCTTTTTCTTCTTTTTGAGTGTTAGCAGATATTACATGTGTTATTCAATGTAATTTACATACAGGATAAATTTGGCTAATTTTGGCTATTATTGGAGGGACTGTGGTGGCTTAGTGGTTAAGACAAAGAACTTAACGACTGGAGGGTTGGCAGGTCAGCAATTTGAGACCCAAGTGCTGCACAATGGAGTGAGCTCCCATCGTCTGTCACAGATCCTGCCAGCCTAGCAGTTTGAAAGCAAGAAATTGCAAGCAAATAAATAGGTACCACTTCGGTGTGAAAGAAAACAGCATTCCATGCACTCCGGTGTCTAGTCATGAATGCCTGCCACTTGACCACAGAAATGTCTACAGATGCAGACAGCGCTGGCTCTTTGACTTTGAAACAGAGATGAGCACTGAGCCCTAGAGTCGGATATGAGCAAGAGTAACCTTTACCTTTACTATTGTATTATTGCTATACCTTTTTTCTTTTTAATGTTTGTTGTTAAAAATAAATGTTAACTTAATGAAACAGTAGATAACAGGTACTTTGCTTGAAGACGAGCTGAGCAGTCACAGCAGAGAGGACCTATGGTAATCCCCACTTGACATTTGCCTCACTACTTTAAGGGTCAGCATCATCAGGAGATGACCTGAAAGAACAGAAAGCTTTATACAGGAATGAGGCAGTCTTGAGATTTTGTGAGGATAACTGTGTCACTGCAGCCTTAAATGGTCTGAATGACTCAAAGCACCTTTTACTAGCGATGGCTGACTCAACATACACAACCATCCCTGATAAAGAATAGACTGGCAATGATGGCCTATATCTTACTAACCTCAGGAAGAGATTACATAATATGTCATACATACGGCTACTCTTGAAAACAACCTGGAAGCTTCAACTACTTTGTGCTTGCTAGAATGTCAAAGGTTACTGCCAGATGGAAGGTTATATTACTGTATCTGCTAAAGTTGACTGTTTTGCCAGTTTGCTTCTGGGTACGATTGAGGGTGTTGTTGTTGCTGCCAAACCCTAAACCAGGGATTTTCAACCTGTGGCCCATGGGCCGGATGTGGCCCAGGGTGTCATTTCATGTGGCTCCCACTGCCTCCACCACACAGTTAAGACTTTACCAGAGCTATCCACACTGTTAAACACCTTGGGTAGCTGCTGTCATGACTCAATCACAGACCAGATTCACTACCGCCATCCAACCAGTGTCTCCAACCTCCACAAGACTCTGCAACCATCACAAGCACATTTTACTCGGAATGTTGCAGCTACCATACAAGTTACGAAGGATATCAAATGTTGGAAGCTTATTTAGTGAAAGAAAAGGTTATTTCTCTCCTTCCAAGTGGTGAAAATGAGAAGAAGCATGTAAGCAGATGGCTCATAAAGTCACTGTGGAATGACTATGTGCAGCACACACACACAACCCGTCCTTTTTTTAAAAAAAAAAGCCCAAGAGAAAGATGAATATTTAATTTCATTGATTTGATGTGACTTAACAGAGGAGTTTTGGGGGGAATGTAAAGGCATCGTTATCATTTGATGACACAGAGCAAAGATAATTAAATGCCTATTTTGAGAAGCAGGTGTGATGATTAATCATATTGGTATAATGATACAAGTCTAATTATTTTTCCCCACGATGTTTTTAGACTTTCAGAATGTGAGTGAATTTTTCTCTTTTTAAATGAAAATCATATTGCAGGTTTTCTGTTGTAGTGATTCACAAACACACACTTGAAGAAAATACAGTGGAACCTCAGCTAACAAATGGCTTGGTTAACATAAAGATCGCATAACAAAAGAAAATCCATAGAAAATAGTGGCTCAGTTTATGGGATTTTTTTTCAGAACAAATTAATTGGTTTTCAATGCATTCCTATGGGAAACCATGTTTTGGTTAATGTATTTTGGTTTTCAATGCATATGGAAAATTCAGTTAAACTAATTTTTGCTGGTGTTGGAGGAGAATTTTGAGAATATGCTGGACAGCAAAGAGAACAAATAGGTTGCTCCCTGGGTACGATTGAGGGTGTTGGTTGTTGCTGCCAAACCCCAGTTGCTCCCTGGAAGGTCAAATATTGTCGATGAAACTAAAGTACTTTGGACATCAAATGAGAACAGAAGATTCACTTGAGAAAGCCTTGATGCTGAAAAGGTTGAGGGTAAAAGAAGAAATGGGAGGCAGAGAATGAGATGGCTAGATGGTATTGTTGATGCAATGGGCACAGACCTGGGTGGGTTAAGAAGAATGGTAGAGGATAAGGATGCATGGCATGTAATGGTCCATGGGGTCACAAAGGGTCAGACTCGACTATGCGACTGAACAACAACAACAATTTTCACTGTAAGAATCATCCCAGAGAATGCATTAATTACATTAACCAATGTTCCACTGTACTTAATTTAATGATAGCCTATTTCTGTATTTCCCTACCCCCACCCCCAAATGCTCTACTCTTTCACTTGTTAGTGCTTGTCAGATCAGGTCAGGAAGTCAACCTAAGACTCCCAAGACCACAAGACAGGACAGGCAGAAGTTGGTTCTAAGAGACCACATCTATCTGTCTTGTCCCGAAAAAAAGCCCATAGGCTACAATTATTTCCTTCATGTCCAAAAACCTGCTGATCATTTTATAGAACTACCAGTTTATCAGAAGCAGTAGATCAGTTCTCGGGGTCTTTTTAGAGACAGAATGCCAAAAGAACATTATACAATTCAATCGTAGGACTGTAGAAACATAAAAATATGGCTTATACTAAGTGAGACAATTGGTCTACCTAGACCAGTGAGGGCCAACCTTGGCACTCCAGGTGTTCTTGGACTTTTATTACCAGAAGCCCAAGTCAGAACTCCTACTGATCAGGGTTTCTGGGAATTGAAGTTTAAGAACACCTGGAGTGTCAAGGTTTACCATCACTGACCTAGAACAATATTATCAGCACTAGCTGGAAGCCATTATCCAGAATTTCAGGCTTCTTCACCCATTCTCTGATGGTAAACCATCCAAATGCTAATGCAACCTTATTTAGTTTCAAAAAACTAAAAAGATTGTTTGCATTCAGGCAGTATTGTAGAAATTGTTTGAAGGCAAGTAATGCAATGTGGGGTAACATTAAAAGAAGCTGAAAGCAATTTGAGAAGTAAAACAAGATTCATCCAGAAGCCTGATCAAGTATAGCTATTTCTCAACTGGACTTCTGACAAACCCACTGCTCTTCTCTGTAGCCGTAGTTGGGGGCCTTCAGCTTTCCACACATTTGGGGCTAAAACTCCCACAACCCTTTCCAGCTAGCTAGTCTTCAGTAAATAAAACTCCAAAACATTTGAAGGGCCAAAGCCTCCTCACCTCTTTTTCTTTTGCCAAAGAACTACAGTATCATAAAATACCCACCACATCCTTAAGATTGATCTATTGTGTATATTCATCTGTCTTCCTCCTCTTCTTTGTGCATTTTTAAATGTCTGTTGTACCAAATATCCACACACACACACACACACACACCCCGGTGTTCTATGTTAGTGATTGTCACATTCCAAGTTCTGAGGCTTTCATTACATGGAGTTGTCTACCTAATGTGTGTGAACTGTATTTATAGTTGTGTGGTTCTCTTTTCCCACCCTTTCCTGTAGACATCCATGCTTGAGGGCAATTAGGGCTGACTTTATTATTTGAAAGAATGAGAAAGCTACTTCAAGTTGCAAATTTGGAGCATTATAAAAAGACAGTTGGTTCTTGGATTTTTGTTTCCTATCATTGCATTGTTATCTTTTAAGATGGTGAGAAGTGCTATTCTGTTCTGTTAATTTCACCAGGAATGAATTACTGTATTTTATTGTTATTTGATGTGGATTCAGTGCTCATGTCAAAGAGATGAGCCAAAGAGCCAACACTGTCTGCATCTGCAGACATTTCTGTGGACATGTGGCAGGCATGACTAGGCACCAGAGTGCACAGAATACTGTTTATCTTCCCACCAAAGTGGTAACTATTTATCTACTTGCAATTTCTTGTTTTTGAACTGCTAGGTTGGAAGGAGCTGGGTCAGAGACAGGAGCGCAATCCATCGTGCAGTACTCGGGTCTTGAACTGCTGACCTGCCAACCTTCCAATCATCAAGTTCAGCATCTTAACCACCAAGCCACCACAGTCCTACAGATGGGTGGTATAGATATCCAATAAACAAATAAAGAAATTTTACAAATAAGAAGTGCTATTGGATTTGTTTCTTGTCCATTGTGTTCAAGCCGAAGAAAATACAAAGTGGAGGGAAGAAGATGCTTATGATCTACGAAATTCTGGACTGTTAAAGCCATATACTAAAATAGAAGGTTTGCAGTTTTATGTAGTATAAAAATGCCATGATGAGAGCTAAAAGTAGTAATTATGGACACTGCACTTTAAGAATGATAATAACAAAGTGGAAAAAGTTCTGAGGAGGACAACAAGGATGGTCAGAGGACTGGAAACCAAACCCTATGAGCAAAGATTGAAGGAACTATGCATGTTTACCCTTGAGAAAAGGAGACATTTTTACAAACACTTGAAAAATAATCATAAAGAGGAGGAGCAAGAACTGTTCTTGGACATTTCAGAGTGGAGGATATTTACTAATGGGGGTCAAGTTACGGTAAGCCAAGTCTAGACTGAATATTAGAAAAAACATCTTCATTGTTAGAACAGTACAACAATGGAGCCAATTACTTTAGAAAGTGATGAGTGCTCCAATGCTGGAGGCATTTAAGAGAAAATTATACAACCATCTGTCAAACCAGCTTTGTTTTGGATTCCTGCATTGAACAGGGGGTTGGACTCAATGGCCTCATAGGCTATTTCCAACTCAATTGGTCTATGGTTCTATGATTTTATATACTAAAATAACTTTTGTGCTTTGGGGTAGTATGCACCTTGACTTGCTAGGTGCAAAATTTTCTGTTCTGCTTAATATTGGGCTGCCCTAAAGTCAAAAGCATCTGATATTCAACAGCATGCTTCCAACAGAAGTCATTCTTTTGGACTATAAGTCCCAGAATCCACCAGTTAGATTACTACCATAATCTTTTACAATCTGAAATGTAAGAAAGTAATGCTCCCAATTCATATAGTCACTATGACAATTAGGCTTATTGTTCATGAATTTGATTCATACTTTTAAAAGAGATGTAAATTGGTGGCCTGTTGTATGGATAGCTCGATGAGCTGAGTATTTGGCTGTGGAGCCAGAGGTTGGGAGTTCAATTCACTACTAAGCTTCTTGGGATCGGAGCCAGTCTACATAGTCATGGACAAGGTGCACAGCCCCAGAGTGCCTCCCCACCCCTAGGACGGCACTGGTAAACCACTTCTGAGTACCATATGCCTAGGAAAGCTTCATAAATCAGGATGTACTTGACAGCACATAGTAATAATAATGATTTATAATATTGTTTAATTGGTTGCCTTTGCTACACATTAGCACATTCTGTCCCTTAAAATGAAAAGGTTGGTCAAAACGCTAATCTATCCACATGGCAAAAAACCGGATTACCTTTCCATTGTGTTTAAACTGGACGAAAAAAAAAAAGGGAGAGAGCAAGCTTACGATCCATGAAGTCCTGGTCTTTAAAGCCATATATTAAAATAGAAGGTTTGTAGAAGATTTATGTGGTATAACTATGCCACTACAAGGGTTAGATTTAGTGGGTGAGAAGGTGTTTTGTATCTGCTACCACAATGACCTCTACTGGAGAATCTGTATGGCAAATACTGCCTTCAGCAAAGATCTGGGTTCTGTTCTGTCTAGGCCCATGATGGCGAACCTTGGTACTCCAGATGTTCTTGGACTTCAATTCCCAAAGGCCCAAGCACCCTGTGAATCCACACGAATGAGTTTACTGCGATCCATCCGGCCCACACTGCCCTCGTCACTCCTGGAAGCGGAAGTAAAATGCGCCCGTACGGGAGCGACGAGGGCAGCGCGGGCCAGATGAATCACAGTAAACCCATCCATGTGGATTCACAGGGTGCTTGGGCTTCTAGGAAATGAAGTCCAAGAACATCTGGAATGCCAAGGTTCACCATCATGGGTCTAGGCTAATGAGACCCCAATATTCTACAGCATTGCTCGTATCATCAGGAATGTTCCTTTTACAAGACTGCTTCCATTTTGTCCTATAAATAAATAAATGTTGCTTCTACTGTATAGGGAACTCACAATTTAACACTAACATGAACTGCACTGGTGTATCGTGAGAGATTTCAAGCAGGGAATCCTTTGCAGGCGCACCCCCCCAATAACGGACACAGACAACATTGAAAGTGGATAACAGCATCGGGCCACATTTATTGATTCAATGCCCTAGTCCGAATTATAAATTTGTATTGGTAAAACGACCAATCATAATTCATAAGGCAAGCAGGCCGAAGTAACACTGGTAAGGTACCACCCCAAAATTGCCAACGGCAATTGGTTACAATGTATCAATTTGTATCAATTTGTTTGTTGACAACAAACAAATTGTTGACCGTAGTCAATAACTAACTCATGACCCCACCCTCTGACGCGTATCCGTGAAATCACAGGGGTGATGCATGCTGGTTAGCAATCGTCATCACCCCGTCGCCTGGTTCGTCGTTGACCGGACAACGTTTAACTAATTTATTCCTGTCTAGTGTTGTCCAGTCAATTGCGAACCTGCCGGATACCTGTGGGTCATACTGTTTACCTTACCAGTGCTACCCGCCAATGTGACCAAAGTCAACGTTAGGAACATAGAAAGACCCCTATATCAAACCATAGCAACAGTGTGGGATGGGCAAAAAAACCAGGACCCGGAAGCCAATATGGGTCCCAGCCAAAAATTCCCACCCGGCCCCGAAGCGACCAAAATATCACACTGTTAACTAGGGAGGGGGTGGAGGGGAAAAAACTTCTCCGCTCCGTCGCTGAGGTAAAATGGCAGCTCGGCTGCCTCGTGGCCACCCCTTTTATCAGGGAGCTGGCCACGCCCCTAACTACCCGGATTCTCTGTCCTGTGGGGGGGGGCCCGCAAAGGGCGCGGCGGCCATTTTGGCGCCGCGCTTGCATTGCAGGCGCACCCCCCCAATAACGGACACAGACAACATTGAAAGTGGATAACAGCATCGGGCCACATTTATTGATTCAATGCCCTAGTCCGAATTATAAATTTGTATTGGTAAAACGACCAATCATAATTCATAAGGCAAGCAGGCCGAAGTAACACTGGTAAGGTACCACCCCAAAATTGCCAACGGCAATTGGTTACAATGTATCAATTTGTATCAATTTGTTTGTTGACAACAAACAAATTGTTGACCGTAGTCAATAACTAACTCATGACCCCACCCTCTGACGCGTATCCGTGAAATCACAGGGGTGATGCATGCTGGTTAGCAATCGTCATCACCCCGTCGCCTGGTTCGTCGTTGACCGGACAACGTTTAACTAATTTATTCCTGTCTAGTGTTGTCCAGTCAATTGCGAACCTGCCGGATACCTGTGGGTCATACTGTTTACCTTACCAGTGCTACCCGCCACACGGAGGGGCTTCAAAGAAGACCTGACGCCCCCACCCAGACCGTCAGCTCGGTCGACAGGCCTGCTCGCCAATCACCCAACAGGAGGTCCATACCTCCTCGCGACAGGTGGACCCCATCCCTTGCATACAAGTCATAATTTTGTAGGCTAATATCGGGGTGATGACTGACCCGTCCCCAAGCCCCGTTGGCAAGAAACCGCGCCACCACCCTGTTGACCGTGCGCCTAGCGCGGTCAAGGGCCAGGAGGTGAACGCCCCCTCTATAAGAAAGGCGCGGAATAATGTCCAACCAAATCAGGGTTGTGGCAGGCCAGACATAATGCAAGGAGGCGAGGTCCCCGCAATTCGCATGCATGAGCGATAAGCCGGTGACCTGGCCCAAATCAGTGCCCCCCAGGTGGATGATGAGAATGTCAGGCAGGTCAGCACTCAGGCCAGAAAAAGGAAAGGCCGCAGCTCCCGCCATAACATCCCTGGCTTACCATGCCATGTGAGACTGGCGTGTTCACCCAGTCCCAGTCGGGGTCCCCACTCTGTCGCCGCAGCGTAACGCGCTGCCCTGTGCACATAGCTGTGGCCCACCAGCCATACTGTCACCGGTGTAATACAACACCCAGGGTCTGTAAGAAATTGAGAAAATTGAGAAAAAGACGGTAAGGTGACTGGATTGGTACTCATGGCGGGAGTGGGCGCACATAAAACTGAAAACATTGCGAGCCCCACCTCCCCATGCTGCGTATGTCAGCCCCAGAGTACCCAAAAGCAGCTGCTGTAGAGGCTGCACCAATACGGAATGAATGTGTGCCCAAACGGGCACCTGGTAGGCCCACCTTGGTGAGGGCTCTGGCTGTCACCTTCCAAAAATGAAATTTAGTAAGGGGAGACCCATCTTGGTGACAGAAAAACGGGCCGTGGTGCCTGCCACGCAGTGCCAGGAATTCCTGTAGGGCACCAACCGGACAGATGTCTGCCAAATAACACCGTAGCAGTCTTACACCACTGCCTACGCCATGCTGATCTGTCTTAGAGGAGCGTATCCTCAACTGGGCCCAGTCTTTGGCAACATAGACATCCTCGAGTTCCAGTGCCCTACACCTGCATCCGCCTTATACAGCATCTCAAGCTCGCTGTCGCGGAGCGCTCCAAAAAGGCCACCGTTGTAGCCGCAGGAAGTGGGCTGCCTCATTTCCAAAACAGAGGCCAGGCCAGCCCCGGGCCAATTGGGTAAAAACCCTGGGAAAATCTTGCATCCGCCTTACTCAGCATCTCAAGCTCGCCGATGCGGAGGGCTCCAAAAAGGCCACCGTTGTAGCCGCATAAAGTGGGCTGCCTCATTTATCAAAACTGAGGCCAGGCCAGCCCCGGGCCAATTGGGTAAAACCCTGTAAAACTCTTGCATCCGCCTTACTCAGCATCTCAAGCTCGCCGACGCGGAGGGCTCCAAAAAGGCCACCGTTGTAGCCGCATGAAGTGGGCTGCCTCATATATCAAAACAGAGGCCAGGCCAGCCCCGGGCCAACTGGGTCATAAACCCCCTGGGTAAATGGGGTGGCGGTCGCCCAGGAAACGCCCGGGCACGCGCACCCACCCCTCCCAACATGTCTCACCCGGAAGTCATTGGTGCTGTCCACACGACCTCCCACTTTGGCCCTAAAAGCCAACCCGACAGCTGAGATGCTATGGTGCATGGTGCAAGGCCCTGGGGATACAGGTAAATCGTGAACCGCAGAACATGGGATACTGAAAAAGGCCAGGTTCCTGGCAGTCAGAATCGGGTACATAATACTCTAAGGAACTACATGCGTGGTGATACGCCTTACTCATGCATGGCGCTAGTGACAGGCCAATCGCCCGGTTCACCTCTCCTTGCCAACGGTCCATCTCACATCCGGGAGTGGCGAGGGAAATTCCTCCGCATCCGGGGGCCGAGGCACGGAACCGGGAGATCTGCAGGCGGGACAAAGCAGCAGCAATATCATTATCAACCCTTGGGACATGCCTTGCCCTGAAGGGAACGTTGAGGCACAGGTTGCATAACACAAATCAACTAACTAGCTCCATAACCCCGGGCGATTTGGAATTCAGTGCAGTGACGATGCGGAAAACAGCCGCGTTGCCATGCCAAAGTTGCACACCGAGTTGGCCCACCCCTTGCCCCATAGCATCAAAGCACCCAGGATAGGGAAACATTCCAGATACGTGAGACCCTGCAGGCGACCCTTGCCTGCCCAGGATGGTGGCCACCCACCATAGGCCCACTTCCAATTGACGTACATCCCAGAAACCCAGGAATCCTGAGGCATCGGACTGCATCTAAAAGCAAGGGGGAGCCAGGAAATCAGACCCCAAAATGACACCCCGTTGAACTACCTCTGGATCTGTGGCCAGACAAGCACGTCTGCCCCGATACCCCGGGTAAATCTGAGCCTGTGGTGGGGCCTGGATAATCCTGCCATAGCGTCGCACCAGCGCAGAGCAAATGCCCTGCCCGGTGCGAAGACCCTGCCAGCGAAACTGGGGTGACCATGTAGCACCAGAAGTTCCCTCAGTGATGCCATGCACTCTGCCAGCTAGACCGCGACAAGGGCCACTAGCCTTGACACCTTATCCCGCTGCAACCTAGAATCCTGCGCTATCGTGTTGCTCTCCACCCCAGGAATACTAGCTGTGGAGATGGGCCCTCGGTCTTTTCGGGCGCTAAAGGGACACATAGTTCCTCCATTAGCGTCTGAAATGTGTTGAGGAGACGTGGGTACGTGTCCCAGCCCCGTTCAGCCCCGAATAAAACCATCCAGGGAATGGGCTACAGACCGGGACCCTGACCTGCGGACAAAAGCGCAATCTAGGAAAGTGGTGAAACGCTCGAATACCGAGCCCCAATGGAATAGCCAAAAGGCATGGCATCATTGAAATAATACGCTCCCCGGGACGGGGGTGCCGGGACAGTGCCACGACCCTGCCCGCATAGACCATTTTGTCAAAGCTGGCAGCGGCCACCTCCTCCCTCCCCTTAAGGGATAAAAGATTGGGGGCATCCTGAGGGGACCCGTTACCCATGAAAAGGATCCGGAACCCCTGCCTAAACCCTGAAGGAGGTAACCCGCATCCTCTCCCTTCAGATACCATGTGAGCCAACGCCCCAACATGTCCACCTCAAATGGGGAGGGAGCCCTTCGGTGAACTAGATCCATCTGGGGCAGTCTTGCAAGCCCCCTATCTGCCCCACCCTCTGCCCCGCATCCTTCTATGCCTGGGACAGGCAGAGGCCGCATGGGGGCCAACACAGGTAGGAAATTCCTGTGTGTATATACAAGTCCTCCCATTAGAGGAGCCATTGGACAAGAAAGTCCAGCACGGCAGGCGGGCTGGAACCCCCCGCCCCGCCCCATGGCCGGTGACCTATGCTGGGGCCGCCCGCTGAACCGCATGCCCACAATGGTATATCTCCCCGGGCACAGGGCGCGTGGGCGTAAAGTACAAAAGCCGCAGGCTCTGGCCTGGCTCATCCTGCCTAATCCCCAGGGTGTGGGGGAATCCGCCTAGGCATTCCTTGTCACAAGCCAACCACGCTGGGCCCGGAAAGTAAACCATCGCCCGGCAGATGTTGTCCAACTACAGGACCATCGGAATTGCCAGATCCGGCCGGGCCCTAAGGTACACCGCCATGCATATGATGCAGGCCGGCGACCATTGGCCCACATACTTGGTGGCTTGCGACAACGTGCCTGCCACTATCCTTTTCATTCCGCCCCTCCATCTCTCCTTGGTGGGCACCTTGTTTAGGAGTGAAAAGATATCCACATACTCCCCCCGCCAAATTTACTCCCTGGCGGCCTGTGCCAAGTGGTCACTAGCAGTAAGGAATAGGAGCTTAGACCAACCCGGCCACCCCAAACATGCCCCTCAGGGTAGGGAACACCCCCCACCACGGGGCCCCGGGGATGTGTGTGGATGTACTCGCTTACACCGTATACTCACATGCTGCACCCCCTCGGGCCGCCCCCACCGGGGGTTCCGGCCCACTGGGGGCGTCGGAGCTCACGACCGACGTAGAGCTCATCACCGGGGCTTGACCCACACCTGGCTGCTGGCTGGGGAGCTGCGAGGCAGTGGCCGAAAACCGCGCCACGCGCCTGCAGCAGCTCAACCCTCCCTGTCGGCTGTTGTCCTCCTGCCGACAGCGCCTCGAAAGGAACCCCAAAAGGGGGGGGCGCCTGACCGGCCCGAGCCAACGACGCTTCAAGGGCCACACGGCGAGCCATTAAGGCTTCCCCGGTGACCTGGGGCCAAGGGCCGGCCGGCCCGCACGTTCCAGACGCGGGTACAGGTCCCTGTACCCCAGGACCCAAATATGGCCATTGGCCAATACCGAAGCCCGGCAGGGTCGGTAGAGAAACCTGCCAAGGCAGGGGGCCGCACCGCCCCCCAAGGCTAGAGGGCCCCGGGGGAGGCGGCGACCCAAGAGCAGCAGGCCCAACCTGGTGGGCAGATGCAGGAGCGGTGTCCATCGCTCGCGGGCCGCGGGCCGGATCCCCTACCGCGCCCGCACTCTGTTCGCCCGCTCCGGGCCAAGGGGCAATAGACCCCATTCCGCCGATCCCGGCAGGGGCAAAGGCGGCTGCTGAGGAGGCGGCACCGCGGTCCTCCGACCTGGGTTGCGCCTCCTGACAGCGCGAGCCGCGAGTAAAGGGAAGCCAAAAAGGAAAAAATCGCCGCCAAAGGCTTCCTGGTAAGTTAAAGAGCGACGGAGACACAGGGGAAAAAACTTCTCCGCTCCGTCGCTGAGGTAAAATGGCAGCTCGGCTGCCTCGTGGCCACCCCTTTTATCAGGGAGCTGGCCACGCCCCTAACTACCCGGATTCTCTGTCCTGTGGGGGGGGCCCGCAAAGGGCGCGGCGGCCATTTTGGCGCCGCGCTTGCATTTGCAAATAATGGCCAAAAGTCAGATGTTCACCAAAGCAGTTATTTCAAATGAGCTGAAATCAATTTCTAGGCAACTTTCTTCCTTTATTCCTAGCAAAGATGACCCAGTTGACATTTGGCCTTCCAAAAGACTAAGCCAATGCAGGGCCGTAGCTAGGGGGAGCCAGGGGGGCAAAAACACTCCTGAGCTAACAACCCCCCCCCCCAACCCAACCCACAATGCCAATGTTATATATGTGAGTGTGACATTGTTGCCCCTCCTGGAAAATTTTTGCCCCTCTTGAAAAAAAATTGCAGCATTGTCTGTGTCTGCAGATATTTCCGTGAACATGTGGCAGGTATGACTAGACACCGGAGTGCATGGAACACTGTTACCTTCCCACCAAAGTGTTCCCTATTTATCTATTTGCAATTTCTTGCTTTCGAACTACTAAGTTGGCAGGAGCTGGGACAGGAGTTCACTCCATTGTGCAGCACTCAGGTTTTGAACTACTGACCTGCCAACCTTCCAGTCATCAAATTCAGCATTTTAGCCACTAAACCACTGCAGTCCCTCTTATCACCCCCACCACCCCAGTTTACCTGGGATATAATAAAAAGGATGATCAGTTGCCAGGGAAATAGGCAAAACCTGGATGGGGGAAAGGAGGGAGAGAGAAAGGCACTGGCCATTGTGTCTGGGAAATTCTGAGAATTGTAATCCAGAAAAGGAACCTTTCCTGATCTCTGATTAAAGAACAGCACCAAGAAAAGAAAGAAGGCACTTAGTTGCAGGGAAGTAGGAAAAACGGACTGGGAAAAAGAGCAGGCAGTCCAAGAGGAGTCTCTAAAAATCAGACAAGTGATGAGGAAACAGAACTAGAGTTTGGGCCAAAGGTGTTCCCACATGGGCATTTTTTTGCTTCCGCTTCCGGGAGTGATGAGGGCGGCGTGGGCTGGATGAATTGGCGTCAGGGGCTAGATTAGGCCTCTGGGCCGTAGTTTGGGCACTCCTGGTTTAAACAGAGAAAATGGCAGCCTAAAATCTATCTCATCCTGTTGCAACACAGATTGCAAGGTGCATTTTATCTCCGCTTCTGGTGAGAGGAACCACGTGACCGGCCCACTGAACCACGTGACTGGCCTGTGACCCAGAAAGTTTGGGCACCCCTGCTTTAAGGGTAAAATCCCGCTCTCTATGAGAGTTTTCAAGGTTATACTTGCCAAGGAGGAAAGGTCACTCCAGCAAAATAAGCCTTCACTACCAGAGGTAAGCACCAAGAAAGGCACCAACACTTTCTTGCTTGCTAACCTTTGATAACCTGTCCAAAAATGGTTTATTCCCATTTCTGGCATATCCATTATGAAATAATTGAAAGTCATGCAGGTGAATGTAATAACATGAACTTATCTAATATAAGGAGCTGAATCTTCCATAGTAAATGTTCATCCCTCTTTATAGCACAAAGATTTTGAAATGGTATGTTTAGCATTTAAGCATGGCACTAATTTCAACACTTTAAAAGGAAATTTACAAGAAGACAAAGTGTGTATTAGCCTTGATATGCACAGCTTGGGTTTTCTAAAATAATTGAATCTCCTATAATTCCCTAGCCAACGTAGCTGGTGGTCAGATTTATTAAGCATTGCTAGAAGTTGTAGTTCAAAATACTGTATAACTTTTCTAATCTCTGTATTTCTGTCTCTCTGTCAATCTATAAGAAAGTGGTATTGCTAATGTATTTAACTAAGCATGTCTCTATTGTATATGGGTGTCATTAGCTCATTTTATAAGCACAAATGACATGAAAACGCATTAGTCCACTTTCTACAGAAAGGCAATGCAGATGTTTATGTCAGCAACTTTAGAGACCTCATAAATATCATCAAACTCTCAGTGTCTTAAGCTACTCAACTGCTACATGACTGAAACATTGATTTAGCACAGGGGTGCTCAACATATGGCCCATGGGCTGGACCTGGCCTGCAGTGTCATTCCATCCAGCCTGTGCCCTGCTACGGTTTGGCATTATGCACATGCCAAGCCAGGTGGAGGGGGAAAGGACAGCGGTGCCAGCAGTGGAAGTGTCGTTCCTGGGTCTGCTCTGGCGGAACACAGGCAAGGACAGTCAGGACCCCACCTTCACCCATGGCAGACCAGTAGGCAGGGAAGCAGTGGTGGCGGTAGCATGGGGGGGGAGTGTTTGTGGGCTGTACTGATGGCTTAGGGGGAGTGTTGGCAGCAGTGTTGATGGCATGGGGGGAGTGTTTGCAGGCCATACTGGTGTTCCCACCACCACCGGTGTGTGTGTGTGACACCTGTCCCCCATGCCAACAGTCTGAGTGGGTGTGATCCAGCCCCCAGCTTTAAAAGGTTGAGAACCCCTGATTTAGCAGATTCAGAATAACCAGAATTGGGTGGTGTTTGCTTTTTCATTTTTGCATTATAATCCCAGCTATGCTGACTTTGGAATTTTAGAAGATATAGTCCCAAAAAAGACAACCTTTCTCATCTCTCAAAGAGATACTTTGGACAGAAATCAGATTGTAACACCAATAAAGGAAGAAAAGATGGAACCTTAACTGGTTGGGCTTATCAAGAAACCCAGAATCAAAATCTACTCAAGCCTGCACTGAGGGAAATCAATTCCTCCAAGCCCTGAAACCTCATCAGGAAAATCAGCAGAGTGGCTCCTTTCATGTGAAGCACCTCATCAGTTAGAAAGCTTTAGAATAGTTAAACTGTAAGAACTCCATCATTAACACTGCTTCACAAACCAGGATAATTGCCCATGGTCTGTATGGCAACTGTTATAGCTGAATTGATAATCAGGCTCCAGCTACATTGTTCTACTGTTATAAATACTATGAATATAGGAGAAACATTATATTACCTACAAATACAGTGCATTATATAAAGATAGTAACTTTTAAAGCAGGCTATATTGTCTGAAATTGAGCTAACGAGATCTTCAACAAGGTCTTTAACAAGATCACGACTCCTGCTCTTGTAAAAGTTAGTCATGACAAACATCGCATACTGAAACACACACTTATGAGAGAATAAACCCCAATGCAACCAGTGAGATTCACAGCACGGTATCATAAAGCATGCCCTGTTGAAACCTGTAAATTAGTCAGAATTAGTTTGTGTCATTGCTTTCAATGAGATTTAGCCTTCAATAATTCTAGTAGGCACAGGGCCATGGTATTTTGTGACTGTCTGAAGCAACATTACCCAACTAATATAACCAGAATCAGAAGTTATCAATTTTGGAAGTTATCAGTTTTATTTACTCTTTCCATTCAGATTACAAGGTTTACTTCCTGATGTGATCATTTCCAGTTCTCTGAGTTAAGAAAAAACATTTCATGAACTTAGTTTTCTCGGTGATCATGCTATGCTGTTAAACTCCATGCGTATGCATTTTTAGAAGAAAAAAAGATCCTGAGGTTGTTTATTTGTCTCTACTTTGCATTTAAGACAAAAATATTGTGACCCACTTATCCATGTGTAAGCACTGCTCAATGTGTCACAACTTAATTTTGAGTAAATATGCACTGCTGCAAAATGATGCATTATCTCATTTTCATTGTTTGCCTAAGCAAATGGAAAACAGTGTTTTCATTTGACAGATTTCTACACACAATTGCTTGTGAGCAAACCTTATTGAACTCATGGTGCAGATTAACTGTAGAACAGGATCAGGCTGCAATCCTAATCTGTGGAACAGAGTATATCAATAGCTATGTGCATCTGAATAGATGTACACCTGTAAAAAGATGTACAGAACACTGTTGCAAATAACTAAATTAATATTACTCTATTACCATATCATTACTTTAACATAGCTTTACTTTAACATTACTATGCCACAAGTTACAATTGTGGAGGGCAGGCTGGACTCTATACAGGCATGCTATGCAAATCTAGGCTTTGTTTTCACTTGCCAAACACTAGTTCTTTAAAAGAAAATAAAGGACAATCTTTAACAAGATTGCTGGGGTAGACCGAAAGAGCTTCCTCAAAGATTGTGGTATTTATGAACCACAATCGGTCATACCCTGGTAACGGCAACCTTGTGTTGCCAGATAATCTTTCTCACTCTAGGTGAGGTGAAAGGAACTGCAGAATGAACTCACTAAAAGGTCCCTTCATTTTGGCAGTTTCACATTTGACCTAGACATGGAAGAAGAGGAAGCAAGATTCTTATTCGGGTGTACCAAAAAAACCAAGAACAGCTTAATAAACAGGTGTCCTACCTGAATTCAGGGAGGAGGTTTTGCTGCAACCCATAAAATGCTGCAGAAAGGGTGACCATCCAGGTAGGTTTGTAATTTCCATTCTCACACTCCAGGTATGGAGAGGACCATTTGATGTGGCTCTTCTCCACAGAGTGGGCATCCTTTTTTTTCAAGTTGCCCTCCAAAGCCTTTGAACCAGGACCAGAGGCCTTCCGGTGCTGGTGTGGCCTCCACTTGCGCTTCAAACCATGGAACCATTCCATTTCACCAGATGAGACGTTGGCAAGGTGGTGAGCAACTGAAGACAGGTCCTGCAGCAAGATCTGGCTGTCCTGACGGCTGGCTTGGAGGAAGACCTGAGGAGCAGAGGACAAGGGCTCCAGGTTGAAGGTGATGGCAGCCCTGGAGATATTGGGATCCCCTTCCAGCAAGCTTCGGATCAACACTTGGTACCACTCAATGTCCCCCTGCAAGTTCTGTTCCCGGGATTTATTGCTCTGTAGAATCATATTGAGAAAGTTGGTGGCATGGAGGAGAGTGTCCAGCGCATCATGCAGGGATGGGTGGGAAGCCAGCAGGCGAGACTTCCCAGCCCAGCTGGCCAGCTCGTATCTCCCGGAGCAGTTGGCACGCTTCAGCTGCCGAGAATCGCCTGTGTAGAGGAAAGAAACCACGCTGGGGGGCACTTCTTGGGTCAACCTCTGTGCCAAGATGGTCCCCTCTTCTTCCGCCTTCCCCTCCTCGAGGAGAGATTTGACCCGGGGAGAGGAAGGGAGAGGCGTGCTCTTGGCATGGTTATAAACAGATGTTTTGGCTTTCACAGGTTTCCCCTTGCTAGGCGCTGCCTGCCCTTGGCTGGCATCAACCCCACACCCCAGAGAAGCCACGATGAGCAGGAGCAGCAAAACCAGGGTGGGGGGTGGCAAACCCATGTCCTTCACTTGGGCAAGGAGAAGGCAAGTTCGTACCGATCTGCACACAACCACCTAAAAAAACCAGGAGGCGTGTGAGGTTGTTGATGAGTCCCCAGCATTAACACCCACGCATCTCAAAATAATAGTCATAATAATAATAATAGTAATAATCACGCCCCGGGGGAAGCAAAGAGCCGAGGGGCGCCGGTTAAGGGGCCTCGGGATCACCTGTAGCGAGCGAGGCTTCCTGCTGGGTCTGTGTCTCCGGGCATGACGCCGCCTGTGCCCCTGGGCTCCCAGCGGAGGCTTACATCCCTCCCGGCCACTGGGGCGATGCTGCTATAGTTAGCCTGCTTACGTGGAGGGACCGGAGGTTGGGTGCTCTGGGCGCTGGTGCTCCTCCGCCATGCGCCGCAAGGTGTTTCCCAAGCGCTGCTGCCTGGGAGTCCGCCTTTGGCCGCCGCCGCCCGGGAGGCTCCTCCTGGCTCCATCATGCCGCCCAAGCGGCGCGATCCTCTCCAGCCCGCGATCGCCCCGCGAGGATTTCGGGCATCGTCTCCCAGGGGGGCGGCAGCGGGGGTGGGGGGAGGAGAGCGGCGGTCCCTGCCCCAGGAGAAGCGCAGGGGAGCCCAGGAGGGGCTGTTGGGGAGCGGGGAGGGTCTCTCGGTGGCGCGGGAGGAGCCGCCCTCCCCAGCTCGCCCGTCGGAGGCTGTCAATGAGACCGCTTTGCTCCCAAGCAAGCAAGCAAGCAAGCAAGCACCCACCCACCCCGGCCGTCCCCTTCCCTCATAGGTGTGCTCCAGACGCCTTGAGTGCTCTATGGCCGCCTCCGCTGTCAATCAAGGAACAGCCATTTGGGGCTCCAGGGAAAGGAGCTGTCCCCGGTGCTGAGCCGGGAGGCGGAGGAGGGCGCTTGGCGGGTGTCTCGCCCTCACCTGCGACCTGGGGGGCTGCGGTGGCTCAGGGGTTAAGAAGCTCGCCTTGTCTGCTGGCAGGAGGGCACGTCGACAGTTCGAGACCCGGGTACTTCATGACGGGATGAGGTCGTCTGTCCCAGCTCCTGCCATCCTAGCTGTCCGAAAGCAAGACATTGCAAGTACAGTCGGTCAATAGGGACCCCTTGGGTGGGGAAAAGATCTTGGGGACATGAAAGGAGCCTTATTCTGGAGTCCCCTGAGTGGAGTTCCTCCAGCAAAAATCCTTTCAACCCAGAAAGCACCTCTGTGTGCTTCTGACACAATAAAAATAAACCTGCAAACTCGGGGAGTGGGGGGGGGGAGAGACCTGCGCTTTGCAGCTACTCTTCTACAATGCAGGGAGGGACCGCTTTTCAGCTTGCTCGCTTTGGATCTCTTCCCCAATGCTCGCCGTCTTGCTAGACTTGCTGTGCATTCCAGTTTCGAAGGACTGGAGCACTTAGTTCTCAGAAAGGCATGGCGTCTGTTTGTTTAACAATAGCAATAACACTTGTATACCGCTTAGTGCCCTCTCTGGGAGGTACACAAGTTAACTAGCATTTGGCCCCCAACACGCTGGACACTCATTTTACCAACTTCCGAATGATGGAAGAGTTGAGTCAACTTTGAACAGTCAGGATTGAACTCACAATGTTTTGGCTGCAGTACAGCCGTTTCACCACTGCGCCACCAGGGGCTCTTGGTTCATGCAATAGCAGTTACATTTATATACTGCTCTGGGCGGTTCATAATGTAATTGGACTTTTGCCCCCAACAAGCTGAGTTGTGAGTCCTCATTTTACTGACCTCAGAAGGATGAAAGGGTTGAGTCAACCTTGATCCTGGTCAGAATCGAAGTCACAAGGTTTTGGCTGCAGTACAGCAGTTTAACCACCGCTCCACCAGGGCTCTTGGTTTATTTGATGATATTAATGAAGGAACTAGGGAAGAAACTAGGCGTAGTCAATCAGAGACCGGGGAAGTGGGACACCTAGCGGCGGAACAGGAAACACCTCTTTGAGGAAAAATTAAAGGTCAGGTGTGAGTTTGCGTGAAGAGAAATATTGTAGTAAGACTAACTCAGAAGTTTCTGTTTAGGGCAAGATTGTGTATCTTTTTGGAATGAGGGGGACAAATATAGAAATAAAATTTTATAGAGAGAATGACTATATAATGCCCCACTGGTGGTGGGTGCATTTTTGTGTTTTTTTTTCTTTTATATTGTATTACTATGTTGTAATTTTTATGTTTATAGTTGAAATATTTTTTTAAAAAAGAAATTCTGTTCAGCACTGAGGAAAATATTTTCCCCATCCTTCCTAATATGCATTCCTTCCTTCCTTCCTTCCTTCCTTTCATTTTGAAACATACAGACCTACATTAGACATTTCCACATTATCTGCTAGTGGGAATCAGCTTTAATCCTTGTGAGAGAGTGGCAGACTCATTTCATTGTGGCAGTGCTGCATTTAGGATCTGTGGGCCCCTAGGCTGAACCTTTGGCACGGGCCCTACCGGGGAAAGTAATTTTTTTAAAAATTAACCTACAAAAACCGCATTTCCAGCAATTATCCAATTAAAAACTGAAAAAATAAATGTCATTGCGCTCAGTGTTTTCTGATTTAAAAAATTGACGTAGAATCACATGGTGTGGAGCCCCCTTTGTGGTGCAGGCCCATAGGCTGCAGCCTAGGTAGCCTATGCTTAAATCTGGCCCTGCATTGTGGAGAATAACCCACATCACTTGATGTCTGGTCTATATCAGAGAAAATCTGTAATTTTTCATCAAGTACTGCAGCCAATAGTTGGGTTTTTTAAAAAAAATTATATTTGATATTTTGGGAGTACTTAGACTTTTGTTGTATTTCACATATGCTGTCAAGGAAATGATATTGTATTATAATCGGGAGTTTGGTCCTGAACCTTCTGTTACAACCTTTCTGGAAACTTCCAGTATATTAGGCAGTACAAAGAATAAGGCAGTGATGGTGAACCTTGGCACTCCAGGTGTTCTTGGACTTCAATTGCTAGAAGCCCAAGTCAGCACTCCTGCTGATTAGGGCTTCTGGGAATTGAAGTTCAAGAACATCTGGAGTGCCAAGGTTCGCCATCACTGGAATAAGGGATGTCAATAAATTACTACTCTCATTTTGTTGTTGTTGTTCAGTCGCACAGTCGGTTCCGACCCTTTGCGACCCCATGGACCATTGCTCTCCAGGCGCCTCTGTCCTCCACCATCCCCCTCAGCCCTCCCAGCTCTGTGCCCATTGTGTCCACAATGCCATCTAGCCATCTCATCCTTGGCCTCCCCCTTCTTCTTTTGCCTTCCACCTTTCCCAACATCAGTGCCTTCTCTAGTGAATCCTCCCTTCTCATTTGATGTCCAAAGTATTTTAGCTTCATCTTTACTATTTGACCTTCCAGTGAGCAATCCGGGTTAATTTCTTCTAGGATTGACCTATTTGTTCTCCTCGCTGTCCAGGGCACTCTCAAAACCCTCCTCCAACACCACATTTCAAAGGCATCTATTCTTCTGCGTTCAGCCTTCCTAATTGTCCAGCTCTCACATCCATACATTACTACTGGGAAAACCATTGCTTTGACTATTCTAATTTTTGTTTTCAGTGTGATGTCTCTGCTTTTCACTATGTTCCCCAGGTTTCTCATTGCTTGTCTCCCAAGAATCAATCTCCTTTTTATTTCATGGCTGCAATCCCCATCTGCAGTGATCTTGGATCCTAAGAAAGTAAAATCTGTCACTGCTTCTACTTCTTCCCCATCTATCTTCCAGGAACTGATTGGGCCTGTTGCCATTATCTTGGTTTTCTTGATATTTAGTCTCAAACCAGCTTTTGCACTCTCCTCCTTCAGCCCAATCAAGAGATTCTTTAGGTCTTCCTCACTTTCTGCCATTAGGGTGGTATCGTCTGCATATCTCAGATTGTTGATGTTTCTCCCAGCGATTTTAATCCCATATTGTGATTCCTCCATCCGTGCACTGCGCATTATGTGCTCTGTGTATAGGTTGAATAAGCATGGTGACAAAATGCAGCCTTGTCTTACTCCTTTTCCTATTCCAAACCACTCTGTCACTCCATGTTCTGTCCTAACTGTTGCTTCTTGGTTCATGTACAGATTTCTCAGGAGGCATATGAGGTGCTCTGGTATTCCCATCTCTTTAATTACTTGCCACATCTTGTTGTGGTCCACACAGTCAAATGCCTTAGTGTAGTCAATAAAACAAAAGTATACTTGTTTCTGGTATTCCTTTGTTTTCTCCATGATCCAGCGTATGTTGGCGATGTGGTCTCTAGTCCCCCTGCCTCTTCTGAAACCTGCCTGCACCTCTGGTAATTCTCTTTCCACATGCTGCTGAAGTCTATCCTGTATTATCTTGAGCATCACTTTACTGGCGTGTGGGATGAGTGCGATTGTTCGATAATTTGAACATTCTTTGGCATTGCCCTTTTTTGGGATTGGGACGTATACTGATCTTTTCCAATCCTGTGGCCATTGTTTTGTTTTCCAAATCTGCTGGCATATTGAATGCAGTAATTTGACGCCATCGTCTTTTAGCGCTTTGAAAAATTCAACTGGGATACCATCATCTCCACTAGCTTTGTTGTTTGCAGTGCTCTTTAGGGCCTTTATGACTTCGCTCTCCAGGATGTCTGGCTCAAGTTCTACTTCTTCATCATTGTGATTGTCAGGAGTGTTGAGGTCCTTTTTGTAGAGTTCCTCTGTGTACTCTTTCCATCTTTTCTTAATCTCTTCTGCATCAGCTAGCTCCTTTCCTTCTTTGTCCCTTATCATGGTCATTTTTGCTTTAAATGTTCCCTTAATTTCCCCGATTTTTTTGAAAAGATCTCTGGTTCTGCCTCTTTTGTTGTTTTCCTCCATTTCTCTGCACTGTTCTTTTAGGTAGTTTTCTTTATCTCTCCTTGCTTTTCTTTGAAATTCTGTGTTCAAATGATTGTAGTTTTTCCTTTCTCCTTTGACTTTTGCGTTCCTTCTTTCCTCTGCTATTTTAAGAGCCTCATCAGACAACCACTTTGCTTTCTTACTCTTCTTTTCTTTTGGTATGGTTTTCTTTGCTGCTTCCTGCATGATGTCCCTCATCTCTGTCCATAATTCTTCTGGCACTCTATCTATTGAGTCTAAGCCATTGAATCTGTTCATCACCTCCACTGCGTATTCTTTAGGGATGTTGTCTAGGTGATATCTTTCTGGTCTCCATGTTTTCCTTATTTTCTTTAGTCTAAGCCTGAATTTTGCGATCAATAGGTTGTGATCTGAGCCACAGTCTGCTCCAGGTCTTGTTTTTGCTGACTGTATGGAGGTTCTCCATCTTTGGCTGCAGAGTATGTAGTCAATCTGGTTTCGGTGTTGGCCATCTGGTGATGTCCATGTGTAAAGTCGCCTCTTGTGTTGCTGGAAGAGAGTGTTTGCTATGACCAGTGCGTTCTCTTGGCAGAACTCTATCAATCTTTGCCCTGCTTCATTCTGTACTCCCAGACCAAATTTGCCTGTTATTCCCTCCACTTTTTGATTTCCTACTTTGGCATTCCAGTCTCCTAATATAATTTGGACATCATTTCTTGGTGTCTGTTCTATGAGGTGTTGTAAGTCCTCATAGAACTGGTCCATTGTGGCTTCATCTGCGCCAGTGGTTGGTGCGTATATTTGGATCACAGTGACATTGAAAGGTTTGCCTTGAAATCTAACTGACATCATTCTGTCATTTTTGAGATTGTATCCCATTACTGCTTTTCTCACTCTTTTATTGACAATTATGGCTACTCCATTTCTTCTAAGGTTTTCTTGCCCGCAGTAGTAGATATGATGGTTTCCAGAGCTGAATTCACCCATCCCTGTCCATTTGAGCTCACTGATGCCCAAGATGTCAATGCTTATTCTTTCCATCTCATTTTTTACCACTTCCAGTTTACCTTGGTTCATTGACCTCACATTCCATGTCCCTATGCAGTATTGCTCCTTGCAACATTGCATTTCCCCTCCCCCTTCCTGTCCCTCCCCTTCCTCCACTCTGTGGTGTTAAGCATCCTGTATCACCTAGCCTGCCCCTTTGTTTTGCCTTTTGTTTTGGTCCATAGGGTTCTCTTGGCAAGATTTTTGGCGTGGTTGCCGGTGTCTACGCCATTTTTCTCTCCTCATACATTGTATCACAGTTTTTAAAAGTTTAAAAACATTTAAGACAACATAATATCATGCATATTATCACACTTTAACAGTCTCTATGTCAGTTTCTATGTTTAGTCAGTATAAAGTCTCTATGTCAGTTGCTATATTAGGTCTTCTACATTTATATATCTACTACTTATCCTTTGCCTGGGTCTCTGGCTCTCCTCCTCCTCCTCACCCCCCATCCCCCTTGGGGGTGGTTGCCCGGCGGCGGCGGCGCAGGCCCCTTTGCCGCTCGCCCCGGCTCTCCTCCTCCTCTTCTTCACCCCCGGCTGGGGTGGTTGGCCGGCGGCGGCGGCGGCGCAGGCCCTTTTGCCACTCGCCCCGGCTCTCCTTCTCCTCCTCTTCACCCCCGGCTGGGGTGGTTGGCCGGCGGCGGCGGCGGCGGCAGGCCCCTTTGCCGCTCGCCCCGGCTCTCCTCCTCCTCTTCTTCACCCCCGGCTGGGGTGGTTGGTCGGCGGCGGCGGCGGCGCAGGCCCTTTTGCCGCTCGCCCCGGCTCTCCTTCTCCTCCTCTTCACCCCCGGCTGGGGTGGTTGGCCGGCGGCGGCGGCGGCAGCAGGCCCCTTTGCTGCTCGCCCCGGCTCTCCTCCTCCTCTTCTTCACCCCCGGCTGGGGTGGTTGACCGGCGGCGGCGGCGGCGGCAGGCCCCTTTGCCGCTCGCCCCGGCTCTCTTCCTCCTCTTCTTCACCCCCGGCTGGGGTGGTTGGCCGGCGGCGGCGGCAGGCCCCTTTGCCGCTCGCCCCGGCTCTCCTCCTCCTCTTCTTCACCCCCGGCTGGGGTGGTTGACCAGCGGCGGCGGCGGCGCAGGCCCCTTTGCCGCTCGCCCCGGCTCTCCTCCTCCTCATCTTCACCCCCGGCTGGGGTGGTTGGCCGGCGGCGGCGGCGGCGGCAGGCCCCTTTGCCGCTCGCCCCGGCTCTCCTCCTCCTCTTCTTCACCCCCGGCTGGGGTGGTTGGCCGGCGGCGGCGGCGGCGCAGGCCCTTTTGCCGCTCGCCCCGGCTCTCCTTCTCCTCCTCTTCACCCCCGGCTGGGGTGGTTGGCCGGCGGCGGCGGCGGCAGCAGGCCCCTTTGCCGCTCGCCCCGGCTCTCCTCCTCCTCTTCTTCACCCCCGGCTGGGGTGGTTGACCGGCGGCGGCGGCGGCGGCGGCAGGCCCCTTTGCCGCTCGCCCCGGCTCTCTTCCTCCTCTTCTTCACCCCCGGCTGGAGTGGTTGGCCGGCCAATGATTATACTTCATCATTGGCTAGTCTGGCTAGGACTGATGGCAACTGGAAATCAACATAAGAACATAAGAACATAAGAACAGCCTTGCTGGAACAGGCCACAGCCCATCCAGTCCAGCATTCTGTCTCACACAGTGGCTCACCATTTCCTTCAGGGTATTCCCAAGCAGATGCCTTCACCTGCTTAGGACTCCCTGGAAATGATATTGAGAGATATCCTGCCTATCTCTCCAACCCGGAGGTTGTCCTTAAGTATCCATAATTATAGCCATTGATACCCTTGTCCTCCATGAACTTGTCTAATCCTTTCTTAAAGCTGTCAAGACTGACAGCTGTCACCACTTCTTCTGGCAGGGAGTTCCATAGACCAGTAATCCTCTGGGTGAAAAAGTACTTTCTCTTATTTGTTTGAGAACTAGTACCCAAAAGTTTCATGGAGTGTCCCCTAGTTCTAGTGTTATGCGATAGGGAAAACAGTTTTTCCTTATCTACTTTGTCCACACCGTGCATGATTTTATAAACTTCAATCAGGTCACCTCTTAGACGTTGTCGTTCAAGAGTGAAGAGGCCCAACCGTTGCAGCCTCAGATGGTAAGGAAGGTGTTCCAGTCCCCTAATCATTCTGGTTGCCCTCCTCTGCACTTTTTCCAGCTCCATAATATCCTTCTGGAGGTATGGCGACCAGAACTGTACACAGTATTCCAGATGAAAGACTACGAGACCTCCCAGCAGTGTCTTAAGAGTAACTCACTTTTATCCTTCATTACACTTAGAATGGGGTTCGGAAAATGTGGGCTGACATTGATTTACCTAACCAATAAATATCACACTGCTAGACATAACTTATGTACATGCTGTACATCCTGCTGAAAGGATCTTATCTTGGCTAAAGAGCAGTGAGGATCAATGAACATACTCTGCAATGGCTCCTATTTGTTTTATGCTTCTTCCTCAGTGACTGACCTTCAAGGTGTTACAATGGTCTGTGGTCATGCAAATACTTGTGAGTCTTCTGTTTCTATTGGTTTACATGCTGTGTTGTCAACAACAACAACAACAAATGGTTTGGCAATCATGACCTGCAGCAACTCACTGCCTAGACAAGGTTTTCATGTGTTATATTAGAGACAAAGTTCAGGAACTGCGTTACCATTTTATCACAACAAATTGTGGCAAGTAATTAAAGAGATGGGAATACCAGAACACCTTATATGCCTCATGAGAAATCTGTACATGAGTCAAGAAGCACCAGTTAGGAAAGAATACGGAATGACAGAGTGGTTTGGAATAGGAAAAGGAGTAAGACAAGGCTGCATTTTATCACCCTGCTTATTCAACTTATACACAGAGTACATAATGCGCAATGCAAGGATGGACGAATCACAATTTGGGATCAAAATTGCTAAGAGAAACATCAACAATTTGAGATATGCAGATGACACTACCCTAATGGCAGAAAGTGAGGAAGACCTAAAGAAGCTCCTAATTAGGTTGAAAGAAGAGTGCAAAAGCTGGCTTGAGACTCAATATCAAGAAAACCAAGATAATGGCAACAGGCTTTATCAGGCCCTGGGAAATAGATGGGGAAGAAGTAGAAGCAGTGACAGACTTTACCTTCTTAGGATCTAAGATCACTGCAGACGGTGACTGCAGCCATGAAATAAAAAGGCGACTGATTCTTGGGAGACGAGCTATGAGAAACCTGGGGAACCTAGTTAAAAGTAGAGACCTCACCTTGCAAAAAAAAATTTGCATAGTCAACGCAATGGTATTCCCGGTGGTAATGCATGGGTGTGAGAGCTGGACCATTAGGAAAGCTGAGTGCAGAAGAATAGACGCCTTTGAAATGTTGTGTTGGAGGAGAGTTTTGAGAGTACCCTGGACAGTGAGGACAACAAAGAAGTCGATCTTAGAAGAAATCAACCCCGACTGCTCCTTAGAAGGACAAATAGTAAAGATGAAGCTTAAGTACTTTGGACATCAAATGAGAAGAGAGGATTCACTTGAGAAAGCCTTGATGCTGGGAAAGGTAGAGGGCAAAAGAAGAAGAGGGCAGCTAAAGATGAGAAGGCTAGATGGTATTGTAGACGCAATGGGCACAAAGCTGGGCGGGTTGAGGAGGGATAGTGGAGGACAGAGGTACCTGGAGGGCGGTGATCCATAAGGTCGCAAAGGGTTGGAATCGACTGTGCGACTAACTGAACAACAACAGCACTAGGTAGAAGTGGGCAACCTGTGTGTCATCCCTTCATGGGCTTTAGTCTAATTTCAAAACCACATGATCAGTTCAGACCTCTGGCATAATTCATTGTTTCCCAGCAACTGGCTGGGCAAAATGGAAAGGAAGAAAAGGGTAGAGGGAGAGAAAGAGCAAGTGAATGAATGAATCGATGCATGGATGAAGCGTCAAAAGAGATTGTATGTCAGAAAGCTCTGACATACAATCAGAAAGTACTGCAGGACGGAATGAGCTCCCGTCTTTGTCCCAGCTCCTGCCAACCTAGCAGTTCAAAAGCAAGAAATTGCAAGTAGATAAATAGGTACCACTACAGTGGGAAGGTAAACAGCATTCCATGCACTCGGGTGTGTAGTCACGCCTGCCACATGTACATGGAAATGATTGCAAACACAAACTGCTTAAAACTGATTGCTCCATCTTCTAGCTCAATGCTGTAAACTGTGACTGGGAGGAGGTGTCTATAGTTTCAAACCAGATTTTTTTCCCCTAGCCATACCTTGTAATCCTAGTATGACCTAGTGGTTTCTCAGCTACATAATAACCCAGTTTAGATTCCAAAATCACATTAGGTTGAGTATGTTTAGGTGGAACAGAAACACATTAAACCAAATGAAATTCCTTATAATTATTTTTCCTCTCCTATTTATTATTGTAATAGGTTAAGAGAAGAAGAAAAATTTGTCTTTATTTTTCTCTGAGTCACTGCAGGAAAAAAAATGGGGAAAAAATAATTTTTCCTCACCCAACGTCTGCAGAAACAGACAGTGCTGGCTCTTCGGCTTAGAAACAGAGATGAGCACTGCACCCTAGAGTCGGATACGACTGGCTTTTGAGCAAGGGAAACCTTTACCTTTACCTTTAACCAATGCAGCACTGCAATGATCAGTAGGAAGGGAAAAACAATAATTAGTTTCACTGCAGGGGAAGTGTTTAATTTAAATATCCAATCAGCTGAAGGGGCTCTTTAGCCACTAATATCCAATACAGACACAGGATGCAGCCTTTGAAGGCTGCAGGAGTCCTAGATGTGTTGTTCCCAGCATCCACAGGCACTGGGAATGATGGGGGTTCAAAAAGGATTGCTGGTGAGGGGGAATTGGGGTGCTCCAGCATCTATGATGCCCAGATGCCATAACTAGGAGCAACCCCCAAGAGCTTGAGTCAGCAGGCAAATGCCCTGTCTGGACATGCTTAAAGACAAAATATGCATCTGTTTTACATCAGGGAAAACCAACAATTCAGGCATTTATTTATTTTGTTTATTCAGAATGCTTTCACGAATTATACAGGGTACACGCAGAGAGAAAGAGAGGTAAAGGTCACCCTTGCTCGAAAGGCAGTTGTATCCAACTTTAGAGTTCAGTGCTCATCTCTGTTTACAACCAAGAAGCCAGTGCTGTCTGCGTCTGCAGACATTTCTGTGGACATATGGCAGGTATGACTAGACACCGGAGTGCACAGAAAGAGAAGCCAGACAAAAATAACTATGATGATGCAAAGTATGTCAAACTCTTCTGCTGAGTTAGATGAAGTCAAAGGATGATTAACACTTAAGCTAATATTCTATTTCTAGTCCCACATAGAGTAGGCCTGCGATGGCGAACCTTGGCACTCCAGATGTTCTTGGACTTCAATTCCCAGAAGCCCAAGCCCCCATGAATCCACACAAATGGGTTTACTGCGATTCATTTGGCCTGTGCCGCCTGTACGGGCGTGGTTTACTTCTGCTTCCAGGAGCAACGAGGACGGCGCAGGCCGGATGAATCGCAGCAAACCCATTCATATGGATTCATGGGGGCTTGGGCTTCTGGGAATTGAAGTCCAAGAACATCTGGAGTGCCAAGGTTCACCATCAAGGGAGTAGGCCCACTGAATCATCTATTGAATAGTGAGTCAATACTTATCCAAATCCCACAGATTCAATGGGTCTCCTTTTATTGGGATTAGCACAGGATTCTGGCCTTAACTTTTTAAAGTAGCTGATTCCTTAAAACCATCTCTCATTCTAAAATAGATGGTTTTCATTTAAGACTAAGATGACTCGAAGGAGAACATTGGTAGCTATAGG
Source organism: Bradypodion ventrale (assembly GCA_035047345.1). Lineage (NCBI taxonomy): Eukaryota > Metazoa > Chordata > Lepidosauria > Squamata > Chamaeleonidae > Bradypodion > Bradypodion ventrale. The sequence goes on along the minus strand of JAWDJE010000006.1, from coordinate 118,582,994 downwards.
CACAGCCTTATTTGTATTAAGCTGATTTCCTGGAAAAGAACATCCTGAGAGGAAAGGGATCAATCAGCTTAAAGGAAGATGTCTCACCCCTCCATCTTCACAAAGCAAGCAAACGTTGCAAATGCATGGCCTGGCCAAGGACAGAGTTGAGAAGATGATGTCTTCTATTATATAGCTGCCTGTCATTGAATAAAGAAAGACAGTCAATGCAACACAATTCTGGGTGGAAAAAATACTGCTACTTGTTTAATGTAATAAGAGGTAGACAATTTTTTAAAAATTCAAATTAAGACAGAAGAATATGATATATAATGCAAATATAAACGCAACATGCGTTTAGTGACAGGATGCCTCAAACCTACACCAGTTGAGGAAATATCCCCTCTTGTTGATATCATTCCACCTAAGATCAGGATTCAGGAGAGAAGTACCAATGGACGCTGAGAGAACTAAACAAGAGAATGACCCTTGACACTCTCTGAACAGATATGAGCCTCCAGTCCAACGGCTCAGATTCAGAAAGAGCTTTATGGCAAGAACAAACATCCTTGTGGGTAGACAATAGCAAAACCAAATTAAAAGATGGAGGAAGAAGTTCACCGGGCAAAGAACATCGTTAAAGGAGGATATAGCTCAGGATCTCAACCTCCCCAACATCACTTGGAGGACTTTGAATAGGCTGAGGGTTGGAGGCCCTAAATGCAAAGACCAACATGTTCAAGATGGGGCTGCTGGCGGACAGCAACACACAGTGTGAATGCGGAGAGATACAGAATCCAGCTCGTTTACTGGTCTGTCGATTGCTGCCAGAGGCATGCACTGATGAGGATTTGGGTTTGGGCAATGACAAAGTGAAGAAAGTGGCTTCATTTTGGCAGTCCAGGGTTTGGTCAGGACATGAAAGAAGAAGAATGCAACATCAGAGCAGCTCTGCTTATCTTAACATGCTTTCTGTTGCATAAGCTGAGGCTACAGTGCTGCAGTTAAACCCAAACCTTTGGTTTTTAGCCTGAAAAAATATGTGCAACATACTTCCTAGGCTTCAAGAGAAATGAAGATCATAGTGGCTAAAAACTCTATGAGTATTAATTTCCCCCACTGACTAACAGCAGTCTTATCCTGAGAATGAGAATCTCTTTCAATGGCTTTGTAAATGGGCTGAACACACATGTACAGAGGATGTTGTGCCTGAAAAACTCACCTTTTCTTCTTTTTCTATCTATGACGCCCAGAGTTCTCCATGCTTGTTGTGCAGTTCCATAATTTAGGGGGGAAATTACATTTCCAAGTTTTGATAACAACATGCTGGACTGGATGCTGGACTATGATGCTCAACTGCAAAAGCCATTTTCCAATAGGTGAAGAACTGTCACCTGAAAAATGGAGTCAGGTTGTTTTCTGAAAATGTAGAAGGTAGAATCTTGAAGTAATGGATTCAAGTTACATAAAAGGAGACTTTGATTAAATGTTAGGAAGAACTTTCTGACAATAAATGCATTTTTATAATGAAATTTATAGTATCAGAATATGATTGATTCTTCCTTACTAGATATCTATTAAACATAGGTTGGGTGGCCATCTGTCATGTGTGTCCTTGTTGTGGATTTTTTTGCTCACCAGGAGGTTGGATTTATTGACTCTTTGGGTGTCTTCCGCAGCTGTATCACCTAATAATAATAATAATAATAATAATAATAATAATAATAATAATAATAATAATAATAATAATAATAATAATAATAATAATAATAATAATTAAGTAGCTACATCTTCTTTGCCATCTTTTTTGTGATTTTATTTTTGGAGATACTGCTCTCTAAAGTTTTGATTACCATGCCACCCTCCCTGGTCATCATCTAGTTTGACCTGATTTGTCAAATCAGGAAAACCCTTCAGTATTCAACAAACTACACTCAAATATTGAAGTGAGGCAGAGCAATGCAGCACAAAATCCAGCAGATGGGTCGGCCAACTGTGCACAAGAGGAGACGAGATTCATTACAAAGGCTAAGGTTGCCAGTTTCAATATTCCTCATTAAAAACACTTCCAAAGGCTGCATCCTGCTGCCATTTGTTTGTCCTACTAAAATAAACCACCTGCAGATGTGGGGAGGAATGCTGGAAGGATACAAGAGCACAGAAGAAAGCACCGCAATTATTATTGGAGGAATTTTTGAAAACAATTCAAGTTTCTTGAGAGCCAAGTGATTTGTTTGAAATGCTTTATGGTTTAAAAGACTGTTTTCTTGCCTCCATAGCGGAGGAAGAGGCAGCAGCAATAGCACACCCAAACAGATCCAGCACCTGCTTTCCAGTATACAGTACATTTTTCACTACCTGGTGAATAACAAAAGCTAAAGATGATATAGCGTCCAGATGGATTCAATGCTTTCTGCCAGGTGCATGGTATTAAACTCTGTGTGTGTTGTGTCCGGCCCTTATAAGCAATAGTTGAGGCAACGATGAATAGAACAGCAACAGGCATTTATTAAACAGTCTTTCAGATAAAGCTTACAAGGCGCTCCGGACACAAAAATGGCTATACGAATCCCATGAAATCAGTCCCTCCGGAATCTGCCGTAGAAGACTGGCAATGACTAAGCTACACTAGTAGTGATAGCGTATGGAGGAGACCTAGGCTTAGCACGTACTGGCTACCTGTGGAGAATGGGTAGTATAGATCTGGTCCGGCTCCACCCTTGTTTACCCATGGGGCTTATATAGTGTCTCCCTAGCGGTGGCTCCTTGATACAAAGTAGTGACCCACCGGACAAGCACAACCAACCAATCATAACACGATATATATGTATTAACCAATAGGGTACAGGATCCAAAACTGTAACCAGTCACAGGACTCTGATTAACATAATGAGCATGCTCAGAGAGGGAGATTTCGCACCACTTTTAGCTCCTAATTTGGATGACGGGAAACCGCCATTTGCTGTTTGCAAAGCACTGCCCGCACAACTTGCAAATGTGCCTTAATACACAACAGTGTGCTTCAGATTCTTTGCTATTTCTGTCAACTTCCTGTTCAAAGCTCTCTCCCCCCCTCCCCAATTTCAAACAACAGCTAAATGTGTGGCTTGCTAATTAAAGAAGGGCTTTTAAAAGCCAAGACACAGCTGGAAAGGAAGCTGTGTGGGAAACTTCTTGCTACAGCTCATCAAGGGAAGAGTCAAAAATCCAAAGGGTTCTGGAGTCAAGAGAATAAAGAGTTGAGGAACTAAGTAAAGGTAAAAATCACCCTTGCTTGAAAGCCAGTTATATCCGACTCTAGGGTTCAGTGCTCATCAATATTTATGCTGTCTGTGTCTGCAGACGTTTCCGTGGACATGTGGCAGGCATAACTAGACAGTGGAGTGCACGGAACCTTTCCACTGAAGTGGTACCTATTTATCTACTTGCAATTTCTTGCTTTTTGAACTGCTAGGTTGGGAGAAGCTGGGAACAGAAACGTGAGCTCTCTCCTTTGTGCAGTACTCGGGACTTGAACTGCTGACATCTCAACCTTCCAGTTGTCAAGTTCAGAATCTTAACCCACTAAGCCACCGCAGTCCCTTGCTGAGGAACTAGGCTGCACAATATTTCCCCGACTGATTGGTAATGATGCTAAAGTGACTGGGTCCAACTCATCTTTCACTGAACTGAACAAGAAGCTTGTCTTTGCTCATGCAAAGGAGCAGGGATGGTTAATGGCTTTATCTCTCCTCTGCCCAACAGTTGGGCAGGCCTTCGGTCTTGTGTACAGTGCTGTCATTGGGTATGTGAACCAACCTTCTCCAATGACACAGTTATACAATACTTTGTTTTCCTCTCTCCTGCTTTGCCTAAGTAGATGGTGGATGGTTTCCCAGGCTGGCCTTTACCTTCCATGACCTCTGCTGACCTTCCTTCCACCTAAACTGATAGCAAAGTTACCCAATCAAGGTTCTTCTGACAGCCTTTGGTGGGTCATTAGTGTGTCTGTGGCCTATTGCTTTGTGGTATTCCTTATTTCAAAAGGCCTGCCTTGAACTGTAGTTATACTTTTGCATGACAATATACATCAATGCATCTGCAGCGTTTGCATATCCCATATGGCTCCAAGCAGGAGTCTTGCATATGCCAAATTGCTTTGAAGTGTTGTATCTTAGGAGGCAAGATCTGGAAGCATTTACTATTGTTTTTACATGTAAATTATTTTAATTGTGTTAAATGTCTACAATTTGGAAGAGACAATATCACTGGGAACAGGCAACAATATGTCCTGTTGAAATGCATATTGTCCGCATTTGGGTTATGCGTTTAAGGTGCCTTAGATCTTTTCTAAAGAAAAGTCTCAATTTTTCTGAAGATGTTGCTATAATAAGATGTTTCCCAGCAACCTTTGATCTTCAATCCAAGATGACAGTTTGTTTGTTTCTTATGCTTGTTTTTCTTTATGTTTCTTTTATTCAGTAACTTTGAAAGCTGTAAGTCTGTCCAGAGCTCCAGAGTTGGTGAAGATATCCATATGGAAGGCAAGAGGTTGCAGGCTTAAATAGCCTGCTGCTTAACATATTGAAAATCAAATTGCCAGTAAAACAAAGATAAAACCAGCCCAATAAAAAGTATTGAGCTAGATCTGAAGGGCATTGGCTATGCACGAGATCTTCAAAAAGTAAGGTAAAGGTAAAAGTCAGCCTTGTTTGAAAGGCAGTCATATCCGACTCTAGGGGTCAGTGTTCATCTCCGTTTACAGCCAAAGAGCCAGTGCTGTCTGCATCTGCAGACATTTCCGTGGACATGTGGCAGTCATGACTAGACACTGGAGTGCACGGAACACTGTTTATTTTCCAACTGAAAGTGGTACCTATTTATCTACTTGCAATTTTTTGCTTTTGAACTGCTAGGTTGGCAAGAGCTGGAACAGAGATGGGAGCTCATTCCGTCGTGCAGCACTCAGGTCATACCTGTCAAGTATCCCGTTTTGGCTGGGATTTCCCATAATTCACCACTCAGTCACGCTCCTTCCTGCTGTCATCCCGTATTTGAATGGCCAGGAAACGGGTTACTGTGCATGCGTGCAGGGGTTACTGTGCATGTACGCAGGGGTTACTGCACATGCACATTGCTGCCTCTGATGTCAGAGGCAGCGGCGCGTATGTGCCAACACCCGGAAACCTTCCTGTATTTGGACACCAGCAACTTGACAGGTATGATTCAGGTGTCAAACTGCAGACCTGCCAACCTTCCAGTCATCAAGTTCAGTGTTTTAACCACTAAGCCACCACAGTCTCACTTGAAAGAGTAAGGTAAAGGTAAAGGTGGCACTTGCTCTAAAGCCAGTCATATCCGGCTCTAGGGTTCAGTGCTCATCTCTGTTTAAAGCCAAAGAGCTAGTGCTGTCTGTGTCTGCAGATGTTTCCGTGGACATGTGTGGCAGGCATGACTAGACACCTGAGTACATAGAACGCTGTTACTTCAAAGTTTATGGGTGAACTAATTAAATGCTTCAGTTTTCCTCCATATTTAAATAAGTTCATTTATAGCTGCTGTTCCAGATCTCAGTCTTCTTCTGATTCTTGGCTGTAGTCTTCACTTGGATCAATGACCAGATGGATATATACAAACTCTTAGACTCAAAATGAAGTCTTATTGTTCATTTGACACAAACAACTAGATTACAATGCTCTCAATCAGGAGTATTAGAGGTCAGGGTAGAGGAATAAACACCCATTCTCTCTTGGGTATTTCCTAGTTATTCAGAAGGTTTAAGGAAGATTTTCTAACCAGCCGTTCCCATGGAAACACATCACCTGTAATCATTTCTAAAGAGGTGGCCCTGAAGATAGTGTGACAAAAATAACAAGGAGTCTTAACAACTGATTACCCAATTCCCCTCTGCAGAGAACGCAGACCAGAACACTGAGCCCTTCTTCCTATGTCTTTTAATAGTAGCGTTTACACAGCACACTTTGAGTTTTCAAGTTGCCTCATGCAAAGTGTAATCTTTAAAATATCATCATCAACAACAATTAGCACAATTATCCTCACAGGGCAGATATTGGGGACACTGCCTGAGACTGAGAGAGTGACTCAACCCTTAATTATATGCCTGAAGTTATATCTTGAGCAGACGTTAACCAGATTTCCATCTGAGCTACAGTAAAACCTCTACTTAAGAAACAAAAAGTCCATTCCGTAGGCTTTTGCTTAAAACGTTTTTTTATGTAACTCAAAGCAAACCCATAGGAAAAATTATTTTTTTACATAACTCGAAGCAAACCCATAGGAAAAATGAACTTTTTATGTAAATTGAAGCAAACCCATAGGGAAATGAATTTTTACGTAACTCAAAGCAAACCCTTAAGAAAAAGAATCTTTATGTAACTCGAAACAAACCCATAGGAAATCGTGTAAATTGGGACATGGTTTTAGCACAAAATCATTATATAAGTTGAATTTTATGTAACTCGAGGCATTTGTAGGTCGGGGTTTTACTGTATTAGTAAGGATCCTGAATAGTATGGCAAAGGCTAGTTCTAGTACAGAGTACTCCAAATCATTCATGCCCTCCTTCATTATGTTCTGTCATAAATTACACCGCTGTAATCAAAATAATATCAATCAGCCAACTGGAAGGGGAAAAGTATATGAGCTCCACTCGGTACAGGTTGCTTTTCTTCCATTTATCTTCATTAGTAATATCTCACTGGGCTTCCCAGAAATAAAAGACTGTACATTAAAAAGCTTTTAAAGTTTTCTCTTCACAAGGGCAGAAATATTAGGTAAAGAAATTACTGATCGTAATGTCTGGAATGAGGCAATCAGAAGTTTTCATCAAGCAGCTAAGCCCCCCTTTGTGAGCCCAAAAATGCTGGCAGCTAGACAGAGCCATCTCAACAATTCAGCTTCTACAGTTTTCTTCCACATTGAAACCAGGTCTTTTGTAGTGCTAATGGCTCTTATTAGCCCAGGAAGTCATTCCCAAATATTTTGGATTATGAAAAGGATAGCTAATAATAAAATGCACGTTAGCTTAAATGTTTGGTTTTCCACCAGCTGTCATGTAAAGTACAGTACAGCTAAATTCATATGGGATGAGGAATGCTGTGGAATGGCGGTGACAAATGTCATCATTAGTCTGCTAATCAAAAAGATCCATGACTAAGATCCAGTGAACCTGGTTCCACTATGCCACTATGTCATTGTCCATGTATTGTAGGTACTCCTGTCTGAGCTGAAAACTACTTTTTACTATAAATATAAATTTGATCCTACAAGTTTTAACAGATATCCAGAAAATCTATGCTAAAGATGTGCTTTACCAAGACGCGCTCAGTACACCGATCTTGGGGAAATCCGTTATCTGGGCATGATTCATCAAGGAGAGGTATCCTATATTAGGTACCTGTTGTGTATTGAGGGACTATTGCAAGTAGCCCAGGGAGCGCTCTTGCAATAGGAAAATGGTGGTTTCCTGCCATCCTAATTAAAAGCCTTAAGAGGCATGAAATCCACTGCAAAGGGGCACACTAGTTATGCTAATACAAGCCCTATCATTGGTTACAGTTTTGGATCCTGCTCTCCATTGGTTACCTTCATATATCCCCTGTACTGATTGGTTAGTTACGTTTGTCCGGCGGGTCGCTACCTTGTATCCTATAGCCATCGCCGGGAACACACTATGTAAACCCCATGGACAAACAAGGGTGGGGCCGAACCAGATCTATACTTCCTACACTCCACAGGTAGCCTGGGTAGCGCTAAGCCTGGGTCCCTCTATTATGCTACAATTCACAGTAGATAGTTTATTGCCCTTTGCCGGGTAGAGGTCTGGAGGGACTGACTCCGTTAGGTTTGTATAGCCATCTCGGGATCTGGAACACCTTGTAAGCTAATCTCTACTGACTGTTATAATAAAGCCTGTTGCTGTTGCTCATCGTTGTCCTGGACTCGTGCTTATAAGGGCCGGATCTAACAGTATCGAAGTCCCAAACCATTTAGGGCAGAGGTTCCCAACCTGTTCTAGCCAGGGGCCGGGTCACACTCTCTCATTCAGCTTCAAGGGCCGGATGACCATTTTGCCCTGCCTGCTCTATGGGGTGGCCATTTTGTCCCAACAGCTTCAAAGGAGCAGCCATTTCATTTCTTGAATGCTCTTGGAGCGGTGGGAGGGGGGGGCATATGAAATGGTGCCATGGGCCAGATCCAGCCCACGAGCCTTAGGTTAGGAAGCCCTGATTTAGGGCTTTATATGTGAATACCAGGACCTTGAATTAGGTATGGAAGCTTACAGGTAATCAGAGCAGGCAAGCCAGGGTTGGGGAAAACAGGGTCAAATCTCTGCAATATTGACACCAGTCTCGTGTCCACATTCTGCACCTGTTGCCCCACCCATACAATCTTTAAAGGTAGCCCCAGGGAAAATGCATTTCAGCAACTGAGTCTCAAGATTACTGCTTTAGAGAAGTGGGAGTACATACATACCAATATTATACTGTATATGTGTCCAAAAACCTTTAAAAATGACTCACCATCCTGAAAAATACATAGCAATATACAGGGATGTAGTCATCGTCATTGTAGCTGTTTATTCTCACGCTGCATGGCACACGATCTCTAAAAGGTTCACTGAGGATATCCTAGGTGATGTAGTCCAAAAGCAATAGTGTTTCTCTTGTATGGAGGAATCCATAATTATTCAGCAATTTGAACTTTTATCTACTGTTTGGAAAGTTCGTCCCAAAGTGTAGCTCCAAGAAAACCTAGCACCCATGGTGTCCAAGGTATTCTGGAAGACATATTCTTTGAAAACATAATATTTCCCATCTCCGGCAATGTATAATTCAGTGTCCATTTCTTATGGCTGGCAACAAAAACATTAAAAACACCAACAGCTTTTGGGGGTGATATCTGACAGGAAGTAACAAAGGCAGGAAGAAGTAGAGGAATAGTTGGTTATTATGATGAGTAATCACTGTTCCTTTGCTAAGAAACTACATCCCTCCTGGAAGGTGGAGACTTCATTGATCATGAAACTCAGGGATTCTCTGAAGGATGGTAATTGGCAGCCGCGCAAACAATGTGACTGATAAACCTGAAAAAGCATGCTGGTGAAAACCCTTAGCAAGGCAAGCCAGATGAGCTCTGTCCCCTAATGAAGAAAAATCTGTGATAGAGGAACATGGCGGACGGGTGGGCAGGAAAAGGTAGTGAGATTCTGTCAGGGAGCTGTCAAAGCAATGAATGGGGTGTCATTTTCCAAACGATGTAGCTATGTTAGTTGCATCCTCTTATGTGATATGACAGATATGCAAAATCTAGACAAGATGGACAGTCTGGCAGAAATTCAGCCGCCTTTGGCAGACGTATTCCTGCGACTTGAACTGCAAGGTATCTCTATTTGCTAACAGGCAGAAAGAAGTGAAGACAACAGAGGTGTAATCAAAATATTCCCTAGAGTGTGATGAAGCATGGGAGTTGTGGCTTTCTGAGCTATATACTGGGAAAACGGCTCTTTTGGAATACAGCACCGCCTTTAGAAATGGCGCGCTCCTGGGTTTCCGTTTTTGGCGTGGTTTTACATTTAAACACAATAAATCCTTATACACAACATCACCCTTGTTTGAAAGCCAGTCATATCCAACTCTAGGGTTTGGTGCTTATCTCCATTTACAGCCAAGGAGTCAACGCTATCCGCATCTGCAAATTTTTCTGTGGTCATGTAGCAGGCAGAGTGCACAGAACACTGATACCTTCCCAGTGAAGTAGTACCTATTTATTGCTTTTGTTCTGCTAGGTTGGCAGGAGCTGGGACAGAGATGGGTTCTCACTCTGTCATGCAGCACTCGGGTCTCGAACTGCTGACCTTCCAGTCATCAAGTTCAGTGTCTTAACCACTAAGCCACAACAGTCCCGTTCCCCCAAAAGGGAACTTTTAAAACTCTAGGTATGGTATAATAGGCTTGATGATATGATCAAAGAGGAAACCAAAGAACAAGTTGAAAGGCAGACGAAGTGGTAGAAAATGGAATTTCACCCTGGGGTCTGTTAGAGGCCACTTTAGCAGCTAGGAGCCAGATAATATGAGTCTACGCCAGTGATGGGCAGTCTTGGCCCTCCTGCAGATCAGGGCCTCTGGGAATTGAAGTTCAAGAACAGCTGGAGGGCCAAGACTGCCCATCACTGGCGTAGACTCACATCTTCCTCACTGTTTATAGCTGGCTTTTCTGTCCTTTGCTGGCTCTCTTCAGAACTGTAGAGATATTTACTCAGCATTGCTTTGTGAGCTTTGTACAATTCCCTGCCAAAATAAAAATATGTGTTAGATAAAATAAAGTTCTGCAGAGGAAAACAAAATTTGCAACACATCAAAAGAGAGATGTAGTAGCTTTCTCAGTATTTCTCTAAAACTCTCCTAGCTGATAGATGGAGATTAAAGGTTCCTGTATTACATATTAAAGGTTGGTGAGGTGTTATCTCACTTACCTTGAAAAGATGTTTTACTTCCGCTTCCAAGTGGGAGGAACCACATGACTGCCACGCTCAACCATGTGACCAGCCCGCAGCCCGAAAAGGTTGGGAATCCCTGTGATCACAGGAAGGTCTGTCTCATGCATGAGTGCTTGCTTTGTCTGAGGTGTGGTGGATGCTGATTATAGAGTTTTGGTACCATTTCCCTAGACTAGTTAATAAACAGCTAGATTTCTTTTTTCCCTTCCTACTAGAGTAGTGGCCCCTTCTGAACAATTCTAAAGTTGCAATTCTAAACCTCTGCACTGTGAAAGGAAGAAAAATCAAATCAAGCTACCACTGGCCCTCCCTTGGAATCACTTTTTAAAAACCACAGTTTTTAAGCACCATTTTCATTTTTCATATTCTTTCCTACTGTTATGTCATGCTGTGAGAGAGTCATTTCCTTCAGCAAGTGAAGACCAACATTTCCATTCAGACCACTGTCTGCTGTTAGCTAATTCCCTGGATCATTAGATGCCTGGATGCAAACACTATTGTTGTTATTTGTGGGTATGTTCTCTTTGGAGTCCTTTTGTGGCTGGCTTCTCATTGTCTGGTAATCTTTTTGCCTGCACAGGGGGATGGGGGGATCCTTTTCATTTCCTTGCTTTCCTTTTAAGAAACCTATGCATCAAATTCACACTTCTCCATCCTTTTCTTTGCCACTGAGCCTAATTCACTGCCCCACCACATTTAGTTGTTTTTGTTGGATAAAGGTTTCCCTTGTTCAAAAGCCATTCATGTCTGACTAGGATTTGGTGCTCATCATTAACATCTAAAGAGCCAGTGCTGTCTGAGGCTGCAGATGTTTCCATGCTCATGTGGTAGGCATGATTAGATGCTGGAGAACATGGAACACTGTTACCTTTCTCACTTAAGTGGTACCTATTATCTACTTGCAATTTCTTGCTTCCAAACTGCTAGGTTGGCAGGACCTGGGAGCTCATTCCATTGTGCAGCACGCAGTTCTCAAACTGCTGACCTGCCAACCATCTGATATCAAGCTCAGTGTCTTAACCACAAAGCCACCACATGCAGTCAAATCAGAGCCAACTTATTGCAACCCTAGTAGGGTTTTCAATGTGAGATATTGATATTTAAGGAATGGTTTTGCCAGTTCCACACCACCCAGGGAGTTGCCGTGGATGTGTGGTGATTCAAACCCAGACCTTCCGAATTCTAGTCAATCACTCTACCCATTATACCACAACTTTTTTTTAAAGGTAGTCTGGCTGGGAAGAGAGCTAAAATTGAGAACAAGGGCCCTTAGAGGAGCTAGGCATTGCTACTCACATTGGCTGGCGGGTGGCTACCGTTGGGTGGTTGATATAGAGGAGTATGCCTTCCCCCACGGTTCCATCGGTATCTGCACCCCTTTTTAGGGAGTGGTTTTTTTAATTCTGTATGTTTTTATCTGTTTTATCTATGATTGTGAACCGCCCTGAGTCGGCCTTGGTTGAGTGGGCGGTATAGAAATTTAACAAAATAAAATAAAAATTAAAAAATAAAGAGCATTCATTCAACAAAGCCTATTTTAAAACTCACCATTCTCATTTGGTGTGTCAATCTCTGAGCTATGAAGACTGACCTATTTCTACTCCCCTATATGTTTTGTTTTGCCTTGCCTAACTACAACAGTGGCCAAGTTTTTTAAAAAAGTAAAAATATCAAAATAAAGGCTGGGGAGTTTTTTCCCTTGTTTCTAAGTCTCTTTTCCTTATTGATTGTTCTTGGTTTTTGCAAAGAGCAAATAGCAAATCGAAAGGTCTCCACCTTGTTTGAAATTTTTATTGAAGTTCTTTTGCAATAACTTGGTTGGCCAGGATTTGTTGTCTGCCTGAATGGCATTCACAGTAATCAACTGGCCCCCTACCCCTTTATGGTGACCCAATGAAAGTATAATGTCTTAATTAAATGGCCAGTAGAGGGCGTATTGGGTCCTGACATAGAGCTCAAGCACTACTAGAGAGATAAAGTGAGCATGTCTCATTTTATGCTGCTTTGTCCTAGAAAAATCCCCCCCCCCCCCAATTAAGTACTATATAACTAAAGCAGGAGTTCTCAACCTTTTAAAGCCAGGAACCAGGTCACACTCCCTCAGACAGCTTCGGGAGCCGGACGACCATTTTTTCCTCCCGCCACACATGGCACTTCCTGGTGTGGTGGTTGTGGGGCCACATGAAATGGTGCCGGAGGCCACAAGTTGAGAATCCCTGAACTAAAACATTAAATGAAGAGTGCTGTTGTGAATCTTATTCAGTCCTAGACTGGAAATGGTGTTCTATCATTGCAAGAAATATTTTCTCTAGGAAAAGTGAGGAAGATTGCTGTAAACTGACAGATATCTCAGTGCAGACTAATTACCAAAATGAGATCAAGATGTAGTTAGGGTAGACCTGTGACAATAAAAAAAATAGTCTCAAATAATATTACACCCGCTGATTTCAGTTGGTTTGTTCTTTATTAAGCCTATATAAAATGGACAGTACTGTATATGTTTCCTAGTATGTTTAGACATACTAATTTTTTTAGATGTAAGGGTACCCTTTGTGAGATCTTTAGGTAGTTTGATTTATCAGTTTAAATCCTTCTAACCAATATGGTACAGTATAGTGATTATGATGTTAGAGCTCCAGAGACCTGGGTTCAAATCTCCATTCAGACATAAAACACCTTGGTTATGTTGCGCTGGTTACATAGTCTCACCTAGGCCTGCCTCACAAGGTCATAGTTAGAATAAATTGGGAAGGAAGAGCAGCAGGTATCCCTTCTTAGATTGGAGGAAAGGCAAGCTTTAAACATAAAATAATCAAATAAGTAAATATCCCTGATCTTTGGATATGAGTCATGTCACTGATGGAGTCAAAACACCATCCCTTGCATGCAACATAAAAATAATGGCAGTTTGGGAAAACCACAAGATTTGCATAAAGACACTCCTCCCTCAAAACAAATCTTTAGGAAAGGTTCCCTCACCCAGTGTGGAGATGAATAGATTGCAATATCTGAAGAATGGCATTGAAAGAGAACAATCTACACTGGAAAGTTGATTTGCAGATCCTACTTAACAATAACTAAACCATAACCGCAACTCTCATCAACATTAGTAAGCAGATCATATCGTGGGGGATTATCTGAGTTTTAGTGCAACACCAGGTGGATCACACCTTCCCCATTCCTGCTTTGTTGTTGTTCAGTCGCACAGTTGAGTCCAACCCTTTGCAAATCCATGGACCGCAGCACGCCAGGCTCCTTTGTCATTTGCCATCCTCCGTAGCCCACCCAGATCTATGGCCACTGCATCAATGATGCCATCTCATCCTCTGCCGCCCCTTCTCCTTTTGCATTTCATCTTTCATCAGGGCCTCCTCCAGCGCGTCCTCTCTTCTCATTTGCGGGCTAAAGTATTTGAGCTTCAGATTCCGTATTTGTCTTTCCAAGGAGCAGTCAGGATTGATTTCCCTTAGGATTGACTGATTTGGTCTCTTTGCAGTCCAGGGGACTCTCAAGAGTCTTCTCCAACACCACAGTTCAAAGGCATCTATTCTTCTGTGCCTTCCTTATAGTCCAGCTCTCACAGCTATACGTTACTATTGGGAAGAACATTGCTTTAACTATGTGGACTTTTGTTGACAGGGTGATGTCTCTACTTTTTATTATGTTGCCTAGGTTTGCCATAGCTTGCCTCCCAAGAAGTAAGCATCTTTTTATTTCATTCCTGCTTTAGTCTAGGCCTATATTTATCCTTTTGCCAGTTAGCCCTAAATATTATGGAAACTGAACATTCACAGAGTAGCTGGGAGTGCCCCATAGAGCCTCTTCCCCTGGGAATGCAGATTTGGCTATACTCTTCCCTTTATATTCTCTTGGCAACTAAATGAAATACTTCTGAAGGCTGGAAGGAGATAGTTGTTTTGGTTTTCATTTTAGCCATTCTTGGGCTCTCAGTGGTTCAGTAACATAGCTGCATTGGATCGTTCTTCCAGTCTCATTCTTTTAAGTGTTTTTCAAGACTGTTTTTAATAGTTTGCAAACATTGTGATGCAAACATGACAGAAAGACTTCTTGTTTGAGGGTATATTTTAAATGGATATCATTCCATAGAAAGCTTATGATCTGCCCTGTGAAAGGCAATATTATCCTTGTCCATTTGCCTGGAAACAAGAGACAAAGCAATATAATATCCAAAGGCACTTGGCTGTCTCCTCCCAAAAGAGAATCATGTAAGCATGACCAAAAGTAAAATGAGGATACTGTGAACAAAACAACCTTACGTATGATGAGGCATCAGCTTGCTCAGCCACTTTGTGTGTGTGTGTGTGTGTGTGTGTGTGTGTGTGTGTGTGTGTGTGTGTGTGTGTGTGTGTGTGTGTGTGTGTGTGTGTGTGTGTGTGTGTGTACACATGTCTCAGTGTGTAATATAATATTATTTCAGTGCAAAAGGCTCAGACACTTTCTCTTGGGAACTATTATACTTTCAACAGAAGAGCCACAGGAGGCTGACAGATGGCTACAGGGAATGACATATTGCTTGGAAAAATACAGGATAAAACACATACTGGAGAATGAAGCAGCTCATATTTGAACAGAAGAATGTTAGCTCTTCTATCCAAAGTCATATTAGGCCTATAGGAGCTTTCGGGGGCTATAGATTCATTAGAATAGGCTCCTCTATCCTTCCCCTGCTTTAGGTAAAGGTCACCCTTTCTTGACAGACAGCCATATCCGACTCTAGGGTACAGAGCTCATCTCTGTTTATAGACAAAGAGCCAGCGCTGTCTGCTTCTGCAGACGTTTCCGTGGTCATGTGGCAAGCATGACTAGACACCGGAGCACACAGAACACTGTTACCTTCCCACCTAAGTGGTCCCTATTTATCTACTTGCAATTTCTTGCTTTCATACTGCTAGATTGGCAGGAGCTGGGACAGAGATGGGAGCTCTTTTGAAATTGCAGTAAAATGTGCCAAACATATATGCCAACTTCAAGAGCTTGGAATTTTTTTTAACTTTTCTGACTACAACATCCAAAATTCACCACTTAACATGGCTGTAGTAACTGGGTCTGGGTGTTGTAGTCCAAAGAAATGAGATATCCCACGCTTTACCAGATCTATCCATATTGCTCAGTCTAATCTCCACCACTACCAACTATACAAATGGTTTGTTGATTGTGGCTGTCCTGCTTTTAAGCCACAAACACCCACAAGCTAGAAAACATACTTAGCAGCGGAGCAATCTCCAGAAAGGTAAAAAGGGAGATCAAAGCCAAGTCCAGTAACTATACAGAAGATATTACCAAGAAACCAGGGAGCAAGTTAAAAGAATAGTTCAATCCCAGAACAGACAATAAATCCAATGCCTTGCCAGATTCATAGTTCAGATGGCAGAAGTGAGGTCAGGAAGCAATCCTGGTCACTGAAAGATTCTTGCCAGTGGTTGCCAGCTGGCGCTACTTTTCCTTGATCATACCAACAGAAGCATATCATCAAGACATTTGTTGTTTAACATTACCCAAGCCAAAATGTATACCCAAACCTAAGGCATTTAGTTTGGCCAAAAACACAATCCTCTTAAGAAGTGGAAGTACTCTAATAACAAATTATGTAACTGACCATAGAATCATAAAATTGTGGAGTCTTTCCATTCCAACCTCCTCCCTCTCCCCTTTGGGATCTCAGTTCAACCCTCAGGAACAGTCAAGGCACCAGTTCAAGAAGTCTCCTTGTAGAAGAGCAACACAAATGATCCCCTGATTTCTACCCCAACCATGAACCAAATCAATGACTATTCTGCAATAGAATGCATACACAGCCTTATGAAATAGGGCACTTCAGCTATAGGGGAAGTTATAAAGACATGCTACCAAAGGGCAAGGGACTTCGGTGGCTCAAGTGTTTAAGACTGGAAGGTCGAAATATGATTCCAAGGTAACTGCATGATGGAGTGAGCTCCCATCTCTGACCCAGCTCCTGCCAACCTAGCAGTTCAAAAGCAAGAAATTGCAAGTAGATAAATAGGGACCACATCAGTGGGAGGATAAACAGCATTCCGTGCACTCCACTGTTGAGGCATGCCTGCCACATGTCCACGGAAATGTCTGCAGGCACAGACAGCACTGGCTCTTTGGCTATAAATAGAGATGAGCACTGAACCCTAGAGTCGGATACGACTGACTTTCGAGCAAGGACAACCTTACCAAAGGGCAAGAAAGATTAATTTCATTATTAAGCGATTGAATACCATTTCATTGACTCGCTGCTGTTTGTTTAAAAGGCCCACATTTCAAACTTACATACCAGGTTGGTTGTTTTCAATTGTCTGAACCAGGGTTGTTGTTGTTCTTTTAAAAAATAATAACACATCTCTGTATCTTCTAAGAAAGACCAACAAAATTTATCATAAGCCAGAGGCTTGCATGCACCATATGGTGCTCATTTGGAGATAATGAAATACCTGCTAAAGCACATAATAGCTCTCTTTTGTCAGTGAATGCAAAGCCTTTTTGTTATTCATGGGTCTGCTTTCCAATATTTCTCAGGCCAATGCACAGAGATTATTACTGGGACATATTGCTGAAAGATGCCACTGGCCATGTTTAGAGAAGAGAACTATCCAGTGGCATGAATATTTCCTATATACAGTATATATATATATAAATATATAAACATGTTTCAAAATTGTGTTGATTGCATTTTTGGTGAAAAAGAACACTTACTAACTCTAGACATTTGGATGTTTAGGGGCTGCGGTGGCTCAGTGATTAAGAAGCTTGCGTTGTTAACTGGAAGACTGGCAAGTTGGCAGTTCAAGACCTGGGCACAGCATGACAAATTGAGCGCCCATCTCTATCCCAGCTCTTGGAGACATGAAAAGAGCCTCATTCGGGTGTCCCCTGAGCGGAGTTTCTCCAGCAAAAATCCTTTTGACCCAAAAGAATTTCTTATATGAAATATTATTATTATAAATATTATCATAATAGGCGACCTTTACCCTTTACTAGATTGCCTACAGCCAAACTGGACCCCAAGGGTGATCTGCCACCTGCATATAATCAAAGAGACAAATTTATTTATTTTTAAATTTTTAAATTAATGCAGTGGTTGTGTGCTGTAGAGGTTGCTCAAACAGTTCTCCATCTGAGAAACACATTTAAACAAAACACATTTAAATTTAAAAAACCACATGAAAAAGCTCCTTCTAGCAGTCAATTAAAAAGAGCTAAACATTTAACAGTATTCTGTGCACTCCAGTGTCTAGGCATGCCTGCCACATGTCCACAGAAACATCCACATATGCAGACAGTGCTGGTTCTTTGGCTATAAACAGAGATGAGCACCAAACCCTAGAGTCGGCTACGACTGGCTTTCGAGCAAGAGTGACCTTTACTTTTACCTTTACCTAAAACATTATTGGACAGATGGGAACCCTCAAATAGGGAAATATTGCCATCTACCCCTTGAGGCAAAATAGGACCATTTGAGATTAAATACTGGAGATGGGAAGGCAAAAAGGACCCTTGCAGTGGCAGGAAGCCTGTGAGCCACATGCAGACAACCTTTCATCTATGAGCTAAGAGCATCTATGAGCACCATTAATCTAAGAGCCCTGGTGGTGCAGTGGTTAAACTGCTGTACTGCAGCCAGAACATTGTGAGTTCGATCCTGACAGAGATCACGGTTGACTCACCCTTCCATCCTTCCGACGTCGGTAAAGTAAGTCCCCCACATGTTGGATGCAAAAGGCTATTTAAGTTGTGAACAGCCCAGAGAGTGCACTAAGGACTATGGCAGGGATTCTCAACCTGCGGCCTGCAGGCCGGATGGGGCCACCTTTGCTCTTGGAAACTGGGGAGGAATTGGAACTGACAGGACTCCTGTTCTCTGGAGCAAGAAGAGCAAAAACTTCAACAATTTCATTACTCTCCGGACTTCTCAGCACAGATGCAACTGGAGCAGGAAGAACAGGCTGGTAGCATATATGCTCCCAGGGGTCATTTGACTGAAACAAACCATGACAGTGATTCTCAAAGTTTCCCTTTCAATGGCTGTTGTAATATTTAGGAAATCCTTTTAAGAATATGACAATAATGCAGATGTTGGGGAGGGGGGGATCATCATCATCAAGTTTAATTTATACCCCGCCTTTCTCTTCCCAATGGGTGACTCAAGGCGGCAATAACAAAGCAAATATACAATATACAATATAATACAAGCAAAACAATATCAACAAAGCAGTACATAAATGCAGCATAAATTAAGCAATAGTGGAAAAACAGAGCAATACAAAATAATGAACACAATCCAATACAGGTATAAGCAGCACAGCAGCTAATACAATAGATACAATATTACTGTCCCCCGCCATAGCGCCGACCACTAAGTGCGCTCTCACCTCAATGCTTAATGGTAGATGCATCCTACTCACAGCAGATGTGAAGAAAGGACTAGTAGATGCATTTATTGCCATGATGGTGAACCTTGGCACTCCACCTGTTCTTGGACTTCAATTCACAGAAGCCCAAGTCCCTGTGAACCCACATGAATGGGTTTACTGCACATATGTGCAGTAAACCCATTCGTGTAGATTCACAGACTTTGGGGTTTGGGAATTGAAGTTCAAGAACAGCTGGAGTGCCAGGGTTCACCATCACTGATCCACTGCATCACCCCTTCTCATGATGGCATCTCTCCGTCTTTCATTTCAGACTTCCCTAAACAGGTTGTGTCTTTTGGGATTCACAATAGGTGAAGGGAAAAACAGGTAGAAGAACACGGTTACTTGTCACCACATGGCTGAATTTGGCAGCAGATGGGATGCGAGTGAGATTGCAACAGGATCAGGAAGAGTAGGCAAAACTGCCAGGCCAAAGAGATGGCAACCCTGGCTGTGCATCTTTAGACAAAAGTTTTTCCTACTTAAAAAAGATCACCCTTGCTCAAAAGCCTTGCTGACTCTAGGGTGTGGTGTTCATCTCCGTTTACAGCCAAAGAGCCAGCGCTGTCGGCATCTACAGACATTTCCGTGTGGCAGGCATGACTAGACACTGGAGTACATAGAACACTGTTACCTTCCCGCCAAAGCAGTACCTATTTATCTACTTGCAATTTATTGCTTTCAAACTGTTAGGTTAGGAGGAGCTCACTCGGGTCTCAAACTGCTGACCTGCCGTCCTTTCATTTGTCAATTTCAGCATGTTAACCACTAAGCCACTGAAGTTTTCCTACTCATACTATATGAAAAAGTACCATCCCACCTGTGGGTATTGCCTCATTGTGCCTAATGGCAGGGAGGGCACGGCTTGTCAGAGAACGGTGGACCCCACTGGTATCAATGAATCTTATTTATGTGTTAACTCTGGATCTATAGGTGAAAATGGTTTTACAGTTATCATGATAGACACCCATACTAGTCCCAAAGGGTAGACAAGGAAGAAGAATATGATTCCTGGTTTTGGAAAGAAAACTATTACATGTATTAGCAAACCATTTTGAATGCCATCTTGTGGTTAAGAGTTGAAAGTAACATTTCTGTTAAAATCTCTTTTGCTCTAAATTTAGAAGCCTGAAAGTTATTTCTTAAATATAACATTTTGCTATCATTTTATGGTTCAGCCAGACACATTTCATGGAGTAAATGGTGGCCTGCAAAAACTCATTCCCCAATATATTTGTTAGCCTTTAAAGGTATCACAGGTTACCGTAATTATAGCAAAACTGCCCTTTTGAAATTTAACAGCATCATTTCTAAAGTCAGAAAAACATGCCATATCTCATCATCTGATACATGACATGGAACACATGTAACTGATTTTATTATTATCACTGTGGCATTCCACCCTGATTCAAAAAATTTACATAGTACAGTTCAAATAGCAAATGATGACAAGTACAGCGGTACAGTACCTCATACAACAATTTTAATCGGTTCCACGGGGCTCGTTGTTGTACGAAACAATTGCTATACGATGCATGCATCATATAGCGATTTTTCCTATGGGATCCATCATACAACAATTTTTCCATAGGGACTAGTTCCATAGGGACTTGAGTTAATCCATAGGGAAAATTGTTACGCGAGATGCCAATTGTTCCCAAAAACCTAATTGTTATGCGACTTCATTGCTATACTGGGTGATTGTTGAATGAGGTTCCACTGTATACCCAAAACTCTGGAGAGAATAGCACTCATAAATTGCTAGAAAGACAAGCAGTCTGACCTGGTTTCAGAGCCTTTGCATACCTGTAACATATGTTTGCTTTAAAAGTTTGCATAATGACGAGTTTATATTAGAAGGAAAAACAGACATACAGTATCGGTTTGGGTTTCTGCATTTAACCCTAAAGTGTTAGAACAGACTCAATAAAATCAATGGAACTTGAGTTAATCATGTCCCACTTTGGGCTTATAAACTTCAACAGTGGTTATTGTGCCAGCAATGTGAAACAAAGTACTGTACTGTGCAAGAGTCCTAGGCTACCACTGGGTGGTTTGGGCAACATTTAATGAATGGTGGTGGTGGTGGTGGGGCATTATTCAGCCCCAGAGCCATCTAGATACAACAAAAATGGCAGGAGTCTAATGCTGACTCTTTCAACCCTCTCCAGGTTTGGAATTTGGGTGTCTTAGTTATGAACCTCTCCCCCCACACAAATCAGCTTGTGGTGGCCAAAAACGTTTGCACAATAACATAAAGTTCACCCTTGCTCAAAAACCAGTCGTATCCAACTCTAGGGTTCAGTGCTCATCTGTTTATAGCCAAAGAGCCAGAGCTGTCTGTGTCTCCTGACGTTTCTGTGGACATGTGGCAGGCATGACTAAACACCGGAGTGCATGGAATGCTATTTACCTTCCCACCGAAGTGGTACCTATTTATCTACTTGCAATTTCTTGCTTTTGAATTCTAGGTTGGCAAGAGCTAGGGCAGAGACAGGAGCTCACTCCGTCATGCAGCACTCAGGTCTTGAACGGCTAACCTGCCAACTTTCCAGTCTTCAAGTTCAGCGTCTTAACTACTAGGCCACTTTTACACTTGCTGACCTCATTATGCTGTTCAAGTAACATACTAGTTTCACATCACTCCTTTGTAGCTCAATCTTGGCAAGTAGCCAAGGCAAAGGCAATACAATAACTATATGTGAAATTTAGGTTTTTCACAGATCTCCTTATCTTGGATTTTAAAAAGGCAAAATTTCAACCAGATTTCCACACTTAATTGCAAACATCTTTTCCCTCCCTCAGGCTATGATAAGTTCCATTTGTACTCCAGACTCTATTTATGAGACAGTGGGAAATCCACAGATTTGATCTCTTATTTTAAATATCAGATTAAGAAGCTCACCTTGTTAGCTGGAAGGCTGGCAAGTCGGCAGTTCAAGACCCGGGTACTGAATGATGGATAGAGTGCCCGTCTTTTCCTAGCTCCTGCCAACCTAGCAGTTCGAAAGCAAGAAATTGCAAGTAGATAAATAGGTTCCAGTTCGGTGGGAAGGTAAATACCGTAGCATTCCGTGTTGAGGCATGCCTGCCACATGTCCATGGAAACGTCTGCAGATGCAGAAAGCACTGGCTCTTCGGCTATAAACAGAGATGAGCACTGAACCCTAGAGTCAGATACAACTGGCTTTTGAGCAAAGGCGAACCTTTACCTATCCAACACTGTCGTTAAATCCTGTAGCCTCCACATCCTAAAAAACTGTTTCAAAGGGCTTGAAGATATCTAGAGTCCAGATTTGGTGCTTGACAGGCAAATATACCTACTCAAGACTGTTCATTTACAGTCTTAACCATTTCCACAAAAATTTAGGCCTGACACAATCCTATCACAAGCTAGTTAGACTAATTTTTAACATCTAAATATATGATCAAAGTCTGCCCAGGTTATTCTGCTATGGGAATAGAGTAGACCCTACCATCAGCGACTCAAAGCTGATTGTCAGGTGGTGGCTAACTAACCTGACATCCCTGAAGACTAACGGCCTTGGGTGGCAAAGTCCACAGGGAAGGGTGATGGTCCCCAAGAGATTAAATCCCACTTGAATCCATCTTGATGGAGGGCAGCAGCTTCATCAATCTTGGCCTGAGACTGAGGACATTGTGTGACTCACAGAACTGGATCAGTGTTATAGATGTCACACTGCAATGCAGAAGGCAAATAGAAGACCAATACATTATATTGCTCCCAGGACAATCTTCATAGCTAATCACCATGATGATCACTAATATCTGGAATCAGATACGGCACTTGAAGAAAATACCTGGGACTTTTTTTCACCTATGGTAAGAAGGTGAATAAAATGTGGATAAATGTTTTTGAAGAAATTAATAACATATTATCTCTTAGAATATGATAGTGTCCCAGGATTGCTTTGTTAAATGATTTGGGAGGATTAAAACTCCATAAACATAAAAAAGGCTTTATTGTTATCATGGTGACAGTTGCGAGAATTTTAATAGCCAGGAATTGGAAATAAATCGATATCTAGGTTTAGAGGAATGGTATAAGGAGATCTGGAACCTGGCGATTAATGGTAAATTAACGTGCGAATTGAAACTGAAAAGAGGTATTATTAAAGAAAGTGAATTTGAAAATATTTGGGGAGAATTTATGGAACAAACCTTGGGAAAACCTAAAAGTGTTAAACCCAGAAATAAGCATATGATATTTTAGAGATAGGTGAAAAGAAAGCCTTAATATGTTCAGTTGGTTTGAGTAACTGCTTGGGAAAAGTATTGATGTCCCCCGAGTGATAGGTATATACTGTATTTGTATTATGTTCTCTTTGTTTGTAACATGTTTTTGTTTTGTTTTTTAAGAATAAAAACAATTATTAAAAAAATTAATAAAAAAGAAAATACCTGATAGAATATTGTTTACAAACTTGATGTTTACTAAACATGTATTAAAACACTCTTCTGGGTGGGAGAAAAACAGTTGCAGCAACATGGATTGCAAATACTAAGTAGGCTTCCAGTTAGAAAACTTTCATGAAATGATTTTGTATTAAGGCTTCCATGTGTTCCATGAGAACATTCATGTCTGCACTGCAGGCTTTATTAGCTTGTTTTTCATTCTTTTTCAGGGCCTCCCAGAGGCTCTGATGGACTGGAGGTAAAGGACTATAAGAGTTTAACAAGTGAAGCTGACTTGACGGAGCCTGTTTTATTTCATCAATCCTCAATGCCTGTAGAACAGCAGGTGCAAACTTAGAATAGTGAGCAGTAGAAGAAATGATCACCGGGCAGGTTTTATCCTGCAGCCGATCTGCAACTACTTTGGCAACGGCTGTGTGTGTGTCCATTAAGTACCCTGTGGTATTGAACACAGAGTGAATAGCAGCCAGACAATCGGCCTCAGAGCACCAATCGGCCATCAGGTCTTCTTGTAGCTTTGCGAGGAGATCTTTCTGCAGCTGGAAGCAATGCTGATTTTCCAGACAGCTAAACAGTTGTGTCACCAGCTGTCCATCTCCGTTAGCAAGCCAGTGCAAATGTCGTTCAAGGTTGGAAGATTTCAGAATATCTATGGCTGGGGAAAAACTTTGCATTAATTCCCTTCCCTTCAAAGTGTACAGGCCTGTCCTTATAAACTCAGTTAAGGCATTGTTTTGATTGGAAGCACAGATAAATTTTCGTATGGGAATTCCCATTGTTTTTGCATACATCGCTGCTAATATGTTTCCAAAGTTTCCTGTGGGAATACAGACATCCACAGGACTCCCAAATGAAATTGTACCTTGTTCAACAAGGTTCAGGTAGGCAGAGGCGTGATAAACCACTTGGGGAAGTAATCGTGCCCAGTTTATAGAGTTTGCTGCACTTAAAAATGTTCCATACTCTACTGCAAGAAACCCAGTATAACTAGAATTGGTAAATATTTGCTTGATGGCTGATTGGCAGAAATCAAAATCAGATTTTACACCTACTACTTTTGTGTTTGGTTCCTCGTAGCCAACCATCTGCAATTTCTGTATCTGGCTAACTCCGTCTTGAGGAAAGAAAGTGACCAAGGCAATCCTTTGCTTATCAGTCTCCTTTAGATGACTAAAGCCATCTAGGACTGCACTTCCGGTGTCACCAGAAGTAGCTACCAAAATCAAATAATTGCATGTCCTAGGAATGCAGTATGCAAACAAATGAGGCATGAATTGCAATGCCAAATCCTTGAAGGAGGCGGTGGGTCCATGAAATAACTCCAGAAGAAACTGATTGCCTGTCAGATGTCTAACTGGAGCGATTTTATGACATGTAAAATTTTGTCCATATGCAGTCTTAACCATTTCCCACAAATCTGAAGCAGGAACATCAGCTGGGTGTATGCACCTTTCCAATATAATCTGAGCTCTTTCAGCATAAGTTGCCCCTAACAAATTTTGCCATTCTCCGCTGGTGAATTTTGGAAGTCCCTTCTCCGGAACAAACAGTCCACCATCTGGTGCAAGGCCCTCAATCACAACTTCGCTGAAATATTTAACTGATCTCTTCTGCTCATCTTTCCTATTTCCCTTGAGATTCCTGGTTGAAACGAAGCCTTCTGAGTTTTGGTACCATTTAACTGCATGAAGTACTTTGTCAGCAATGTCCTCGGCCGTGATACCATCTTCACAAAGAACACGAACATCATGCCACTTCCTGTAAAACTGCTTCCTAAACTCAAGTATGTCTTTCATTGAAGTTCCAGGACCCTGTCCAACAATACGATCCACTTTCATCAATTCTAGTCGATCCATTATGTGTTGAGAAGGCACATCCAAATACACTACAATCCCATTTTTCTTCACATGCTCCATGCCAACAGCATTCATTGGGTTTGATCCAGAAAGGGAAACTACACTTCCAGAGGCTGAAAGGTTTAACAAGGCTCTTCCTTCCTCTTCTAAAAACTGTTTGTTACCAACTTCCTCCAATTTTTCTCCCACACTCATATTCCAGGTTGTTTCAAGGACATCGTCATCCACGTCTATGAAACGGCAGCCCAATTTCTGCCCGACTATTTTTCCAACTGTTGTTTTCCCAGCACCAGGAGGTCCCATCAAGACAATATTCTTGTCCCCAACAAGAGAATGCATCAACACCCACGGCCTCCAAGCGAATGCAACACATCTTGGGAAGAAAAATCTGGAATGTATATTAGAAACTATGTTATGAGTCAGTAGCTTCAAATGCCGATTCCAAGCCACAAGAGACATCTTTTTCTTTCCTCACACCAATATTGCAAGGAATGGAAACCCTATAAAGAAGGGGAGAAGTTAATTAGCCAAGGAAAGTACTTTAAACCCTAGCCATTTGACATTTAAAACAATTAATACAACACAGACATTCTTGACTGCTCTCTATTCTATTTTGGGAGTGGCATGTTTTTAACAAGCTTGTTCACTCTTCTGAGACCTGATCACAACCCATCACTTTCCATAACAAATAAAATAAGCATTTCACCTTGGGTAGCATTTGCTCAGAAACCAGTGTCACTTTTAAAGTGAAATGAACAATATCCACAAGGGCAACACAATCTGTGGCCTTTGCCTGGCCACAAAAAGGAAGCTAACACTCTACTTCAAAGTCATGTGAGAGTCATGTAGGGGAAGTGAGGTGATACCATACAAGCCTGTTGCTATTTTTCCACATTCATTTCTAAGCATTCATCTACTGAACTTAAGACCAAAAAATTATGCGTCCCCTGACCTTCCCCAGATGATCAGGAGAAGTATTTAATTTGCTAGCATCATACAGCAGCTCTTCAGCCACTATACAATACCAAAAACAAGGGTTGTAGTAGATGTGAAAGCCCCGTCCCCACCAAACTTCGCCATCCCATACCACACTGGCCTAAAACCAACCAGTTTTAGACAGGCCCTGTGTTTGACTATTTGAAACTTCAATTTAGATTGAATAGAGTAAGAGAAGAATATTGGAATGAGGTACGCACTATACAATCTACTCCTCTCTGGAGGGAATGGATGATCAGGTACAGGGCAAAGAACTCTCTCCAACACTGGTAACAGCACACTTTTTGCCAAGGCTGCCGATTCTGTTTGTTTGTTCTGGGAAATCAATAGGAGCTTCAACATAAATTGCAAAACAAATAGCATGCAATATTAAGCAAGAGTCATGGGACTAAAAAAAACCTAGAATGTTTTCTTAAGCTTTTAAAAATTAAAACAATTTTGCTGAGAAAGAATATAATGCTACATAATGGAAACATCTGCTGCTTCAGTTAACAAAGAAGCAATGTGCTAGACCCGTGGTTCCCAATGTGGGGCACATTGGGAACCACTGTTTTAGACCAAGGATGTACAAAAGTGGCCCTCTATGAGCTGCAGGACTCATGTTGGTTGGTTGCAATTATGGGTGTAGAATCCATCAATGCCTTGTTTAACAATGGCTCTCATTGGCTTTTTTCTTCAAAGTGTCCTGAAGTTTTGTTCTTCAAAAAGTAGCCATGGTTAATGTTTTAGCTGCACATTGCAAAAATAAAAAAAATCCTGCTTCATCTTAAACACTAACAATTGTTTCTGCATGCATTTTTATGGATCAAAATCTTGTCTAAGAGAAAATACATTTTGATCTACAAAACCTCATACTGGAAAAAATCGCTATTAGTTTTTCATGTGCTACAATATTTTGTCTTCTCCCCTACAAAATTTTGTGTGTTGGAACTCCTCACCCTTCCTCAATTATGTGTCTTCCAAATCCTTGGGGCTACGTACCCCCTCCCACCACTTCTCACAGCTGATCATGGTAACTTAATAAGGCTGGAAGACAGCAAACTATCAAAATAACCCTACAAGAGGGTCATTTCTTTACTAGCAGGAAGGAGGTAAAAAGCCAGTTGGGGTAGTAGTGCTCCTCCTCCGTTTCCAGCCCAGTGAGCCCACCAAGAGCCAGGCAGCGCTGTCTGCATCTGCAGACATTTTCCGTGGTCATGTGACAGGCATGACGCCAGAGCGCATGTAACGCTGTTACCTTTCCCGCCGAAATGGTCCCTATTTATCTACTTGCAATTTCTTGCTTTCGAACAGCTAGGTTAGCAGGAGCTGGGATAGAGACCCATCGTGCAGCACTCGGGTCTCAAACTGCTGACCTGCAGACTTTCCAGCCGCCAAGCTCAGAGTCTTAACCATTAAGCCATAAAAGATAATTAGCCTCTCCGCCATTACGCAATCAACCCTGCACACGTACATACGAACTCAACGCATGCGCAGTTCTCCCCCGCCGACGTTGCAAGGATCTCCAAAATAAAATGGAAAAAAAAATCCCTCGTCCTGGACCTGGTCTATGGCGTCGCTGACGTCACCCGCCGCTGCGCCTGCGCACCAGAAGCTCTCCCGCACCGCAGCCCATTGTCTGGCATTGTTCGGGAAATGGAACGCCGAGGGCTCTCTCGCGTTCTACACACAGATGTTGCTAAGCGATTGTATCCAAGGGCAACCAAACAGCGGGCACAGAGTTTGCTCTCTGTGCAAGCCGCAGTCTGCGTTCGAATGAGCGCGAAAAGGGGCTGCAAAGAGAAGCGAGGAAGGCGAGGCGAGGGACGGGGAAGGTGAGGATCGGAAGGGGGGAGAGAAAGGAGGACGGAGGGGGTAAAGGAGGGAGCGGGTAGTTCTGGAGCAAGCAGGTTGTTTGAATATGGCAATTCAATAAATGATCAATTGACTTGTGAATTAAAGTTAAAGAAGAGACTGATTTAAAAAAAAACGATTTTAAATAGTTAACCATGTTTTAGTTAAATCTAACGGAATAAGACCGGGACAAGAATATACAGTAAAGCCTTTTGGAATTGGGGGATAATTATATAAATAATTATAATTATATGAGTCGGCTTTGGCCGAGTGGGTGGTATATAAATTTGACAATTAAATTAAATTAAAATAAAGTGAATGTTGTGTTTGGATAATAGGTTGAAAGCATATCATGTCCCATGGATGGTGGGTGCACATATTGTTAACGTCATGGTGTTCCTTTACTTTTACAGAAAGGGGCCCAACGGTATTGCACGAAAGCAGGGGGGGAAAACCTGTTGTAGAGCAAAAACACTAAGACACTACAAAAAGTGCAATGTTATGTATCTTTATATAAATTGTATATTGAAAATATTCTTGGGATAGTAATTGAAAAATAACTCAGTTCAACAAAAAAAATCCTTGTCAACAGGTAATGTCTCTTCTTATTCATCAGAAGTAACAAATAACCATAGTCCAAAAGGTACAGAAACACAATATCCTTTACTTCAGGCAACCATGAATGATGATAAAATTCTTAAAGCATGTATATTGATAGATGAAGTGCTTAGAATGTATTCAAAGCCTTTGCCGGCTGACAAAATGCTTTTCAGAACCGAAGTTCCTTCCTCAGGAATCAATAATGTAGATAATATATGAACATATTATAATTCGCGTCCATCGTCTCTATAATCATTTATTCTGTGCGTCGGGACGTTCTGAAAAGCATTTTGTCAGCCGGCACAGGCTTTGACACTTCATCTATCAATATACATCCTTTTGGACTATGGTTATTTGTTACTTCTGATGAATAAGAAGAGACATTACCTGTTGACAAGGATTTTTTGTTGAACTCAGTTATTTTTCAATTACTATCACAAGAATAATATTTTTAATATACAATTTATATAAAGATACATAACATTGCACTTTTTGTAGTGTCTTAGTGTTTTTGCTCTACAACGGGGTTTTTTCCCTGCTTTTGTTCCTTTACTTTTACCATTCTGGCAAAGAGCAGGTCTGTGGTGTTATAGACCAAAGAGTGCTCTTTCTCTAGCTTTGATACAAGGAGGAGGTCTTTTTAATTCGAGATTGCATTTGGGCAGAAAGCATATGCTTTTGTCTTTAAAACATCACCCTCACATTTTTTGGACTGTGTGTGCACATGAGTTTTCATGCATATTTGTGTCCGGTATGTGCCAATATATGCACCATGCCATTTGTTAAGATGCAACAGACAGCCCCAAGCATCTTTGGTTTATTTGAGTTCTTTACGTAGACATCTCAGCCAGCTGCAGATATATACAAATATTTTCTTCACTACTTAACAGGCCAGTAGATACAATAATTTTATCCAGTGGTTATATGCCCTGCCCTTCACCATCTGTAGGAATCAACAAAAGAAACTGGGAACAACAGTGACTTTAGGATAAGAGTTCCCAACCTAAGGACCATAGGCTGGATCTGGCCATTTCATGTCCCCCCCCCCTCCAAGGGCATTTGAGAAACCAAAATGGCTGTCCCTTTGAAGATGTTGGGACAAAATGGCTGCCCCCATTGTGCAGGCAGGGCAAATGGTGTCCAGCCCTCAAAGCTGACAGAGAGCATGACACGGACCCCGGGCTTGAAAAGGTTGGGAACCCCTGCTTTAGGATTTAGAAGGACTAAGATTGCATGACAAAAGGAAACTGTAAAAGCAGATTATGCATTAAATGAAGGAATCTATACCTATAAAATGGTGTGTTAACCGTTGGAATGTGACAAAGGATGTTGCACCAGGCTCCACTAGCCCCGTCCGAGCTTCTGTGCACTCGCCCGAACGGGGTTCTCAGGTAACTGTCGGGTTGGAATTTTCGCCCGGGGGGCAGGAGCACCCCGGACGCACATAAAAAAAGGAACTTCAATTCCCAACATTCCTTGCGCCGCGCCAGAGCCAATCAGGCTGAGCGGCACGGCAAAAGGAACGATCGGAAAAAAAGTAACCAAACACGCACAGGCAAAACTACAAGCTCCAGTGTCTTGCACGCCATTAGCGCGCAGAACGCTGAGGCAGCTGGCGTGCGAAAAATAAAAGTAAAAAAAACCCGCCGCCGCTGCCCTTCCTTCCCACGGGCCAGCCAGCATGGCCCGTGGAAAAGAAAGCCCCCCCTGCCATTGCCCTTCCTTCCCATGGGCCAGCCAGCATGGGCCGCGGGAAGGAAAGCCCCCCCCCGCCATTGCCCTTCCTTCCCACGGGCCAGCCAGCATGGGCCGTGGAAAAGAAAAGCCCCCCCGCCATTGCCCTTCCTTCCCATGGGCCAGCCAGAATGGCCTGCGGGAAAGGCCCCCCGCCACCGCCGCCGCTGCCCTTCCTTCCCATGGGCCAGCCAGCATGGCCCACGGGAAAGAAAGCCGCTGCTGCCCTTCCTTCCCATGGGCCAGCCAGCATGGCCTGCAGAAAAGAAAGCCCCCCCCTAAAAAAGTAAACACAAAAACACAAACCAAAAACAATCAAAAACACTCAAAATCCAAAAAGGAAACGCAAAAACAAACAAGAAAAAACACGCAGACCCCCCCCCCAAAAAAACCACCCACTCACCCCCCAAAAACCCAGAGAGCTTACCATAAGACGTCTTCTCTCCATGAGGACCGGACTCAAATGAGAAAATAAAGAAAATACTTACCGGAAGCGACACCCAGAGGACAGAAGAGAAAAATTGTAGAGAGGAAGAAAAGCTCACCACCCCCACCCAGAGGCCACAAGAGAAAAAACATTCAAAAAAATTGAAACTAATAAGATTAACTCCCAAATTAATCAAATAAGTTATAAAAACATTCAAAAAAATCACACTAATCTCAAAAAATACAAAAAAAACAGAAATAACTTTTCACTCAAAAAGCAAAATAAAAATTGCGTAAAAATAAAGATTTAAAAAAACCAAAATTAAATTTTAAACTAAAATAAATTAATTTACATTAAATAAATTAAAATAAAATAAAATTTGCATAAACATAAAACAAAAACCTTGAAAAACCAATTTAAAGAGCCCGGCACTGAGGAAGCCGGCGCACAAAAAAAAAATTTAAAACACACACTGGGAGCGCAAGTCCGCCGCAGGCGGATGCAGCGCCTCGAAGCCACAAAATCACAAAACCTTACAACACCATTTAAAACAGCCCAGCACCATTGGTTCAAGAAAAAAACACGAAACCCTTTACTGTCCAACACAATTTTTAAAAGCCCGGTACCACCGGGCAAAATATGCTAGTACCAGATAAAAACTATACAGCATGTGCATTCACCTACATAGGGAATAGAAATGGGATGTTATCTGTATGAGAGAGAAAATGTGACTGTATTTTGCTTAATAATCTAAGTAACCTAACTAAATTATGTGCAGACCTTATCCATGTAAAGATGGCAGCACTGTGTGTAGAGGAAAGCATTTACAATCTTCTACCTCGAATTGTGGACAAGCCACTCAAACCACCTAGGTACGGGGGTAAGAACATATCTCTTAGAAACATTCCAGCAAAACTTTACTCTTATTGGTCAGTGATCACAAGTATTATGTACGATAGTCATTTTTCTTCAATTCTCCATTGGCGGTGGTTTCTTAATTAAAAGGAAATAAGATTAGAAATCTTATGTGGTAGCTCTTGATGCAAGAGGTTTACCAGTGATTTTCATTAAGTCAGCATTTCCAAGTATCTACCCCAACAGTATTATCAACACTGAGTGCCAGTGGTTCCTTACAGTTTCATGTGAGATTCTTCTAGTGGTGGGTGGGCATCAAAAAAAATTCCTACCACACTGTGGGCGTAGCCATGTGACTGGGAGGACGTGGCCTGTTGGCCATGTGACTGCTCTTCACTATAGAGCAGGGTTTCTCAACCTTGGCCCCCCAGATGTTCTTGGACTTCAATTCCCAGAAGCCCTAATCAGAAGGTGTAATGACTTGGGCTTCTAGGAGTTGAAGTCCAAGACCACCTGGAGACCCAAGGTTGAGAAGCCCTGTTATAGAGCTATGAAAATAGAAGCCTCTTCTATTTTCATCACTCTATAGCGAACCTCTGAAGCCATTTCCCCCTTGTCTAAGGCTTTTCCAGGGCTCTGTTTCACCCAAAGTGCCTCCCCAGCCAGTCTGGAGTGGCTGGGGATGTGCTTTGGAGTTAAACTGAGCCGAGGAAAAGCCTTGGACAATGGGGAAATGGCTTCAGAGTTTCGCTATAGTGATAAAAATAGAAAAGGCTTCTATTTTCATAGCTCTATAGCGAAGAGTCCCCTCCAAAGCCATTTCCCCCTTCCTCCAAGGCTTTTCCTGGGGTCCGTTTCACCCCGAAGTGCCTCCCCAATCACTCTGATGAAGGGGGAAATGGAGCCAGCCCCCTCCGAAGCCTCTTCTAGGAGGAGGTGGGCTGGGCCAGCCATTTTTACTACCGGTACGCACGTACTGGTGCGAAACTGCTGATGTCCACCACTGATTTTTTCCTTGTCTGGAAATGTTTGGCACTGAAGCTGGACTAGCCTGTGCCCAAAGCATATGCTCTACCACTGAGCTCTGTAGGTAGAACAGACATCATATATACTGCCAAAGAATGTCTTAACCAAAAAGTAATGTCAAAAAGCATGATAGATTTTATTATTATTATTATTATTATTATTATTATTATTATTATTATTATTATTATTATTATTAATTTCCTGTCCCGATCAAACCCTGGACTGCCAAAATAAAGCCACTTTCTTGGCTTTATCTTTGGCCAAACCTAAGTCCTCCTCGGTGCATTTTTCTGGCAGTAATCAATCAGCAAACCAGAAACTGATCCGGATTGTGTATCTCTCCACATTCACAGCACATATTGTTGTCCACCAGCAGTCCCCACTTGAACATGTTGGTCTTGCATTTAGGGACTTCAGACTATTCAGGGTCTTCCAAGTGACGTAGGGGAGGTTGAGTTCCTCAGCCACATCCTCCTTTAATGCTGTTCCTTGCCCAGTGAGCTCCACCAGATCAAACCAAACCAAAGTTATTTTTATGAGGATACTTTATTATTTGATTATAAAATTCAATATAGTTTGATAGTTTGAGCTTAATTTAGGGTGCTGTTTTCAATTTTGAAGTCATCTTAATCTTTCGTATTCTCTTATAGACACAGTAATGTATGTGGCTAATACAAAACAAGGGAATTATCCCTGTGCTAGTAAACTATAAAGTGCAGGCAGAAGCAATACTTCCAACAATATTGATGTAGCTAGGAATTTTACTGCCAAACCACTAATGGCACAATTATACAGTGGAAGCAGGAACATTTTTTTCAATGAATGATAAATCAATGCTGAAACTTATTTTACCTTTCTGAACCCAGTGTCTAAAATTACACACAGTTATCTTGAGATGAGGAAGAAATGCATTACAAATTAAATTCAGTATTAATTGGCAAAATAAAGAAGAAACTGCTTGTTCAGAACCAGATAGGTGAGATTTAGCAGTGTTGTATTTCTGATCACTTTTCTTCCTCTGCTGATTAAACTCTAGATGAGTATGTACTGTCAAAACATGCATTGTATTGCTTTCAAGTACCAGCTCAAAAAGATATTGCTCACCTGAAAGTTATTCTTTTAAGTTAATATAGCATAGATATTTGGAGCACAATACTTTGTGGGGGGAAAGTCACCTGAAACTTCTTTTACACTTTAACTGTTCTATGTGTATTTCTTCTTCCCTAAAGATATGTGTCAACATTTAGACCATATATAAAACGTGTATTGCAGCAAAGTAAAGCACCATGGAAAACCATTGGACCGGCAAAAGTGGAGGTACCTTCTCCAAAAGACTTCCTTCTGAAGCATTCAAAGGAACCAAAGTTACCAAAAAGTATGGCTTAGCTAACAATATTTAAAGCCACTTGTATTTTAGTTTTGCATGAATTTATCTCATGTACTGTATAGTATTTATATGCCCCCCCTGTTTCCTTTACCTTACATGTACAAAAGAACATCAAGTAAATGGCTAAGACAATGTTATTGGAGTAGCACGCTTTGGGGGAGAAATTGTCTAATTTTAACATTTTAATTTATGAATTTTATATTTCATATGCATTCATCATTTTAAATTGGGAAATAGTGAGATACAAAGAAAGAAAGTGGCTTACCATTCCTTTCTTTTGGGAATGTTCTGGGATTGTGCATCTTTCCCAAGGCTAGGCAGGGTGATTTTTCTCACACTGAGGAATCAAACTCCCAGATACTTCATTCACTGAACTATCCACAGCAGAAATATTTGGTTTATTTAAGTCAGGCTGTAGCAGGATCATCTAGCCAGTAAGCCTGGAGGTCTTATCTCTCTTGTATGTCATGTATGACATCGGCTCTTTATGACGCACCATGTCATAAGGAGACAAGGTATCTAAGGCTGGAAGATGAAGAAACAGGGAGAAGCAACAGGCCAAAAGTGAAGCTAGAACAGAGGTGCCCAAACTTTTCAGGTTGCATGCTGATAATGTGGTTCAGGGAGCTAGTAACTAAGGCCCAGGGGCCGGATGTGGCCCCCAATGCCAATTCATACGGCATGTGAAGCCCTCGTCGCTCACCAGATGTGGCCCCCAATGCCAATTCATCCAGCCCACGAAGCCCTTGTCGCTTCCAGGAGCGACAAGGGCTTTGTGGGCCAGATGAATTGGCATCGGGGGACGCATCTGGCCCCCGGGCCATAGTTTGAGCACCCCTGAGCTATAAAGATAGACAAAGGCCCTGTATTAAGAGATCCTTTTGTCATCTTTCGAAGAGCAGTTTCGTTTTGGTTTGTTTTAATTTCTTAGACATTTAAACACTGGAAAAGCTATAATACATTAATTGTGTTCCTTTTTGTTAAAAAAAAACAGGGAAAAAAGAGAAAGAGGGAAACAAGATATTAAAAACAACTGTGCCTAAAATAACAGATCACCCAGTTATGGGAGTTCAGTGTACAAAGAATTTCATAAGCACAAATGCGGCTAATGTGATCATGGGAGTGGCTAAGAAACCTCAACAAGCTTGTGTTGACAGACGGCAAGGGGACAAATTTCTCCTAGAAACTTCAGGACTTGTCCCAAAATATCTCAAAAAAAAGGTATGTTTTAACAACGATGAAGCAAATGAATCCAGAGCAACAGCAAACTCCTGTAAGTGTGTACTTAGAAGGGCTTTATTAAGTTTAATAATGAGTATATATAGGATAGTGTTATGTGTTAGTTGTATCAATATTGAAACCAGTGGGACCTACTATCTAAATTAATTGCACTTGAAGCATAACTGACTTAAATATATGAAACCCAACTTAAGAAACTCTTAAGATACTAGTTCTTATTTCTAAACATCTTTACTGTGAATCTCTCCAGATGGCTTTTTAGTAAAAATGCATTGACTGGTAAGAATATGTTTGTGTTCACTTTTAAGTAACCATTTACAAAACAAAACACGCTAAATACAAGATGCAAAAGGGTAGGAAAGTTAGAGTTTTGTTGTCTCTCGTCACATGAGGGAAAACTACTTTTAAATATGCATGTAGTGTATTGTCTCATCTGATCCTCAATCTCCTTGCAGTCTTGCACAGATTTCAGTTAGGCTGTCAAAACATTCCAGAATATACAATCATTAAGGAAAGGAGGCCATTTCACTGAAGATATGTATTTAGACAATGTGTGGACCTCCAAAGATCCACTGTGCTTCACTAGTTTGGAGGGTTACACTTGATCTCACTCCCCCACCCCAAAACATTTTTTTTTCATAAAAAAAGGATTTTAATTGAGTAAGCCAAATTGTTACCTATTAAGAGTTTTTTTAAAAAAATGAAGTGACATGTCATAGGTGCTGAAAGGACCTCCAAAGATGGCAAAATTGACCCTTGCACGTCATAGAAGTTTACAAAGGTAAAATTGACCCTTGCATGTCATAGAAGTTTACAAAGGTCTTTTTCTGAGCTTTTATTATAATTTGAAAACATAATAAATATATTTATAATAAATTCTGGAGAAAGCATAGATGCTAAGAAGGCTCTTGAGCACTAGCAAATCTTAAGGATTCTGTTAGGCACACGTGGCTTAGTGAGGGCTGCAGTGGCTTAGTGGTTAAGATGGTGAGCTTGATGACTGGAAGGTCGGCAGGTCAGCAGTTCAAGACCTGAGTGCTGCACGATAGAGTGAGCTCCCATCTCTGTCTAGCAGTTTGAAAGCAAAAATTTGCAAGCAGATAAATAGGTATCGCTTTGGCAGGAAAGGTAGCAGTGTTCTGTGTGCTTTAGCGTCGAGTCATGCTTGCCACATGACGCAGATAGCGCTGGCCCTTTGACTATAAACAGAGATGAGCACCGCCCCCTAGAGTTGGACACGCCTGGCTTTTGAGCAAGGGAGATCTTTACCTAGGGCACATGTTCAACCAGTTGTTGTGTTATGGTGGGGAAGAATAATAATAGTAGTGGGATCTGCAACCAGTCTGGAATGTTCCTTTATCTTTCTGACCCATGTCTGCTTGCCCATGTTTGACTAGAGATGTAAAATTTCCGGAAATTTTGAAGCTCGGGAAAAAAATGTGGTTTTTTTTTCCGGGAGGAAACGGAAATTTTCGGAAAAATTGAAAATAATCTGATACCATACATATTTTTTTAGAAATGATTTATAAAATATTTTATTTATCATGTTAAAATAAAACATTCTATAATATATTTTTTTATTTTTTTTTCAATTTTTCTAATTTTTCAGGGAAAAACAAAAAAGGCTTCAGAAAAAAACGAGAAAAAACTTTTTTTCTATTTTTTTCCAGTTTTTCCCTAGGCCTTCACATCTCTATGTTTGACCCACATTCTACAACAACTGAGGATTTCAGTGTTAGTTGGGTTGTTTTTCCACTCAGAGTGGGAGTTCATCCTTTCCAAACTTTGGGATTCTTCCCTGACATCTGCTCTCCCCCCTCCCCCCTTTCTATGTAGATGGTGTGATTTTGGCTACATAAAGATCGATAATAAATTTTCTTTTAGAATTTAGGCTTAATTAGAGACTGTTCAAAGTTATCTTTTTATTAAACATTTATATTTTTAGAAATACTTTTTCTATATTTTTAAATGGTTGTAAAGATACTGCTGGATAACTCAGTGGTTTAGGAGAGGTTGAGAGTTTGGTTCCCCACTGCGCCTCCTTGACAGTGGCAAGACTCAATGCTTCATAGGGTCCCATCCAGCTCTGCAGTTCGATTATGATTTCTCTTGTAGGATTATGGTCTCACTCCAAAATATGTAATAAAGCGAAATGAAGATGAAAGGAGAGCTCAGGAAGACTATGATGCTTATGTTAAGGAAACTCTTAGACGAAGGGCTATGAAAAGGCTATCTGATGATGAGAGGGAACACCTTCTTGAGGTATGTGTGTTGACTTCAGTGGCCATGGCCCCAGGAAAAAGAGATACAGTACTGTACATGGACTTCTCTGCTGGCAAAAGTAGGAAGGACTATTTAAAACGTTCAAATTGGAATAAATAGATTTTCACTAGATGGAGCTCTACAATAGTTTATATCTAGGACTGATCAAATCTTTGGATGTGACAAATCTAGAACAGTTAAGAGTGGTAAAGTCCTTTTTGAAAGGTAGATTCCCTGTAATGTTGACCTCCACTATGTCTCTTGCAAATATAGCACGAGGGGGCATTGCAGGTATTTTTGGTCCATTGTAGATGCTGCTTTCTGTGCTTATGTTAAAGCCAGAGGAAATACATTTCTATGCAAAGGTGCTGTAATCATATTCATGTTTACTCTGAAGTATATCCCACTATGTCTTACTCTAGAGCAGGGGTAGGCAACCTATGATCCATGGCGCCAGATAATCCGGCCCTCGCTCCAGCCCCCCACTGCCAGAATCGGCCGTGGACTCATTTATGTAAACGGTGGCAGGACCACCAGTCCAACCCCCTCAACTGTCTGAGGGAGCGTTACCCGGCCCCTGACTTTAAAAGGTTGGCAACCCCTGCTCTAGAGACAAAGTGTGTATGAGATTGTTATGTAGAAAAGCATCCTACACATATCAATTTAGAGGTAATTGAGTTCAGTAGAGTATACTTTTGATTAAGGAAGGTTGGGTTTCATTTCGGGTCTAGGTGAAGCATTGTGTTTCATGTATTTTGGTATAATAGGGCTGCCTACTAATTCTTTTTTCCTTGTATTTAAAATAGAGTTTCAAGAAGAATTGGGAAGAAGTGCATCAGGCCTTCCAAAACCTTTCAGTAGAAATCGATACAATCCCAAAGAAGCTTAACAAAGAAAGATTGGAGACACAGATGAAACAGTTGGAACATGACATCCAGACAATTGAGAAATACAAAGTGATTTATATTTCAAACAAATGACATAATTAGGGGGGAAATGGATGGGAACTTTTTTTTAGTAGAGAACCTGTTAATGTAGGGGAAATATTTAGATTTTAATAAGTATCTTAGGACCTTACCTATTTTACATTTTGAAAGTTTTAGAGATAGTTTTTCCTATTTTTTTAATAAATAAAATTTATTTTTCTCCAAATTGTTCAATGAGTTATATATTATAAAGACATCTTGAGGTTTCAGTTGTCTTTCAAACCTGTAACATCGTGTGTGGCAATAGTTTAAATTATTGTGTAAATATGAAGTGTCTGATGCTAATAAAAAAGAAACTTAATTAAACGATGTTGGCATCGATACCATCAACCACAGTATCCTTCTGGAGCGGCTCCAAGGATTAGGGATCCAGGGCACAGTGTGGTCCTGGTTTTCCTCATTACTGAGGGGCCGAACTCAGTCGGTGAGGGTGGGGGCGAGAGGTCCAGCCCTAGGCTTCTCCAATATGGGGTGCCTCAGTGCTCGGTGCTCTCACTTCTCCTTTTCAACATATACATGAAGCCGCTGGGGAGATCATCCGTTCCCATGGGGTGAAGTATCATCAATATGCAGATGATACACAACTGTATATCTCAGCCCATGGTGATCCCAGCGATGCAGTCGGAGTCCTATCCAGGTGTCTGGAGGCTGTTAGGGTCTGGATGGGGGACAACGGATTACAGCTGAATCCCGGCAAGACTAAGTGGCTGTGGGTTGGGGGCCCCGTGTTACCCTGGGAGTTACCATCTTTGGTTCTGGATGGGTCTCCTTCGCCTCAGACAGACCTGGTTCGTAACTTGGGGGTCCTCCTGGACTCATGACTCCTGCTCGATGTGCAGGTGGCAGGCGTGGCCAGGAGGGCTTTTGCGCAAGTTCACGTGATCTGCCAGTTACGTCCACTCCTGGAATGGGACTCCCTGCTCATGGTCACACATGCCCTGGACACCTCCAGACTAGACTACTGCAATGCGCTCTACATGGGGCTGCCCTTGATGACCATTCAGAGGCTGCATTTGGTGCAGAATGCAGCTGCCCTCGTGGTGATGGGGTGTGGCCATTATGCCTGTGCTCTCTCCACTACTGCGGGAGCTGCATTGGCTGCCAGTGTGCCTCCGGGTGCAATTCAGGGTGCTGGTAATGACCTTTAAAGCCCTACATGGTGGTGGACCAGGGTTCTTAAGAGACCGCATCACCCCAAGGACATCGGCCCATCCCACCAGAGCAGATCAGAGGGGCTCCCTTAGGGTTCCATCTGCCAGGGATGCTTGTCTTTCTGGCACTAGAAGGAGAGCCTTCTCTGTATCTACTCTGGCCCTGTGGAACCTCTTTAACAATTGGGGTGCACCTCCAGACAGCTATTTCCTTTTAGAAAGGGACTAAAAACATGGCTAGCTCTCGTGGTATGGGGTGCTGTCGGTGTGGCAGCCCCCCCCCCCCGGTTGGTATAAGGGCTGTCCAGGGTGGGTTTTTAGCTTCTTTACCCTAGTTCTAGCTAGTTCTAATGGGGAACTGGAGGTAGAGGACTTTTAAGGTTTTAATGATTTTAACTTGAGATTTTTATTATTTCTATGGGTTTTTATGTTGGGTTTGTAATATTTGTTGTAAACTGCCCAGAGTCACCCTGGCGATGGGGCAGCGATACAAATCTAAGAAATAAATAAATGTACCTACAAGCTCAAAGTGCTCTCTGTTTATAGATTTTTTAATAGCTTATGTCTGGCCAGGCTATCTTGCTATGGTAATAGAGTAGATCAAACTGCCATGACTCAGCATCGAGTGTTAACTAACCTGACAACCCTGAGGACTAACAGCCTTAGGTGGCAAAGTCCACAGGGAAGGGTGATGGTCCCCAAGTGGATTAAATCCCACGAATCTATCTTGATGGAGGGCATTAGCTTCATCAATCCTGGCCAGGGGCTGATGAGGACTTTGTGTCAAAAGGGCTCAGGACCAGAAAGTGACTCACATAACTGTATCAGTTTTACAGATGTTACTCTGTGATGCAGAAGACAAATAGTAGACCACTGCATTCTCAGGACAGTCTTCATGGATGGTTGCCATGATGATCACCAATATTCTGATTCGGATATGAAAGAAGTGAGTTTGGTATCTGGTTGTGTATCTGATTGAGAGTTTAATTCCCCACTGCATTCCGGAAGAGCCAGTCTGTGTAGCTTTGGGCAAGCTGCACAGTCCGAGAAGAAGGAAGTAGTAAACCACTTCTGAGTACTCTCTACTTAGAAAAGCCTTGAAAGGGTCAGCGTAAGTCAGAATTGACTTGATGGCAATTTTCAAATGTTACACATCTTAGTACCTCTTCAGCAAATGTTTGTGATGGCTTCATGCAAGGAAGGAAAGGGATGGATGGATGGAGGGCAGTAAACGCATAGCAAAATCACATTCACCCAGAACTTGGAAAATATAACTTTTCTTTGTGCAACTCCAGGATCTCCAAACAGCATAGGGAAGGCAGTTTAAATGTGAATTGATACACTAGATTGATCTAAGCACAAATCATTTTGAGTGTACTGTATGTTTTTAAACTGCTCAACACTGAACACATGTTTATTCATGAAGTTTGATTGGTCCCAGTACCAGATAACTTACTTCGTTGATCAGCACTGTTGATCTTCCACTGTTTACGAACCCATGCCAGTCTCATCCAGGGCCTCAGGAAAATTGCCCTGAACTACTCTTTCCATCTGGTTGCTGGCCTTCCTAGTGGTTGCTTTACGTCAAGTGGAATCCATTGTGATAGCTTTCATCCACTGCCATCTTTGAAGCAGCACACATGCCCAACCCACCGATGCCTTGCAAACTCAATCAACGATGCTTGTTTTGCACCTGATCTTATACTCAGTTCTTCATTTGATATTTGGTCAACCCATTGTATGCGTAGCATCCTTAGTTTGATTGCTCTTTGTGTTACATTGATTTTTTGGGTGTCAGCTTTTGTAGGTGCCCATGTTTCACTACCTTAACTGTACAGGATTGTAATCTAAGGTTGTTAACTAAATGTGACTTATTTGTGAGTAAGGCATGCATAAAATTGTTATGTACACTCACAGTTGGCATTTGGCCTCCAGAGATAAAACAGTATATCCCTCCTCCACAAAAGTACATTTTACCCAAACAC
This sequence comes from Bradypodion ventrale, assembly GCA_035047345.1. Classification (NCBI taxonomy): domain Eukaryota; kingdom Metazoa; phylum Chordata; class Lepidosauria; order Squamata; family Chamaeleonidae; genus Bradypodion; species Bradypodion ventrale. The sequence continues at coordinate 118,541,303 of JAWDJE010000006.1, read as the reverse complement.
TACCAATTTATTATGTTCTATCTATGGCTGGATCATGTTACTTTTCTGAAATAAATCTTCAAATAGAAAAATGAATAAAGATGTCATTTCCTTATAAATAAAAGGCCACCTCACTTCTTAGAATTATAACTTTAGGTTATTTAATCAAAACACAGACCATCTCATCTGAGCATTTTAATTTAGCAACTACCGGCATGCAGATTTTCCCCTCCTTTAGAGCAGAATCAAGTCAGTTGGAATCAAAATGGCTCACAGTATGGTTCCCAAGGAGGTGATCCAAACTGAATTACCAAAGGGAAGAATAAAAAATGTTTCTATCACTTTCAATGGTCATGCTATTATGTGACAGTGAAGAAGACCAAACCATGGATCACATTATATTTAGGTGTCCTTCACGCATGTTTGGAGGCACACTGGAGGACTTGCATAGTGCCACAGATGAAGCCCTTTGATGACTTGCAAACCCAGACGTGGACCTCTAGATAGGAACTTGAGATGGACAATTTGTTCTTACTGCATATATCAACATTAATGTAGAGAACTGAAGCTCATCATATACGATAAATAAGTAAATGGTCAAGGATGAAAATTATCCAATATACAGGGAGGGTACTTTTGATGTAGGCAGATTGATTGCACATAAGCCGGCAGGTGGGCTAAACACTATTGTAACATGGTCAATCTGTACATGAGGCAATGGCGGAGCCTTGCCTCCTTTTATATGGCACGTAATACATTTGAATCTCGCCCAAAGGCGCCTATTGGTTACAGTATTGTGACGTCCTTCTGATGTAATGCATACCTGACATAGTTTCACCTGTGGCGGGAAGGTTTCCCACGTTAGTTACTCATTGGGTGAATTGGAGCCACGTGAGCTCCATCAGCTGCGCTAATGCCAAGCTACTGAACTGCATGTATACACAACAGTACTATTAACAGATGAAAAGTAGTTTCAGGAAGTTGAACACATTAATTCACCACAGTTCCTTCAACTCTTAGCAGTGCTGTTCAAAAATTAGACTTGTTTTTGTTACATGGGTATATAAGGCCAGTCTCAAGTTATGCAGTAGAGAGGATGCTCTTCTCTACTTGATGCACATGAAAACTTCTATCAAACCAACATGTGGAACAGGCACATCTCTTTCCATTTGAACCAGATGTGTGCTTTTTCATGAAGGTCATCAGCCCTGCTGATTATAGAAGGAAAAATGGTATAATGAGAACCATTTGAGGTACAGAGACAAAGAAAACATTCTTATTCAATTTGTTCTCTCCAGGAAGTTTGACAAAATATGCTTAAGGAATCCTAAGAATGTCGCTGTGTCTATATTTGCATGTATAAGAACTGCCAGCTATTGGAACTGCAATATTTTCATACTGGCTCATAGACCTAGTTAGTACTGGGAAAGGCAAAAAGGGCAATAAAGATTTCATTAGAATTCTTTCTTAGTGAAGAAAGAAACAAGGACAAGGGCTGAGACATTTTATATGGTAATCTGACTCGCCTTGCAGTGTTGTATATGTTGACTCATATCCATTCTGTTGATTCACGGCCGATTGTATCAGTTCCCCAAAATTTCAGATAAAGGTACAGTATACAGGATTTTAGCCCATTCCCTATGACTTTAGCTGCATATTGAACATGGGCATTTCTACATATGTTTTGAGGTTGGGACTCATTTGCAATGAGGTGAAGTACAGTGATTATAGCTTTGGAATGAGAGTTAGAAGATAAGAGTCAAATTGCAAGCAAGGCAGGAAACTTCCTGGATGACCTTGGACTAGTCACACTGTCTAAACTACCTCTCAAGATTGTTGGAAGGATCATGGGGGTGGGGGGGTGGGGGGACACAACCATGTATGGCCTTTTTGAAAGACAGATGGGACATGTATGCAGCTAATCAGTGTAAACTAAAATTCTAAGAGCCAACATGCAATTACGTTCAATGTCTGATTTTATTTTTTACAAACAAATAAGGAGAGGAAAACAAGGAAATGAGACTATCACAACTGTAATTATTCCATGTTGCTGTTTTGCTATTTTATTGGAGATGAGTCTCACTATGTGCTAAAGTCCAAACAGTTTTTTCCTGCACATAAAGCTTTTATGTCTACATGCATATTAACCCATCTTCAGTAGTCTGCAGCCTGGAATAGTACACACCAGGAAGGTCTGAGCTCTGGATTAGACAAAAGTACTCTTTTATGCTCTAGATGTCAGCAAGTCGAATCAAAATTTAGTCCCTCCATGGGATTCAGTGGGATTAATTCCCAAGTAAGGAGAACCATAGAAAGCAGCTTTTGAGGGCGTGAGTTCCCTGTATCAAGAAACATGAAGAGTTATCCATAGTTTTCATTAAACCAATGATGAAGTCATCTCTAGTCCAGGGTAGTTTATATGCAACATGATATTTGTGTTTGCCATATAATCACAAATGTCCTGCTTTAAACTCTTGAGTTGAAAATTTCCAATGTTAATTCCCACTGTAATTTGTGAAACTCACTGATTTCAACCAGAATGAAATTACATTCAACTCCTCCACCCACAGCTTTACAATCTTAGAGCCAACTGGTCCTCTAAACAGATTGGAAAGCCTATGTACTGAGAAGAGCAGTATGGTGTAGCAGTTACAGTGTTGGAATAGTTCAGAAGACCTATGCTAAATCTGAAGGATCCTAACTCTCTCCTTCTCTGTTTATTTAGTATTTCCATTTCTCTACTGCCCCACAATGCTGCCATTCTCTGGTCGGTTCACAAGAAACAATACAATCATATGCTCAAATTACCATACAAACTATAATAAAATTCAATATACAGTAAAAAAAACTACTTACAAAAAAAGTCAGTTCCGTAGGCTTTTGCTTAAATCAGTTTTTATGTAACTTGAAGCAAACCCATAGAAAAAAATATTTTTATATAACTTGAAGCAAACCCATAGGAAAAATGAAATTTTTATGTAAATTGAAGCAAACCCATAGGGAAATGAATTTTTACATAATTCGAATCAAACCCATTGGAAAAAGAATCTTTATGTAACTCGAAGCAAACCCATAGGAAATCATGTACGCCCATAGGAAATCATGTAAATCGGAACATGGTTTTAGCACAAAACCATTATGTAAGTCAAATTTTATGTAACTCGAGGCATATGTAAGTCTGGGTTTTACTGTACAATGAATCATGTTGCCAGCTAAAACTACCTTTATCTCTCCCTATGTTTAAAAAGCAGCTGAAAACATATTTTTAAAGCAGGACCTGAGTGCTGCACAACGGATTGAGCTCCCATCTCTTGCCAACCTAGCAGTTAGAAAGCAAGAACATACAAAAACACAATAATGGCAACTGGCCCTATCACTCCCTGGCAAATAGAAGGGGAAGAAATGAAAGCAGTGACAGACTTTTAACTTTTTAGGGATCCCAAATCATTGCAGGTAGTGAATGTGGCCGTGAAATAAATTAATTCTTGGGAGGCAAGCTATGAGAAACCTAGAAAACACAATAAAAAGTAGAGACATCACCCTGCCAACAAAAGTTTGCATAATCAAGCAATGGTATTCACAGTAGTAATGCATGGTTGTGTTGTGGCAGGTGGACCATAAGGAAGGCTGAGAGAAGAATAGACGTCCTTGAAATGTGGTGCTGGAGGAGAATTTTGAGAGTAGCCTGGACAGCAAAGAGAACAAATAAGTCGATCCTGAAGGAAATCAACCCTGACTGCTCCTTGGAAGGACACATATTGAAGATGAAGCTAAAGTACTTTGGACACCAAATGAGAAGAGAAGACGCACTCGAGAAGGCCTTGATGCTGGGAAAGACAGAGGGCAAAAGGAGAAGGGGGCTAGATGGCATTGTTGATACAACGGGAGTAGAGCTGAGTGGGCTGCTGTTATGTATGCATGTACAATGTTACTTTAAATATACTCCGTGCAAGACACTAAAGCTGCAGAGGATGGTGGAGGGCTGGGGTGCTTCTTGGCGTGCACTGGTCCGTGGAGTTGCAAAGGGTCGGAGTCCACTATGCGACTGAACAACAACAACAACAACAAAATGGGTACCACTTCAGTGGGAAAACTAACAGCACTCTGTGCAGTCTGGCGTCTAGTCATGCTTGCCACATGACCAGATGCAGACACCGCTGGCTCTTTGATTGTAAACGGAGATGAGCACCGCACACCCTAGAGTCGAACACGGCTGGCTTCCGAGCAAGGGCGACCTTTACCGCCCCAGAGCGCTTAGTCCTCTCTTGGGGCGGTGGACAAGTTCATTCGCATTTTTTGCCCTCCAACATGCTGGGGACTCGTTTGGCCGACCTCGGAAGGCTGAATCAACCTTGTGCCCCACAGGGACCGAACTCACAAGGCTCGGCCGAGCCGAGGCGACTGCAAGAATCCGCGCCGCCTTGCCTGCCTCACTGCCTGCCTCCTCCTTGAGCCCCAACCCCAAACGTGGCGCCGCCTCCTCTTCTCCTTCCTCCTCCTCCTCCTCCTCCTTTCGCTTTGGGTCTCGACTCGAGGCTTGGTTGCGTGTGAAGATAACCCGCCAGTAGGCACTGGGAGGGGGGAGGAAAAAGGGAAGGCCCGGGTCTAAGCTTCCCCCCTGGTTCCCTCCAAGTTTCCTGGCTCCCCATTTTTCTATTTATTTATTTTTTCCCTTCCTTCCTCCCTTCCTCTCCTTTTCTCTCCTCAAGGCTCTGGTCTGGCCAGCACCCAGCAGAAGATGGCCGGGCTAAGCAGCAAGACTAGCAGCACAGCCGAGACGCCGGGACGCAGCAGCCGAGGGCTCGTGGTAAATTGAAAGAGAATAAACATTAAAATCCTGCGTGTCCCCCCCTTCCTTCCTTCCTCCCTTGAGGTAGTCAGCCCATTTGAGCCAAGAAAGCCCGGGTCCTTTCCCAGCCTCTTCCGGAGCAAAGGCGTCTTGCCTGGCCACGTTGTATTCATTTAAATTTCCCTCCCCCCAACCCCAATTTTTGTCAGCTCTGTCTATATGGGGTGCCCAAACCTTTTGGGCCGTGGGCCAGTCACGTGGTTCAGGGGGCTGGTCACTATGGCCTGGGGGCCAGATCCGGCCCCCAACACCCCTTGTCCGCTTCCGGTAGCGACGAGGGCTTCATGGGCTGGATGAATTGGTGCCGGCCCCCGGATCCGGCCCCCGCGCCGTAGTTTGGCCACCCTGGTCTATATAGTTTAAATTAGGAGGCTTTGCCCCTTGGCAACCCACCCAATTCCTCTGCTGCAAAAACATTTGAATTATGTGAGTTAGGCCCACACACAAAAAGTTTTGGCACTTAAAAAACAACTGCTGTATTTTACACTTCGGTGGGGAAGGTAACAGCGTTCCGTGCCCTTCGGTGTCTAGTCATGCCTGCCACACGACCACAAAAACGTCTGCAGCAACAGACAGCGCTGGCTCTTCGGCTTTGAAACAGAGATGAGCACTGCACTCTAGAGTCGGATACGAATGGCTTTCGAGCAAGGGGAACCTTTATCTTATATTATTTTAGTGTTGGTTTTCGTGGATCAAGTCCACTTTGTCAAGACATAAGAGTGAGACTTTGTGGCATTAATTTATACATATCAGGCACAGAGGTACACAAGGGTTGGCTAGCATATCAAATAAGTTTGCAAATCAATGTTGGTTTTTACAACCAGTAATAACAGAAATTTTTGAAATGGTAGCCTTGTTAGTCTGTGCAAGCATATCAGAAAGTAAATAAAAATACAAAAAAAATGATGTGGCACCTTAAAGACTAATGTGTATTTCAATGTTAGTTGTCTGACAAAGTGGACTTGATCCATGAAAGCTAACATTAAAATACAGCAGTAAGTCTTTAAGGTGCCACAAAGTTATTTGTCCTTTTGTTCTGTTTACTCTCTGGTAATAACAGGGGTCCCCAATTGGGGTTTAGATTTATTACTTGTGAAGATTGGTTTTGTTGAGTTGTAAAGGGTTAGTGGATGCAAAATAAACATTGTGGCATTTACACATTTGCAAATGAGTTGACTGAGGATGGTGTGAGTACCAGAGAGGCACTTTTTACGATGCAGATCCTCATACAAAGACGTAGAGACATGAGATGTGACGTACGTGCATCTTGTATAGATTCTGCAGAAACCTTTTACAGATGCCAGCATGAGAAGATGATCACAGCACTGAAGAAAATAGGCGTAGATTGGGGGTAGGCAACCTAAGGCCTATGGTCCAGATCTGGCCCATGGTGCCAAATAATCCAGCCCCCACTCCAGCCACCGGCAGAATTAGCTGCAGACTCATTTACGGCTGTCGTAAATGCCGTGAACAGGGGGAGGGGGAACCACCAGTCTGGCCCCCACAACTGTCTGAGGGAGCATGACCCCCGACTTAAAAAACCTTTATTGGAATCAGACAGCTCAAGTCAGAGTTGAAGAGCAGCAGGTTCAAATTTGCAGAGGTGTGCAACACTGTGTGTTGTCCACGACTCTAATATACATTTGGAGAGTATTTTTTCAGAAGCATTATCAGATTTAAACATTGGCATTAAAATTAATGGGGAATACCTGAATAACATCCGTTATGCTGATGACACAGTGTTGTTGGCCACAAACCTTGCAGAATATGGTTTGGATCTCAACACCAAGGAGTGGATTATAAATATCTGGTTATAAGCCAAACACCAACTCATGGCAAGCCAATGGTAGGAACACAAGAAATTGAAAGTGGATAAAATTGACTAAATTTGGAGAGAATGTTAAATTAAAATTGGGATCCGGAGGTAGAGATTAAAATATGAATAGAAAAAGCAAGATCCACCTTCATAAAAATGCAACACTTGTTATGCAGTAGAGATCTAACTCTCGCTACAAAGATCTGAATAGTGAGATGTTACGTATTCCCAGCGTTGTTATATCACAGGGGTGCCCAAACGTTTTGGGCCACGGGCCAGTCATGTGGTTCAGGGTTCTGGTCACTATGGCCTGGGGCCAGATCACTGTGATGCCCTCATCACTCCCAGAAGCGGAAGTAAAACGCACCCGTCTGTCCAGGTGTGTTATATGGAGTTGAAGCTTGGACATTGACTAAAGCATCTGAAAAGAAAGCTTTTGAAATGTGGATCTACAGATGTAAAGGTAAAGGTTTCTCTTGCTCGAAAGCCAGTCGTATCCGACTCTAGGATTCAGTGCTCATCTCTTTCAAAGCCGAAGAGCCAGCGCTGTCTGCTTCTGCAGACGTTTCCGTGGTCATGTGGCAGGCATGACTATACACCGGAGCGCACGGAGCGCTGTTACCTTCCCACTGGAGTGGTCCCTATTTATCTACTTGCAATTTCTTGCTTTCGAACTGCTAGGTTGGCAGGAGCTGGGACAAAGACAGGAGCTCATTCTGTCCTGCAGTATTCGGGAATCGAACTGCTGACCTTCTGCCTCCCAGTCAGCGTCTTAGCCACTTGAGCCACTGCAGTCCCAGGATCTACAGATGACTGCTAAGGATATCATCGGTTGGTAAAGGTAAAGCTCACCCTTGCTTGAAAGCTAGTTGTATCCGACTCTAGGGTACATTTGTCACATGGGTTGACCATGTGACTAATGTAGAAGTATTGCACCAGATGAATAAAGAAAAGGAACTCTTTAAAGTATAGACTACTCCAACTTGCTCTGCAAGGAAAGATCCCTGGGAAGAGAGACCCTGGACGTAGATGGACTTCATGGCTGAAGAACCTGAGAGACTCATGTGGCATGTCCTCGGAAGAACTGTTCCAAGGAGTTAAGAACAGGAAGCTTTTCACCATAATGATAGGCACCTGAAGAAGAAGTTCATGACCTAGCCAGAGGACCAATTACTTTGTTTTGTAAAGTGGCCTGAGAATCACTGACCATCCTTCTGAAGTTTGGTCTATAAAGGTGGTATGGGTAAATTACAGTATATAACAGTGATGGTGAACCTTGGCACTCCCGCTGTTCTTGAATTTAAGTTCCCAGAAGCCTTTATCAGCAGGAGTGCTGACTTGGGCTTCTGGGAATTGAAGTCCAAGAACACCTGGAGTACCAAGGTTCACCATCACTGGTATATATAACAACCTGTTAGTTGTGGCATTTTAAATTTGATAATGTCCCAGAAACCCTTGACTAATATTTAAACCTTTGACATGGGTGTCCAGCATATTATATATTTTATCTCTGCTGTCTCTCTCTGGATCATTGTCTTGTAATTTTTCTGTTGCAATCTCTTCTCAGACTTGGGACTTGAATGCATTTAGGCTGACATCTGCTTAGATATGTCTAGGATTGCGGGGTTGCATCCACTGTTGTACAATGTTATAGTTATGCACGCTTACCTCTGTTAAACTGTGTAGGACTTAACTTCAGAATAAGCATGCACCAGGAATGAGCCACATGATTGCCTAAACCCATTTCCCGCCAGGGCAAACTTTTAGCAACTGTTTGAAACTTCACTGCTTTTCATAGGGGTTTGCTCACTGGTAAGTGTGGTTTGGACTTGGAGTGGCTCTTCTTCTTTACCTCCTCTTTTACCCCTTTGGGTGTTGAAGGAGATACAAGGTTCTTGGTCTGTCACTTCTAGCGGCCTCCACTAGCATTGTTTAGTATTCTTGTAATGTTTCTTTGATGCTTTCTCTCCACCTTCCTCTGGGTCTGCTTCGTGTGAGTTTTGTCCTTCTCTTTCCACGCATGCCTTGTACGGTATGGAATTCCAATATATTCTCTCTGGGCAAACCACTTTATTATTGCCTCTGGATGTAGTTTAAGATTGGTTCTATTCCCATTCTTCCCCTCATAATATCATTCCTGGTTTTATCCCTTTTTGTCACTTCAGCAGCCTTCCTCAGACAGCTCATTTCCGTGGTGACTAACTTTCATTTGTGTTTTGTTGTAAGTGTCCATGTTTGGCACTTGGTAACATAAGATGCATCTTTAATGGAGATTAAACAGACACATGCATGTGTGTTCTAGAGGCAGATATATTATTGCAAGGTAGACCAGTATCAAGCATAGGCAGCATCAGCGGCTTCCCATGGGACCATATCCCACCAGGGGCCTCTGGCAACATCTCTGTGGATTTCCTTCTCTTCACTGTGGTAACCTGTTTGTTCACACACCTATTGCTCTGGCCCAGGTGATGGTGAAAAAGGAAGAGATGCCCCCATAGCCTAGTGCAGTGATGGTGAACCAACCAAGTGTCTGTTAGTGTGAATCAAGCAAATGGTAAAGAGAAGACCCAACAGACGCTAGTAATCACAAGAAAGTGCAGTCCTGTCTTCTGTGTCTAAGCCAGACGTGAACACCTTTTGGTGAAGTCATTCTGTAATTCCTTTTGCCTGACCTAGTATGAGAAAGATTAGCTGGCACAAAGTAGCCGTTGCCCCGGAGTACACCTGATTGATTTAAAAATTCCACATTTTTTCAAGGAGGCTCTTTCATTCCCTAAGGAAGAGGGAATTACTGAGGGTATCTCTTGCCCAAAGGCCTTAGAAACCTGGAGATGGCAATCAAGTGAGCATATTGTATTTCTATCCCTAAACAACCCTGTTGTTTTCAAAGAAGTAGCCATGTTGATCTGTTTCATCGTATAAAACAAAAAGAAAAACCAGGGTATGGTGGCATCTTAAAGATGGACAGAGTTTTCCAGAGAGCGAGCTCATGTGCATGAATAATTGCAATCTACAAAACCTCACACTGTTAGGGATTGTTTTGTTATACATCAGCATGTTTCTCTGGGTGGAATCCTATAATTTCATCTGCTTGCAAAGGTCGCCCTTGTTCTAAAGCCAGTCGTGTCCGACTCTAGGGTTCAGTGCTTATTCTTGTTCATAGCCAAAGAGCCAGCGCTGTCTGCATTTGCAGACATTTCCATGGACATGTGGCAGGCATGACCTGACACTAGAGTGCAAGGAACGCTGTTACCTTTCCACCAAAGTTATCTACTATTTATTTACTTGCAATTTCTTGCTTTCGAACTGCTAGGTTGGCAGAAGCGGGGACAGATGATGAACGCTCACTTCATCATGCAGCACTCCAGTCTCAAACTGCTGACCTTCACGTTCAAGGTCTTAACTACTAAGGCACAACTTGGCAGCATGTAATTATTATTTTAATGAAGCTGTATCTGTTTTACAGATTTCAGATGATTGGCCAGGCTACAGTTTGGATTTATTTTCGTATCCACAGCATTACTGCGGGGATCTTGACTATGTACTCATACCACATGGCATCATTGTGGACAGGTAAGAATCTGTGAGTGACAATACAGTATATGAAAGCTAAATTTCCAGTTCCTTGGTTCAGAAATTACCGATTGGGTTAACAGCAAGGGTTATTCCAATCTTTACCAAAAGGAAGGCCTGCTTGCTAGACAGTCTCTTTGTTCTGGTTCATGCAGATCAGAGAAAAAACCAAAACGCTGTAGCACTTTGAAGACTAGCAGTAATACTTTCCCTGTTTATTGGTAATTGTACTACAGTAAAATCCCGTGTAACAATTTTAATTCATTCTACAGGTCTATTTTTGCTATGCGATTTTGTCATTGTACAATTTTTCCTATGGAAAAATAACAATTTTTTTCTTCACTAAGCAGTTTTTCCCATTAAAAATTCGTTGTATGATTTTTTTCGTAGGAAAAATCGTTATGCTGGGCGCCATTTTCTTTAAAAATCTATTCGTTATGCAATTTAGTTGTTATAGGAGGCGTTCGTTGTACGAGGTTCCACTGTATTCAGTTGAAATTGGGGAGATGCGGTGTCATATAAACTCTACTGAGGATGAATCTTCTTCTTACTTCCTCTTTACCCCTTCGGAGGATGCATGTATAGTAAAACCCTGACTTACGTAAAAAGTCAGTTCCATAGGCTTTTACGTAAATCTGTTTTTTACGTAACTCAAAGCAAATCCATAGGAAAAATGAATTTTTACATAACTCGAAGCAAACCCATAGGAAAAATGATAAATTTTTTTACATAAATCGAAGCAAACCCATAGAGAAATGAATTTTTATGTAAATCGAAGCAAACCCATAGGAAAAATGGATTTTTACGTGACTCGAAGCAAACCCATAAGAAAGTGCATTATGTAAATCGGGACATTTACGTAAATCGGGACATGGTTTTTTTTAGTACAAAATCATTACGTAAGTTGAATTTTACATAACTCGAGGCATATGTAAGTTGGGTTTTTACTGTACTCTCAAAAGTAGGTAATATCAACTTGGCATAAAGGAACTGCATAATGAACTCACCAAAAGGTGCCTTTATTTTGGCTGTTTCACATTTGGCCTAGACATGAAAGAATAATAAGAATAAACTTTGCATTTATATACTGTATCTGTGGGGTGTCAAGAACTCTGTGTGGATGCAGATGTTCAGGCTTTAGTTCCCTCTGATTTTCTTGCTATACTCAGTAAGCATAGATTTTAATTATTCAATTGCTGTGTCGTTTTTAAATTGCACACACGCACACACACTCTTTAAATTGAACCCGATTATCATTTTGATTAAAACAAACATTGGCAATAGTTCTGTATAGGTATCATACTGAATCATGATTTATTTACCTATGGTTTAGAATCCAGACTGTTAGAACTTCTAAATGCCATGGTTCCCAAACTGGGGCAGCACTGTCGTTACTTGCAGATGTTTCCATGGTCCTTTGGTTGGCATGACTAAACACCAGAGCACAAGGAATTCCGTTACCTTTCCTGATTAAGCAGTATCTATTTATCTACTTGGAATTTCTTGCTTTTGAACTTGGCAGGAGCTGGGAGCTCATTCCATCATGGAGCACTTGGGTCTCAAACTGCTGACCGTCAAATTCAGCATCTCAACCACTAAGCCGCTGCCATCTCCTGCAGCACATTAGGTGTCTTTAAATAAAATTCAAATTTAGTGACAATGTTTCTATTTCATATTTTATTTTTCTTGATTTAATATTCTGTTTTAAAGAAACCTGCAAGGCTCTGACAAAGTATACTGTACTTTTATTATTATTATTGAATTGTCACACTGAATAAATTTGTTTAAATACTTGGTCTCTGAAATACTTTGAAAGTGAATGTAGAAATGGCCTAAGGCAGAAGTTCCCAACCTTTTTTGCACCATGCTAAACAATTTTTACACCGACCACTGTAGCTCAAAAACAGGGAGGAGGGGTCCAGCCGCCTGCCAGCCACACTGTTCCACTCGGACAGTGAGGTATCACACTGCACACAGAGCCTCGCCGCAGTTAAGCAACGTTGGAGGAGGGGCCCGGCCCTTTGCCTGTCTGCTGTGTCCAAGCCTGTGCCCTCGCCCTGTTCACTGGGCAGACCCGGCGGAGCATGTTGAAGGCAGAAGGCTGCCATTGGGGCTCCCAGTGCTGCCCACTCCTGTGGAAAGCCCATGGCCCATTACCAGTCTGCGACCCAGTGTTTGGAGACCACTGGTCTAAGGGATAAAATGCGAAATATTAAGGGGATCTTTGCAACACTGAGAATGATGAGCGGATTAACAATAAAAGAGAAGATATTAAAGATAATTCATTACCTTGTAAGAAAATAATACTTCATTTGTCCATATGGGCGCGTTTTACTTCCGCTTCTGGGAGCGACAAGGGCAGCGCGGGCCGATGAATCGCAGTAAACCCATTCGTGTGGATTCACAGGGGGCTTGGGCTTCTGGGAATTGAAGTCCAAGAACATCTGGAGTGCCAAGCTTCGCCATCATGGATCAAGATTATAAATGAATTCAGCTGGGAACATCCATTCCTGTTCTAGACTTGTGTACATACTATTTTGACATGCCATGGATGAATATTGTTTTAAAATCAGACCATGTATCATTACGGTACATATAATATTTTTGTATTGGTGCATCATAGAACATGCTTGCTGTGAAAAAGTCTCACTATGTATTTATGCTTAATTTTTGCTTTAGGATAGAACGTTTGGCCAAAGATATCATGCAAGACTTTGGGTTCAATGACATTGTGGTTCTCTGCGTACTTAAAGGTGGCTACAAATTCTGTGCTGATCTTGTGGAACATATTAAGAACCTCAGTAGAAATTCAGAAAAGTTCATCTCCATGAAAGTTGATTTTGTCAGAATAAAAAGTTATCGTGTAAGTAATTAATTTTCTTATTTTTTTAAAAAAAATAGTCAAAATTGCCTTGTACAGTACTAAGGATTATAAATATGGGCACAAATCATGTTTAGTCATGCTTAGACCACATTTGCAGATCACAACAACCCATGGTAAGATCTATGGAACATGGTTTGGTGTGCTGTGTAAACCTACCTTTGCTAATTTAAACATGATTTATTAATCAGCCACAAACCATGATCTTACTGTTAATTTCTTGATGGCTTATAAACTCTAGTTTATCTAAAGCAGGGGTGTTCAGACTATGGCCCGTGGGCCGGATCTGGCCCATGGTGGCAATTAATCCAGCCCACACCACCCTTGCCACTCCTAGAAATTGAAGTAAAACATGCATGCACATACGCATAACACACCCGCACATGTGCATAACATTGCTGTAAATGCATTTATGACAGCCACGGGTCATTTAAGGCAGCGTTATGTGCGTTTTGCTTCCGCTTCCAGTGGGAGGAATCACGTGACCGGCCCACTGCCTGAAAAGTGTGGGTACCCCTGATCTAAGAAGTCATGGATTGTTATTACATCTGAACTCCAAACAGTGATCATCCCTAGCTTTATTTCTAAAACTGCCTGCCCTGAAACAGGAGCTGGCAAAAGTGGCAGGAGAAAAACAGATCAGAAATGACATGGCTTGTTTGTTTGTTTGTTGTGTAAGTTATTACTGAAGCATTAAACTCATTTTTAATAAAAGCCATGCCTTAGTTTGACACACAAAAGTTCTATAATAGGCACATTGAAGTCAGAATGTATGTTAATGATGAATATCAGGTCAATTGACCACTGTGCCTATTATAGCAGGACATTTGCATGTCCTGTTAATATTTAGGAACATTTTTTATCCTGTTGCAATTTCATCACATAATTTGGATCTCCTTTCTCACCATTAAATATAATTGTTTCTCCTTCGTGCTGCTTGTGAATGCACACTCATGGGTTCTGCGCCTGCGCGGAGCCGTTATTGGAGCTGTAAAGATAATTGGATAAAAGATTTGTAGTTAGGACTGTCCACCATCTCCACCCGCTTTCGGCACCATTTCACGCCTCTTTCCCTCAGTTCTCCTTTTTCCGCTGCCGCAGCAGGAGCCATATTGAGACCTCGCACAAGAATTTTTTTTTTTGGTATTCATTTTTCGCAGGCCAATTTAGTTAAAATGTTTCCAGACCAGGAGAGAAGTTCCCTTTTGGTCCACCAACAACTGAGAGGGGACCCCTCTCAGCCGTTAAAAACAACAACCAGAATCTCTGTCCGGGGTAACCCTTCTCCCGGTCGGGATAATTTTTCTCTCGTCGTCGGCATTGCCACGACCTGCTTCTTCAGCTCGTCAATCAGGTGAATGGCCTCCTCGGCGGCCTTCAAAAGGTGCCCATCCTGCAGTACTAAAATTCATAGCACCAACAACCTAGCACCATCTGCAAGAAATTTTCTAGAGTCACAAGAACCGACAGAACAGGCTGCAGGTTCACCTCATGGCAGCTGCACTAGCTCTGCAACCGGTTGAGCGACCCCAGCCACAGGACCCATCAGCAGTCACTGTGTCTTCATCTTCATCTCATCCAAGAAAGTTGACAACAACTGAACTTTTCCAAAAGAAGGAGAAGAAAAAGAAACAGAAGAAACACCATTCCTATTCTTCCTCCTTGCCTCCAACTGAGAGTTCTGATTCTGAGGCTTTCACCACTGCAGTCTCCAGCTTCAGCGGTTTTTGCCATGGCTATTTCATCTCATTCTTCGGCCCCGCCATCTCCAGTCGTCATATCTCCGAAGAAGTTATCTAGCCTTCCTCTGCATCAGGAGACTGCCGCCACCGTCCCCTCATAGCACTTCCACACAACCGTCCATCCAAATTAGCCTGTTGGCCCCATTATTCCAGGCCATGGCTAAGGAAATCATGGACCAAGTCCGCTCCGTTATTCCTCAGCCGACCAACTGAGGGTCAGCACAGCAGGCTAATCCAATCCACTGCCACTGTGTTGATCTTTGTGGTGATAGCCCCGCTCCAGCCAAGAGGCATCATACGGATTCGGTGAGGTCTGAGGCCAGTCTTCCTCTGCCTCTGTTTCAGGGGACTGATCCAAGCTCAGCCAAGCCTTACTGGTCTGATTCGGACCCCGAGGCCTTTATCCCACCTCCCACTGTCTCGGAGAGGTCTGAAGGCTCCGATGATTCGTTGGACGAAGAGCCGCAACCGTTGGTTGAAGCCGAGAAGTTGACCAAAATCTGGAGCTCCCAATGGTCCTAGCCAGAAGACCAGAGGACTTTTATGGTCCTTCTAACCTGCCTCGGCACCATTCTCAACATCAAGGCCGAAAATCCACCTGACGCTTGTGTTGGTGAGGTACAGTATGTGGTATGGCGGATAAGAAAGAAGTCTTCCCAGCTCACTTGGGCCTCCTTCCGACCATAGGCAACTCTGCCAAGTTGGTCTGGAAAAAGCTGGTTTCGTTGCACTCAGTTTCCACCAGAGTCAACGGAATGTACAAATTGCTCGGGAAAGATGGTCGATTCCTCCACACCCACCCAATCCCAACTTCCAGAGTGGTGAAAGACTCCCAGCATCGCACCCCCACCAGCAGCATCCCGATTCCATTGTCTAAAGGAGAAAAGAAATTGGATGCCTTGGGCAGGAAGGTCTATGCTAATGCCTCCCTGTCCTTCCAGGCGGCCAACTACACTGCCGCTATGGGTGGCTATAATTGTAAGTTGTGGAGGAAAGCTGAAACATTCGCTGCAAAGCTCCCAGACAAACTTCGCACCGAGTTTGACAGCCTCTGCAAGGAGGGGAATCACCTGGCTCTTCAACAGATCAAGACAGCCAGTCATGTTTGCGAATCGGAGGTGAAAAATATCGCTTCCGCCATTCAGATCCGGCGTGACTCCTGACTCCGATTGGCTGACCTCCATGATGATACCAAGAAGCTCATTGAGGAGCTCCCTTTTGATGGGCAAGGTCTCTTCGCGTCAGAGACAGATAATACCCTCAACGAGTTACATCGGGACATCACAACCACTAACAAGCTCCGTTTGGGTGCTTCAAATTCTTACCAGCAGAGGAATTATCCCTTCCACGCTCAACAACCTTACCAAACATGCCAGCATCAACAACAACACCGTCAACAAGACTACCCGTGGCAGTTTCTACAAACCGCATTGCCAGCATTCTCGCTCATGCTACCAACAACAGCAACCGGCCAGTACAAAAAAGAACGATCGGAGACAGAAGCAGCAGGTTTGACTTCACTCCGACCAATGATCCTCCATCACCCCTCTTACCCTACCATCCGCTCAGGACCTTCCTTGTTGCATGGTCTGCTATCACCACGGACAGGTGGGTTTTACGAATCTTAAGCTCTGGCTACACTCTAGAGTTCAAGAAATGTCCCACCGTTGGACAGATCTGCACCACCAATCTGTCCCCCAACTTCAGGAGGAGCTATTTTCTCTCCTGGAGAAAGGGGCCATCAAAACTGTTGCATCCTCCAACTCGTCCGACGGTTTCTACTCCAGGTTTTCATAGTGGACAAGAAGGACGGAGGCTTCAGGCCCATCTTAGACCTCCGCCATCTCAACCAGCACATCCACACGATGAAGTTCCAAATGGTGACACTGCAAACCATCCTCCCTCTCATCAACAGGGATGATTGGTTCGTGGTAATTGACCTGAAGGACGCGTACTTCCACATTTCCATCAGGACCGACCATCGCAAGTTCCTACATTTTCATGTGAACTGTCAGATCTACCAATACACCTGCCTGCCCTTCAGACTCTCCACAGCACCAAGAGTCTTTACCACGTGCATGGCACCCATCACAGCTCAAATCTTCCTGTACATCCAAATCTTCCTGTACATCGCCAACTGGTTGATCTGTTCACCTTTGAAACAGAAAGCATTGGAGGATGTGGACTACTGTCTAAAATTTATGGAGGATCTCGGTCTGAGAGTGAATTTAAAAAATCACGGCTCTGCCCGAGTCATCGCATAAACTATATAGAGGCGGTACTGGATTCCACAAACATCAGAGCATACGACCCCGCTCAATGCTTGCAGGACATCCGATCCGTCATCCTACAGTTTCGACATCGGACCCAAGTCAAGGCGCAGGAGGTGCAGAGACTTTTAGGCCTAATGGCCTCCACTACCGCTGTCATCAGCCATGCAAAGCTGAAGATGAGATCCCTACAATCTTGGCTTCTCAGCTGCTTCGACCACCTCAACGATCACCCAGCCAAACTGCTCCGGCCAACTCCGGAACTGGTACAACAGCTGTCTTGGTGGGTGACAGAACAGAATGTAACAGTGGGGAAACTCTTCAGCCTCCCCATTCCAATGATGCAAATTACCATGGATGCAAGCAACTTCAGATGGGGCGCTTGCTGTGGGAAGCTCAAGATAAACGACTTATGGAGTGAACGAGAAGTCACACTACATAAATTTCCTGGAACTGCTGGCAATATGGAAAGCCATGAAGTCCTTCCGGTCCTCCAAAACAGGGAGAATCGTTTAGGTCGCATCAAACAATACAGCTGCATTAGCATACCTGAACAAACAAGGAGATACGAAGTCATTTACACTTCTGTTCCTCGCAGTTCAGATCTGGGAGTAGTGCCTGGAACAGCATGTATTCCCCATCACCGTCCACATCCAAGGGAAACTCAACACCTTGGCAGACGACCTCAGCAGACAGAAAGCTGCATCACATGACTGGGAACTCGACGACATAATCTTCTCCACACTTTGTTGAACATGGGGCAACCCACAGTTAGACCTCTTTGCGACAGAACAGAATGTGAAATGTCCCTTCTATTGCTCCAGAGCAGGACTGGGTCACGGATCCAAAGGGGATGCCTTCATGATCCCTTGGCACAAAGATTACCTCTATGCCTTCCCTTCAGTACCACTCGTCCAGAGGGTCTTGATACATCTCCACAACAAATGCGCTCGAGCTGTTCTCATAGCTCCATCGTGGCTGTGTCAACCGTGGTTTCCCCTGCTTCAAGCGCTATCGACGAATTTGATGAGGCTACCCTCCGATCCGACGCTCCTCTGAATGGAGGGTGGTCGAATTCTTCATGCAGACTTGCCCAGCCTACATCTAACTGTGTGGCTTATTTCCCTAGAGTAGCCTGCATCCTTGACATGAGCAGGAAGCCTTCTACATCTAAATTGTACAGGGCGAAATTCAGACGATTTTCTTCTTTCTTCTGTCCTCGAATCGGACAGTTAATACTGCTACGTTAGAAGATGTAATGGACTATCTTCTGCATTAGGCCGAATCCGGCTTTACTCACTCATCTATTTCAGTGCATCTGGCGGCAGTGGTGGCTCACGCACCTCCCCATTCTATACTACTGACAGCTTTTCGTGACAGGACTGTCAAGAGGTTCCTCCAGGGTTTGAAGAATGCCTTCCCTCCGGTTAAGAAGCCCCCTCCTCAGTGATCCCTCACTATTGTGCTACATTCCTTGATGAAACCACCATTTGAACCTATGGCCACAGCAGACACCAGACTGCTTTCTTGGAAAACTGCATTTTTGGTGGCCATCACTTCAGCCAAAAGAGCGGGGAAGCTAGCAGTCCTCTGCTCTGACCCACCATTCTTAAAATTTTACAACAATAGAGTGGTTTTACACCCGGACTTGTCGTTCCTCCCAAAGATGCTAATGGAGTTCCATTTGTCTCAGGCAATCACGCTTCCCACTTTCTTCCCTGAGCCAACCATGCCACAGGAAAGGGCATGGCATTCCTTAGATTTCAGGAGAGCTCTCCTGTTCTACACGAGAAGGACTACAGAATTTAGGAAGTCAACTCGTCTCTTTATTGCCTGTGGAGGGAAGTCAAAGGGTGAACCACTTTCCTCGCAAAGGCTTTCCAAATGGATCTCTGCCACCATTTACTTGGCCTACGAGTTGGCATCACGAGCACCCCCTCCGCATGTCAAAGCCCATTCAACCAGGTCTTTAGCATCTTCCACGGCCTTCCTGGAAGGCGTTCCAATAGATGACATCTGCAGGGCTGCGACATGGTCCAGGCCGTCCACCTTTGTCAATCACTACAAGATGGATACCAGAGCCTCATCTGACACCAGGCTTGGCAGAGCCATCTTGACGGCAGGTCTCTGACCTTCTTCGTTGATGACCGCCCATCATTGACACATCTACTTGATCTTCTCTGCACATCTCGTCATTGGCTGCCCACCATCCACGTAAGTGAGCTTGCTAATCTCCCATAAGTGTGCATTCACAAGCAACACGAAGGAGAAAAACAGGTTGTACTTACCAGTAACTGTCGTTCTCCAAGTATGTTGATTGTAAATTCACACTACCCACCGGTCCTTCCCCTCATAGGCTGCCAGGACGAGATGTACTCTTTCTTCTCCTGTGGAGAAAGAAGTGCGAAATAGTGCCGAAGGCGAGTGGAGATGGCTGGCGGTCCTAACTACAAATCTTTTATCCAATTAGCTTTACAGCTCCGATAACGGCTCTGCGCAGGCACAGAACCCATAAGTGTGAATTCACAAGCAACATACTCGGAGAACGACAGTTACTGGTAAGTACAACCTGTCTTTCCCAATCTTTGGTTTTGGGACTTCAATTCCCAAAAGCCTGTCAATTTCTCAAAGCACTGATCAGCAAATATACTGACTTAGGCTTTGGGGAATTGAAATCAACCCATGTTCACAGTCTGGCCAGGTTTATCCTGCTATGGTAATAGAGTAGACCGTACTGCCAGCAACTCGACGTCAAGCGTCAGGCGGCGGTTAACTAACCTGACAACCCTAATGGCCTTGGGTGCTGAAGTCCACAGGGAAGAGTGATGTTCCCCAAGTGGCTTAAATCCCATTTGAATCCACCTTGATGCAGGGCAGCAGCTTCCTCATTACAGGCCTGGGCCTGAGGATGACTTTGTGTGCCAAAAGGGCTCAGGACCAGAAAGTGACTTGTGGAACTGGATCAGTGGTACAGGTGTCATGGTGCAATGCGAAAAGCAGATGAAAGGCCACTGCAGTATATTCTCAGGATTGTCTTCATGGATGATCGCCTATATTCGGATTTGGATATGGCAGAAGAAGAAGTGTGCCATGGAACATAGTTTGGGAAATGCTGAAATAGCTTAACAAAAGCAGCCATCACAGGCTTATTATTAATGTTTTTCTTGAATGCCAGGAAAAATACAGTTTCTAGAGTTGCTTGGAATTGGACCCTCTTAAAACCTGCTTAAACAAACAAGTCCTAAATGGAAACAGGACTAAAAGCCTGTCAGTGAAAGTAGCTTTGTGAGCCCAAAGGGAATGCATGCTGCTCTTAAGATCCAAGACTTCTTTTTCTCAAATAGCATCTCTGCTCCACCCTCTACATTGCAAATCACCGTGGAAATGGAGGGGACTTCCAAAAGCAGCTCGTGATACGGGATTTAGTTTCACAGCTGTTAAAAGAAAAAATGTGAAAAATCCCATTATGTTCACAACAAGCACCTTGAGTGAACTTAAACAACTTTTAAAATCTTTGCCATGGTTTTTAGCGAGCTACTCCTTTTTAGGGCTTATGAATACATATAGTTGCAGGAATAAGAGGGTAAAGCTGGGGTTCTCAACCTTTGCCCCATGGGCCAGATTCGGCCCGTGGCACCGTTCCATCCGGCCCTCGCTCCCGTCAACCGCTGTCCTTTTCCCCTCCACCTGGCAGAACGGATGTTGTAAGGCAGCAGAAGCAGCAGATGCATGCAGCCGCTCACATCTTTCCCGGGTGCCGCTCTACCTGAGCACAGGCCTTCACCCATGGCAGTCTGGTAAGCAGGGAAGCGGCGTTGGCATTGGGGTGAGTGTTTGTGGCTCGGACTGGTGGCGTGGGGGGAAGTGTTAGCAGTGGGGGGGGGTGCTTGGGGTGGTCCTGCCACTGCTGCTGCAAAAGGCGGTGGGGGATGCACCAGTCTGGCCCACCAACAGTCTGAGTGGGCGTGAACCGGCCCCCGGCTTAAAATGGTTGAGAACTCTTGGGATAAAGGGTTAAAAGTCACAGATAGCCCTAGTGATTTCTACCCATGCAGTGCTGACCTAACCAAAACAAGAAGTATCTTTAACAGCGCTTCTCTTAGTTCTGTCTTTGGAATTCATTTCTTCCCTTACATTTGTATTCTATTTCACATCCTTGGCATGCATAATCTATGCTTATTGTATAAAATGATAAATTGCTATGCAGGGATTTCGTCACACTAATTTGTGTGCAGTCTTTGTGCCACTGTTATTACACTCACATTTATGTTAGAATTAGTCTGTTAAAAATATTTTAGTTGTATTTGGCACATACATTGCATCGTACACTGTGAACCTTCTCGCTTTTATTACCCTGTTTTTCTGTTCAAGTTTAATATTTTCTCTCTGTCCTTTGTTTCTAACTTGCCTTCTGCTGTCAGAGAGCATTTTAAATGCATTTTTATTTTTCACTTTTTCAGCTTCCCTTTACTAACCATTTCCTGTTTCTCTCTTCCTTAAGGGAATCCTGCTGCTTTCTTTTCACTTTACACAGCTGTGCTCTTTTTCTCTCTCCAACTGTTTGCCTGTGAGAACCATGTCCAACTCTTGTTAACACTGGTGAGATTCTGATGCCTTTTCTTGCTCCATGTTCAGCATTAAAGGCCGAAAGGTTAGTTACTACTGACAATATAAATGGAAGGGGGAAGAAAGCTTCTTGATTTAATTGCTTAGAATATTGGCAGCTCAAAGGCTTACCTACCTACCTACCTACATCTATCTATCTATCTATCTATCTATCTATCTATCTATCTATCTATCTATCTATCTATCTATCTATCTGTTGTTTACAAGTAATGTTATGCCAAAAATCCAGTTTAATAAATCATGATGGAGATTCAGAACAGGTAAAAACAAACAATTCACATGCTATATAGTTAAACTGTGGAATTTGCTGTCACTAGTTGGGCAACCTCAGGTAAACATTGGCCAGATTAATGAAGGATGGGGCTTGTTGGCCCCTAGTCATGGCAGAATATGTCCCCTCCATTATCAGTGGTGGTGCACTTATACATATTAGATGCTGGGGAACATAATATATTGCATTGAGCTAGTGTTTCACTTGCAGCCTGCTTGTAGATGTATTGTAAGGCATTTTGTCAGTAGAATGCTGAATTAGATGAGCTAAGCAGTATTAACCAAAATGGTATTTCTTTAATGATTATGATGAGAACACATTGTATGCTGATAAAAAGCTTATTTGGTCATCTTGTTACTGCTCAACAAGCCAGCACTGGCTCACCTAGGGCTATATCAGAAGTCATGATTATGTTTTAATTTTTGTACAGTAAATCCCCAAGTTACAGTCTCCCTGGTTTAAATTTGCTGCAGGTTTATAATGGTAAATCCTATGGAAATGCCATCCTGGTTTACAAATTTTAATGGTTTTTTTGGGTTACAATGATCAATCAGGACCGTTTTTTTATTTTTCAATGCATCCCTATGGATGTTTCGGTTTACATTTTTTTTGGGGGGGGGGGGTTTACAACGGAGGCTGTTGGAATGGACCTCCGGCATAACCCCGGGGTTTTACTGTACAAGCAAACTAGATCACAAGCCAGCTTTAAATCATGATTTGTTGTTTACTTATAATCCTGGCTTGTCTGAACTCACTTAAATATGGCTCAGGCTCCTGTTTGTCCCTGAATTTGTTACCTGCTTACATGAAAGAATGTACAAAGTAAGTGCAAATTTGTGCTTGTGCGTAATTTTTTTAAAAATAACTTTCAGTTTGTTCTTAAATGGCAAATTAAAAAGTCTCTGCTTTGATTCTTGGGAGTGCACACACATGTACCAAGGCAGTCTGGCTGCCACTGAGAAGTGGGGTGAGGATTCTTATTTGTTGGCAAGGAACAGGGTGAAAGTTAAGAATTTTCTTGTGCTAAGCAACAAGAGCGCTAGTGGTGCAGTGGTTAAGATGCTGTACTGCAGCCCAGTAGGTTGTGAGTTCGATCCTTGCCAGGACTTAAGGTTGACTAAACCTTCCATCCTTCCAAGGTGGGTAAAATGAGTATCCACGATGTTGGGGGCAAAATGCTAATTACTCTGCGAACTGTCCAGAGAGTACACTAAGTGCTTATGGGGCGTAATATAAGTATAATTGCTATTGATTCCAGCCATTTTAGTTTTTTCTATCTCTGCTAATTTTGATTAAAAATTTAAGGTCTCAAAAAGAAAAGAAATGGTAGTCTTTGCAAACCAAATCATTTATTGGATGAAGTTATCTTGGGTTCAAAGGTCCATTTTGCATAAACTAGGAATAAATGTTGGTCTTGGGGTGTTTTCCTGTACCCTCCTATCCATCTCATCATTTTGGGTCTTCCTTTTTGACATACAATAAGCTAAAGTTCTATATTGTATCTAGCCTGGGGAATTTTCACTTAACCTTAATTGAGAAGACCTGAATTATGTGTTTGGAATTATGGATAAGATTCTAGCTCAGGGGTGCCCAAACTATGGCCCAGGGGCCAGATGCGGTCCCTGATGCCAATTCATCCGGCCCATGAAGCCTCGTTGTTCCTGGAAGCAGAAGTAAAATGCATCCAGCCCCTGGGCCACAGTAACCGGCTCCCTGAAACAAGTGACTGGCCTGCAGCCTGAAAACCCCAATCTGGCTCATTAATACAGATAACTATGTTTAGCTGAGATTTTTCTGTTTCAGTTACTATTAATTGTATACCCAGCCTAAAGACTTAAACATGTCATGTTCAATGTTTGAAAGGATTATCATTTTGGACAATAGATCTCAGAATCCCTCAACCAACATGGCTTTAGCTAGAGACTTGTGATCTTATAGTCCTAAAATACCTTTTCTAGGCTCTAATCTTGATTCACTAAGTCAAGATGACTATATAAAACATAGCCACTGTATGCCATCACTTTTTGGTCTACAGTCCCACAGATCTCTAACTATAGTCATGTTAGTTGGGAGATCTTAGTCTAGATCCAAGGCTCTGATCAAAACTAACTGATTGACTTACTGTACTAAGCCAAGCTATGACTATGTCAACATTGTCATTGTTCGCCGTCACTTCAGGGCAGGGAATTAAGGATCAAAATAGCAAGATCAGAGAGAACCTTTTGTTTAAAAGTTTCCAGTGTGTCTGATAGTTGAGACAACTGTTCAGTGTACTTTTCCTTAAGGGAAGCCATTTATTTGAAATACTTTGTATGGTCTCCTATCTATAGGCTTCTAGAAATACCTCTTAGCAGTGGCTAATGAATATCTAACTCCCAAGCTTGAAAATGACATTTTCAACTTATGTTGTCAAGAAAGTAACTCCTTTCTTCTTCTTCTGTTGCAAGAAATCATCAAAGGAAACTTGTTTTGGTAATAGCTAAATCATGTGATGTGAAGTGTAGCAGATTATGTGGTTTGGGTTAGCGCTCTCTTAATCCTTTGAAATTCATTAACATTATTTATGGTATCTAGAACATAACTAATTTGAAAAATGTGACCCCATCCCAAACAACAACCGAGACACACAGTAGTTGCATTGACGTGTGCCCCAAAGGAAATACATTGAATGTTTTCTTTTTTTTTCTGCATCTCCTTGTTCAAAATTTGTTTTCCAGTCCTTCAGTCTCAGTAGTGTAGTGACAAACAGAAGATTCAGCGCCTCAAAACATTACATATGCAAAACAATGCATGCCTTGTGTTTGCTGTGAAGATGACCCTTTGAGGCAAATTAGTGCCATTCAGTAAATAGCTCAGGTTCTGGTGAATCCATATATTGTCCGGTTTTATAAAATATGCTATAGTTTTATAGTTCTTATCAGAGCATTAGATGAGACTTAAGCATTACTTTAAAAAGGAAGAAATGATATACAGTACTTATTCCAAACTCTCACCAAAATTGTTAGATATTATTGTAACTACTATTTTTAAAAGCAACTCATTGTTCTTTCCTGTTTTTCAAAACTAACTAAAATACTTATTATTTAGTTATTTAGGCCAATATCATATTCATTGTAGGCAAACTACAGGGTTTCATATGCAGGCCTTCCACAGATTTTGACTTGCTGTTTTGCAGCCTAGCCACTATCCTTTCCTTTCCAGTTGGACATATACAAGTAGCTATTGCAAGCATGCCCAAACTATGGCCCATGGGCTGGATAATGCCCCCAAAGCCAGTCTATCAGACCCGAGACGCCCTCGCCAAACCAGGAAGTGAATACAGAAGCTTCTGCGCATGTGCGAACACATCCGTCATTACTTCCTAGTTTGGCACAGACGTCCTCGCACATGCCCAGAAGCATCCATATTCACTTCCTGGTTTGGTGTGGATGTGCTTGCACAGAAGCGTCCGCACCAAACCAAGAAGTGAATATGGATGCTTCCGTGCATGCGCAGAAGTATCCGCGCCAAATCAGGAAGTAAATATGGCCACTTTCGTGCATGCACAGAAGTGTCTGCACCAAACCAGGAAGTGAATATGGATGTGCATGCGCAAACACACCCTGTTCCGGGGGAGTAGCCTGACCCACTCAGCTGTTCCAGGGGCAAGGTCAGGCTCACGGCCCAAAAAGTTTGGGCACCCCTTTGGGCTAGCTTTGCGTACAAGCTCCCAAAATGTTCCATAAAATTTTGGCATAGTTACTGTCTAGATTATGAGGCACTGCATAATCTAGACAGTGGTGGCAAACCTATGACATGCGTGCCAGAGGGGGCACTCAGAGCCCTCTCTGTGGGCATACATGCTGCCACCCCAGCACAGAGTTCGCCCCAGGCCTCTGCCCAGCAGCCCAATGGGAGTGCTTCCTCCCTCCCCCTGTCTGGGGTGAGGCAGGAGACTCACATGTGGTGTAAGGGTGCGGCGCAGTCTGTTGAGTCTCTGGCGAAGGTGAATTTGGGCACACGGTCTCTAAAAGGTTCACCATAACTGATCTAGCACATGAACTGTGAAATAATCCTTCACCATTCAATGAGGCTGTCCTTTCTATTACATAAATAACTGAAAAAGTTACTACAGAATGAGTGAAATTATTCCTCATTAAGATATAGTCAAATTGTAATGTGGTTATTACATTACATTTTGGAGAAACTGGAGAAATAATCCAATTACAAGTTACTGGAGAAACAAACTAGTTACAAGTTATGTGTTAATTGTGATTACTGCAAGCTCAGGCTCTGCTAAATGTGCCCCAGCTCAAGAAAGCTACAGATTCCTGCTTCTTGGTTAGCCTTACAGAAGGCACAAAAATGCCAGTGTAGCAGGAACATCCTCCTCAGATGAGCACCCCTTGTCTCTGCTCCAAACAAGTTTTTACATTGTGCTTTCCCAGTATAGCCTCATGTCAGTTAAGCAGTGCAGTTTCACAAGTTGTTATATCAAATCAGCACTGTGTCGGTTGCTCTAGGACCGTGATGGCAAACCTTGGCACTCCAGATGTTCTTGGACTTCAGTTCCCAGAAGCCCAAGCACCCTGTGAATCCACACAAATGGATTTACTGCAATTCATCTGGCCCACACTGCCCTCGTCGTTCCCGGAAGCGGAAGTAAAACGCGCTTGTACGGAGGAAGGGTTAACCCGGAAGAATCTTAATACGGGCACGTTTTACTTCCGCATCCGGGAGTGACGAGAGCAGCTTGGGACGGATGAATCGCAGTAAGCCCATTTATGTGGATTCACAGGGTGCTTGGGCTTTGGGGAATTGAAGTCCAAGAACATCTAGAGTCCCAAGGTTCGCCATCACTGCTCTAAGATATACCTTTCACTGCCCCCTTTGGTCCAATATAGGTGATCATGTGGCCCAGACATTGAAAAAGATGATGCAGGTAGAATCTCTCTAAAAAAAGTAGCTTTTGCTGGTTGAAAAAGAACCAACAAATGCTTATGAAAAAAATATTTCACAATTTGTTACATTATGTAAATGGTAGGAAATTGTATTTAACTGTGCCAAACCATGGGGTAAATAGCAGTGTAACTGCATGCTATGATTGATTATTCTTAAGACCTTTCTCTCTCTTTCATGTGATAGACCCCTTTTTGGACTTAAACATCCAAAAGAAACCCAGTTGGTATGGACAATGGTTACTATCTAATGAATTCTTAGGTAAAGATAAAGGTTGCCCTTGATCGAAAGCCAGTTGTATCCGAATCTATGGGATGGCGCTCAACTCTCTTTACAACCGAAGAGCCAGTGCTGTCTGCGTCTGCAGACATTTCCATGGTCATGTGGGAGGCATGACTAGACGCTGGAGTGCACAGAACACTGCTACCTTTCCCAGCGAAGCGGTACCTCTTTATCTACTTGCTATTTCTTGTTTTCATACTGCAAGGTTGGCAGGAACTGGGGCAGAGATGGGAGCTCACTCTCATGCAGTGCTCAGGTCTTGAATTGCCAACTTGCCAGTCATCAAGTTCAGCTTCTTAACCACTAAGCCACTGCATTCTTAGGGTTCTCTTAAACAAATATTTTCCATTGTCTGGATCTCTCTCTCTCTCTCTCTTTTTTTTAATAAGTCATAACACTGTCCCTTCCTTTGAGTTGCTCTGCCTCAATCTTTGCTCTATCCAGCATTGCTATTAATTTCAAAGCAAACATGTCTAGCTGCCTTCTCCAAGCTGTTGTTCTTTGCATGTGTTGAACAGCAGCCTCCATTGCTTCCAGACTAGAGATGATGGGAGTTGTAGTCTAGCACACTGGACTAGGGGAGAAAGATTAATAGACCTAGTTTGTTAGGGTGTGATTTCATTCCTCTTGCTTATCCCCATTAGTATGTGGAAATGGATGTCATAGTTGGAAATGAATGAATTCATGGCTTACTATAGCAGGACTGTCTGCTGTGGTTTCCGGGTACGGGAATGTTCCAAGGGGATGCTTGATTACTATTGAATGTTCTGTGGGTGATTTATGAAAGTTTCATTGTGCATTTATAATGGGCCATGTGTATGCTTACAGCCCCAATAAGATTTTCCAGGCTGAAACACAATAGTCTTCTGCAAACCCAAGCCATGAAAGCTAAGTTTCTTTAATTCACTAGGGTGTAGAAAATTAAGTGTTTCTTAAGCTTGCTGATTTTACGCCAGCCCAGTGGTATGCTCCATCCCTTGTGCAAGTTACTTCTGTGCCACAAAGCTGCCAAATGTGCAAGGAAAAGGTTACTTTGAGTATGGCATCTCCCAAACTACCGTGGACATGTAGCAGGCATGACTAGACACCAGAGTTCACAGAACACTGTTTACCTTCCCACCGAAGTGGTACCTATTTATCTACAGGTACTTGCAATTTCTTTGCATGTGTTGAACAGCAGTTCATCGTCTTAACCACTGAGCCACCACAGTCCCATTTATAGCAGGAGCCAAAACTCTTTGAATAGTACTTGAAGTGTTTGAATAATGGTCCTAGCCTGCTGTCCATATTTTGTGACCTGGTGGTATCCTTATTTCCTTTTGCTAGCTGTTGTTACCTGTTTGATGCTGAAATGAAGAGTTAGGGCACCCCTTTATAAGATGTACACATGTATAGCTGTGAGAGCTTGGCCATAAGGAAGGCTGAGCGCAGAAGAATATATTTCTTTGAATTGTGGTGCTGGAGAAGACTCTTGAGAGTCCCCTGGACTGCAAAGAGATCGAATCAGTAAATCCTAAAGGAAATAAATCCTGACTGCTCCTGTGAAGGGCAGATACTGAAGCTCAAGTACTTTGGCCACCTAATGAGAAGAGAGATAAGGCCCTGATTCTGGAAAACATTGAAGGCAAAATGAGAAGGGGGCAGCAGAGGATGAGATGGCTAGATGACATCTTTGACAACAGTAGATGTCGATCCTGGTGGGCTACGGATAATGGCAAATGGCAGAGGAGCTTGGCATGCGGTGGTCCATGGGGTCATAAAGGGTCGAACTTGACTGTGTGAATGAACAACAATCCCACCCCCCTGCTCCATGGGTTGAAAAGAAGTCTCCTTTAGTCATTTCCTTGAAAGAAACTCAGATTGAGCATTTTGTCCTTTCATATCTGTAGTTGAAGTAGTGATTTGTATTGTCTTCTTTCACAGTATGTGGTCATGAGTTAATTACAGTTTGGCGCCTGTTTGGTGGAATGACTTCTCGTAATCTCCCAGAGCTAATATTTGCACTAATTTAAGATGAGCTTTTAAAATGGGTGGGAGGACCTGGTTTGAGAAGCCAGTTTGCACAGAATTTGGCCATGCACTAGACATTTTGGCAACCTGTGCTTGGCAATTAAATTTTATTAGGAACTGCTTGAGCATTGGAAGAAAAACTAAACAGGACCATTTCAGAATCAGCTGGAGAATTTTGAAATAGACCACTTTGAATTTTCCAAATCCTGAAGAATTGTGTATTTAATTTGCAGGGTGTGTTATGTTATTGTGCGGACTGGCAGCCAGTAGTTTTTCTGACACTATCTGAAGATGAAGAAATGAGCATGTGTTGTAGAGCAGGGCCTCCTTTGTTTTAAATGGCAAAAAGGAAAGCTAACACCACAGAGCAGTCACATGTGCCAAGGTGTGTGAGTTTGTATCCATGTACCAGAACTTGTACCAGAATTTGTTCTTGTTGTTACATACATACTTGGTTGATCCATACTTCACACGTCTAGTTTGATGTGGCAGATCAAAGCATCATCTCCCACTGTTTCCTGTCCCTAAGATTTTAGCAGCCTCTCACCATCGGGAGGTCCTACCATTAACATAGCAGGGTCCATTGGCACATGAGGGACTGAAGCCTGTGTTTTCGATGTTCCTTTGGCTGTTTTAAATAAGACACCACTGCTGTGTGGGCTCATGTTGAAGTTGGCCATGTTAGAGCAATGTGCTGGCCAGGTGCATTGGCGAGTACCCAACCCTACTTATCTGACCTGCAATTCCAGAATGGAAAATGGTTCCACACCACTAGCCAACACCTTTGTGGCATGGTCGAATTTGCCATAGCTGTCAGATGGCCAGGGGCGTGAGGTGGGATTTGCAGTGCAGTTGTTACGTGCTGTCAAGTTATCTCCAGCACTAGTCCCCTGTGATGATAAGGACATCTTTTTTGGTGTCAATTTTAGAAGGTGTTGCAGGTCTTCGTAGAACTGATTGATTTTGGCCTTTTCTGTGTCAGTGGTTGTGGCATAGACTTGGGTTACTGTGATGTTGAATGGTCTGCCTTGGATTTGGACTGAGAGCATTCTGTCATTTTTGAAATTGTATCCCAGTACTGCTTTCCTTACTCTTTTATTGACCATAAAGGCCACTCCATTTCTTCTAAGGGATTCTTGCCCACAGTAGTAGATACAACAATCCCCCAAGTTAAATTCACCAATTCCCATCCTCTTTAATTCAGTGATTCCCAGGATGTCGATGTTCAGTCTTGCCATCTCATGATTGACATGAATCAGTTTATCTTGATTCATAGATTTTATATTCCAGGTTCTTTCCAGCAACAGACTTTCAATTCATTTCAGTTCAATTATTCGACTTGTATGCCGCCCCACTCGCAATGTGACTCTGGGCAGCTAACAAAAAGCAAAATATCACAGTTACAATAAATACAATTACAATATCACAGTTACAAAATATCACAATTACAATTACTTTCCTTTTACCATCAGACACATCCGCAGCTGAGAATCCTTTCGGCTTTGGCTCAGCCGCTTCATCGCCAGTAGCATATTAGACACCTTTTGACCCAAGGGCTTCCAGTGTCATGCCATTTAGCCTTTTGATACTGTCCATGGGGGTTTTCTTGGCAAGAACACTGGAGTAGGTTGCCAGTTCCTTCACCAGTGGATCGTGTTTAGTCTGAGTTCTCCTCTGTGGCCTGTCCATCTTGGGTGGCCCTACACAGCATAGCCCATAGCTTCATCAAAAGACACAAACCGCCTTGGCAAGGTAATTGTGTGTGTGTGTGTGTGTGTGTGTGTGTGTGTCTGTGTGTGTGTGTGTGTGTGTGTGTGTGTACATTTTAGTAACTTTATATTATGCATAGATCTGTGTCTGATGGAAAAGAAAAAAGCCATCAGAGTGCATGTGGGGTAATGTGCATAGTATAAATCTCATTTCTTCTGTACATCACTTTCACATATGGATGAACGTTTATGCCAATCAAAATACATGAATAGCAACAATCTGAACACTTTGTACACTCTATATAAAGAGAGGACAAGAAAACAATATTATGATTCAGAACAGGGTTGCAAAGAGATGAAGCAAATTCTTACTACTTCAAGCTATAAATGGAAGAACACATTTTGGACACGTCAGCACACATGAACCTCATCTAGAAAGCACTTGCAAGTTGAAAAATAGATCAAGCAACTAACACAGTAAAAATAAAAGTTCTATGCCAGTTTTCCTATGAAAAGAGTTCTTATTTTATTTATTTATTTATTTTTATTATACAAATAATATCCATACCTGCCAGGTGCAAACAAATGTATTAAGTCAAATTAAAAAAAAATTAAAAGCAAACTACCACAATGTTGGCATGGTAACATAATAAAGAATAGTTTCTCTATAGATCAAGGACTCTTAGAAGCACACTTTTGATCAGCTTTCTGCACACTGAGAGGAAAGAGAAAGAGTAAACAATATCACCAAGGAGAAACATTTCAAAAAGTTGGGTCACATTGTGGAGCTTCTTTGCAGAATCATGTGGGAGTAAGATGGCATTTTAGATAGTCCATCTTCAATTCTACTGATCTATGATAATCAGCATTTTCATTTGCACTTGGAAATATAGCAGAAGTCAGTGCAACGTCAAATAGCAAACAAAAACAATGGTTTTAGCCTGGCAGCAGTATTCTGAACCACCTGTCAAAGATGTTCTTCAAAGCTAAACCTGAACTGCAGTATTTTGTTATCTCAGACGTCAGTGGCATGATTCTGCTTCTTTCAAAGAAAGATGGCTACTCCAATAGTTCTCTGTCTTAGGCTGTATGTATCCACACATAGCTATGGTAAGGATACTTAACCCAAGCCTGTGAAAGCTACATTTTTGGCCTACTGCTCCTGTTGGCTATGCTGGTGTGGCAATTCTAGAAGAGGCCTTCCTAATCCTTGAACTAAACTAGAACTCCTGAGTGAAGCTGTGGCTTTTGGCAACAGATACTTAGGGATGGTAGCCATGAGAATAGAATTATAGGCATCGTACATCATCGGTTATGTTAGTGTGTGGTTTTCAAATATGATGGAGTGCATTTCCCCTGTGATCAGTGTTGAAACAAGATCCAACTTTTACTGTAGCCCAAGAGTGAGACATTATTATCTCTCTAGAAGCTTTTGACTACCATTCTTATCTTTCTTTACCTTTGGCCATGGCTGGTGGAACTGATGGGAGTTGTGCCTCAAACATCTGGAGCACCAAATATGCCCCACTGCTACTCTAGCGGGGTTCTGGTTGTCACCTTTAAAGCCCGTCATGGTAGCGGACCAGGATACCCTTAGGTCGTCCCTAGGACATTGACCCATTCCAGGAGAGCAAACCAAGAGGACAATTTTCAGGTACCATCTGTTGGGGAGGCTCGCCTTTCCAGCACAAGGAAAAGGGCCTTCTCGGTCGTAGCCCCCACACTATGGTAATATTGCTATGTTTTAAGGGTTTTTAATTGTTTTATATTGGTTTTAACTTGTGTACACTGCCCAGAGTCCATTGGATAAGGTGGTATATAAATCTATTAAATTAAATTCTTTATGTAAAATGAGAAGGAGTACTATGTTATGCTTTAGCAAAATTGTATTGTTTGGGCCTGATCTTAACTTTTTATCTAAGGATGTGAAACAAATGGCTAAGTTTTTGTAGCTGCAAGTACATGCATGAATGATTGGAGTGGTCTTCCAACATTGCCTATAAAGTGACTAGGAACAGGGGAGAGAGAGGTGGTTCCCTTTTTATGCTTAACAGAAACAGAATAAAGATTGCCATCATATAAGACCTAGAGCCCAGCTTTCTTTGCAATATAAATTCACTTCCTCTAGATTTTATTGTATTTTTAGTAACATACACACGCCCTTGCCTATAGCTTGTAGCCATTCTGTTGGATGAATATCTTCCATTCTGTTGGTAATACAAAAACCAGAAGAAGGTTCAAATTGTATCGATAGGCTTTCGCTGCCATAAATGTTTCCTTATTCTTACACTAGCAATGATGCCTACGGAGCATTTCCTTTTCCTGATCTCTGGAAAAGGGACATTAATTGGAGTAAACCCAAGAGCTTCATAACTTCTCTAAGGAATTTGATGACATCCTTCACTGGCATCTTTTAAGCCTTGTTACTTAAAATAGATCAGAGTGGGTGCCCCGCCTTGCAAGGCATATACCAGAAAGAGACGAGTGTTGCTTAGGAATGTGGTAGCAAGAGTGAACTGGAACTTTTTAGCACAACACATCCCAATTCCTTGCCTTTTCATGTGCCATGTCTTCAAGCTGCTCTTGTGGCTGAGCACAGGCCTAGTTTGGGTTGGGAGGGCCGAATCTGCGGGCATTTCATACGTTCTTGAGGCTCCTTTGGACTGTACCTCCAAGTCTCTCAAGCGAGCATGGGCATTGGTACGAAACCATAGCTTTGAATGCTTCAGAATGGAACTTATAGAACAAAAGTGCTTTGTTTAATTGCATTCATATCCTGCACCCATTCTGAGACAACAAGTTTTTCATTGACTTAATAAACATCCATATAGATTCTGGAATTTTCCGATTGTCAGCACAGCTATTCCTCCTTCTATTCTTAACCTTTTATTCCTACCTTTGTATTGGTTATTTCTTTTATTTTTATATAGATCCCAAGATGACACTCACGGATCTCATCCACACTGAAAATCCTGATAGACAAGTCAGGCACAATGGAAAAGTAATTCAAGGAGACTAGCACTTGGGTCTCACAGGTCCCACCCTTACACTCTAGCCCAGTGTTTCCCAATGTGGGGCCCAGGCCCTACCAGTAGTCTTCAATTCCCAGAAGCCTAAGTCAGTACATTGGCTGATCAGTTCTTTGGGGGACTGACTTAGGCTTCTGGGAATCGAAGTCCAAAAACCAAAGATTGGGAAACACTGCTCTAGCCACTGCACCGTACTAGCTATCTTGCATTTGTTTCTCTCTTGTGTTAGCCAGAATGCAATTCCCTTGATGTTTATGTTTCCTTCTCACCACAAGCGTTGTTAGTACTGTACTTTGAAACATTACTACTTAGGAAGATAGTTTGAAATGGTATTTAGTGTCAGAGAAATTGCAGAATTTCTGGTACTAGTATTGGCTTTTTTCCTTGCTGTCAGATACATGCAATCACATGTATAAATTCAGTGGGCAGTTTTCTGGGCTCTTCCTGTGGCATCCTTCTCTTGGCAGTTGACCCAGGGCCAACATCAGAAATTTCCAGGCCCAGTACGTGTGTCCTCCCCCCACACACACACACACATTTTGGCCATGCCCCTGTGGTTTCTGCGCATGTGTTGTCTGTTTGCGCATGCGTATATCAGTGGTTTCCCGGTGCCACCATGCCACCATGGTTTTCTGTGCATGCATGGTCTGTTTGCGCATGCGCACATCGTTTGTTCCCCAGCACTGACAGGCCCTGTCATCTCCGGGCCCAGGACAGGAGTCCTACTTGTCATCGTTCCCCCCCCCCCCCCCGGGATTGCAGCACTGAGTTGACCTGTGATGAATTGAAAGATCTTTCTGCTTAGCTGTGTCATTTCTGGTTGTTACCCAGGAAAGAGATTACCATCATATTAAATTCCACATCTCAATTCACTTCATTCTTTCACAATGCAGAGATGTAAATTCTCTAGGTAGAAAATATACACATTCCCAAATACTTTGAAAGCTGGATCATCCATGCATGCACATTCACCAAGCTTGGAAACGACATGCTTTTGGACTAAAATATCCACAATCCCCCATCCAGGCTAGAGGAATTGGGGAGTAGTAATTTAAATTGGGCTACAAAAAAAATACTGTATTTTCTGGCGTATAAGACTACTTTTTAATCCCGAAAAATCTGTGTCAAAGTTGGGGATCGTCTTATAGGACAGGTACTTAACTGCAGCTTGTTTCCCCTTGCTTCATATGTCCGGCGCATATGGTGGGGATGCCGCGGCCAAGTCCCTGCTCTGTGCGGGGAGTATGAAGCAAGGGGAAGCAGTCTGCACGCATCTTCCTGTACCTCGAGGAGGAGAACTTGAGCGTGGATTGGCTCTCCACCAGAACCTGCCCATTCGACTCGGATGGCTGCGCGTCTTCGGGTTGAGTGTGGGTTAATTTTTATTTGGTGTGCATTGGAAGAGAGGTAGTCTTATGCGGCAAGTATATTCCAAACTCTATATTTTAACTGGAAAAGTTGGGGGTCGTCTTATATGCCCAGTCGTCTTATATGCCGGAAAATACAGTAATTGAAAAATATAACTACAACTAAATCCCGCATGTTCATTAGTCATATCAGTAAAGTGAAAGTTTATAATGCAGAAGTAATATGTTAAGGTTATTACTATGTGGGTTAGCAGAGTGCGTGTAAGCCTTACGCAAACAGAGCGTTGTGCCAATGGCAGCATTGTGCAACAGAAAAACAGCTTTACTTTCTTGTGCTAGTATATTTACAGTGGTCAAGCATAAATATAGATATACAGTGTAGTCTCTGCAAAACATATATACATGAAATAAACAGTCTCCTTGCCTCAGCAGTAAAGGATGTTGGAAACTTTCAAGGTCCTTCAAGAGGCTAACTAGAAACAGTTGAGATAGAAGCTTGTGGATTGCTTACGTTTCTTCAGTAGATAGTCCAACAGCAAAACATTTTCTTCACAGCAGTTCAGAAGGAGAGAAGCCAAAAACCATTTCAGGCTTCAAGTACACTGGCAAAAGCAGTTAAGCATTCAAGCACAAACAAACACTCTGGCAAGAGGGAGCAGACAGTGTTTACTCAGAATGCTTCCTCTGCTTGACATCCAGTGCAGTCCAGTGCAGGTTTAGTCCAGTGCAGTTTTAGATGAACTTTACCTGACCTCCTCTTCAGTAGTCCAGCATGAATCCCACATTTCATTCTCCAAACAAGTGTTTTGCAGGCACTATTTTATAGAACATTACATGATTGCTACATACATCAGTGAGATCAGCTGTGCTAGTCAAGCACAAGCCCTTAAAGCTATAGACACATACATACATCCTATGAAATTCCTAGTGGTAATACTTATCCCTGACATGATATACCACTGCATGCCCACTTTTATGTGGGAAAATGCCTTTTCTTTGATTTAGGGATAGAGAACTTCTAACTTGCCAGATATTTTGAACTTTATCTCCCAGGAATCCCAGTAAGGATCATAAATATTAAGCAGTTCTGGGGAAAATAGGTCAATGATTCCCCACTGCTGGAATAGGTAGAGCTCATATTTGATCCAGCAGGACTCTTCTTCTCACACATTCATAAGATCACAATACCCCTTCTGGACCCACTGGCTTTCTAGTTCTACAGTCTGTTCTTAGTGGCCAAACATGTTGGTGGAAAATTCACAAGACTTTAATTACTAGCTTACATTATGCACAAACATTCCTTATGCCATACAGCCTGTGCTATATATGGCATCAAAGTTACAATCTTATGTGCACTTACTTGAGAGTGAGACCCACTGGACTCCAGAATGCTTATTTCACCTGATCAAAACATGATGATTGAGCTATAAGCAGAACTTGGAAAACCTTTTGAATTACAAATCCCAAAATTCTCAGTCAATATGGGAATGTTTTGTAATCTAATAAAGTAACTGTTGCAGGTTCTGTATATAAGAACTGGATCTGTGCAATCCAAGGTCATAGATTACACCCTTTGGATGGGACATTGCATCGTTGGAAGGATGTGTGTATGCACAAGAGTAAAATTATGTTTTTCCAATCTTTTTATTCCCTCAAGAACATATTTGTGAGGTTAAAATAACAACGGACTTGTTGTCTGCAAGATAAGAATTTCAGGAGAGCACTGCTGGAGAGCCAAGGGCAAGAGGAAGAGGAGGTCAAGGTTAATTCTGACAAATACATCCTAAGGCACAAGCTCATGTTTTAATTCCCTCTTTCAAACTTAGTCTTTAAGAATAGTAACATCAGTGCATCAAATAACATCTTACAGGGATGGCCAGATATACCAGTTGATCACTATAAGTACAGATTTTGGACATCATTTCATCTGTATATGTGTTCATTCCTGGTAGAAGCCCTTCTGTTGGCTGATGTAATCAGCTTGGAATTGCTTGTTATTCCACCCCCCTTTCTCAACCGTCCTTTTTCCTGTACTGGCTGAGGGATTCAGAAGGTTGTCATCCAAAAAAATAATCAACTTTTCCAGTTCTGGTTATAACAAAAGGTATTAGCAACTTGCTGCTCTGCAGCCATTTAGATTTGCACATTTGATTATAAGGGGTGTCAGTCCTTTCTTTTGACTTAATTTCTTTGGTCTTAACTTTGTGGGACAGTGAGATATTTTCTGTCACTATTGACAAAAATTCTCATATTTGTGGTAACACTATTTTCCTGTTCCACTGCACTTGTGAAACCTGCTGCCTTTTTGCCTGGGTTTTTACAGACTAGAAGAATCTGATAGGTTGTTTGTATCTTTTCAGTCAATCAGGTCCTTTCATTCCTATGCAGCACAAAAGGAAAGTACAGTACAGTACATTTTCACAGAGACATTCTGAGCAAATTGCAGAAACCGAGTGAGGAGAATCAATCCTTTTCTTACTCTTGCGTTAGAGTTGAGGTCATGTAGGGATCAAAAGGCTTCTCCCTACGTGTTAAGACAGTCTTTCTTATTGAGAGTGAATACTTTTTGAGCATTCTTCACATCCCTGTTGCTGACGGACAGCTATTGACCTTGCAGGAGGCTTCTCTTGATTTGCCCTGGATGGCAAACACTCTAAATTTGAAAATTTGCCACCCAATCCCATAAACTAAAACAAGGGACATTGGACTAATTAGGGTTATTATCACCCTCACAGTTATGCTGACTGAAAAGTAATTTTGCACCAACATTTCTGATAAAACAGAAATACTTAACCAGCTGATCAGCTGTTACAAACATGAGCACAATATGCTGCATATGTAGAGTCGTCACATGAAAAAATATGCTCAGAAATGTGGATTAACAGGTGAGGCTGTCTTAAATATTTTCTCTAGTCTAGACAGATATTTGTATTTGTTGGAATTTGAAAAAGCTGCTACTTTGCAGGGAATTCTGTTGTGTGGTTTTTAAAAATAGGTCCATGGTTCTTATTCTTCTTCCATGTCTAGGCCAGATGTGAAATTGCCAAAAACAAAACCACCTTTGGGTGAATTCATTCCATGGTTCTGTTCGCCTGACCTAGTGTGAGAATGATTAGCCATAACAAAGTGGGTGTTGCCCAGGATACACCCGATTGTGGTTCAAAAATACCACAATCTTTGAGGAGGCTCTTTTTATGTACCCCATCTATGGTTCAAAGCACAGGTTTCCTGAACAGTTCTAGCCAACAGATAATCCTGCTTATCCTCTTTTTTCATTCATGTAATTAAATTTAGAGGGTAAACCTTCTTTGCTAGTGATTGAGTGGCATTCAGAGAACCCTTTCTTATGTGTCCCCCCCCTCCCCGGCTCAAACTGCTCACATAGTGATGCCACGGGTGGAAGGTTAATCTACAGCAGAGTGGAGAAACACAATCTATGCATTGTTTCTGCATTCTGAAAGGACTCATCATTAGAAAAATCTCACTGTTCCAGTTGCACTGCCCAAAGCCTTGTTCAGCGTAATGCAGGGACCATCTGCAAGAACCATTGACCTGTAATCACCCAGAATCAGATATGGAAATTGCTTCTGCTTGTAACAGAAAAGCCACAGCTCAATCAGCCCTTCACTTTGCAAATCAGCCATAATTTGCTCTCTCTCTGTCTTGGCCATGGATGCTACCCTCCACTAGGGAAAACATTTTGAGTAGGCATTTTGAAGTGATTATATTTCACTGTACAGGTAACAAGGGTTTTAAATCATTAAAAAATGCAAAGAATGCATGAGGGAGGCGATACCTTTATTGGATCACTTAAAAAACAAAAAACAAACATTGCAAGCTTTCGAGAACACGTCTCTTCCTCAGGCAGGCATAGAATTATTAATAAAAATTTATGGCTCGCCAGCTTCCTGTGGGGGTAGATTTGAAGACACCATTTAATCTTTTGCCGTTTGTCCAACATGCATCTCTACGAAGAGCACCTGGCATAATAATAATGTACCATTAACTTTTAATAATAATTTTATGCCTGCATTTTTGTTAATTTCCTTTGTTTTGCTTAAGGGTTTTAAAGTAGCTCACATGTCATTACCCCCCAAAAAAGAGAGGACAGTTCTTGAATTCAGGCAAAAAATGACACCACACGAAAAGGATGGGGAGTGAAAACAAGGAAACTCACACAAGTTGCTAAAAGTTATGCAACCCCTCAGCATGTTGGAATAGTTGCTGGATGAGAATGTCATTGATGATCTGTAATTTGATATCAGCACAGTTAGTAAACTGGCTCCTTTTATACCAATATTATATAACATACATATAAACCAGCTGGCAGGATAGCTGAGTGAGTTAGGTATCTGGCTGCAGAGACAGAGGTTGGGAGTTTAATCTCCCACTGTTTATTTATTTATTTATTCACATTAATACCCCGACCTTTTGGTGCAGATACCACTCAGGGCGGCTTACAATGTATAAAAATATTATATAAAATATAAATATTTTAAGATTAGAAAATCATCTTGTAATAGCAAATAAAAACAAAGGAAACAAAGCCAGATGGCATAAAAAATCTTAAAGCCATAACAGTATTCAAATTAAAACACTATCAGCAGCAGTAAAATTAGGTAGTATCTGTTCAAAAGAGTCTAGGGTCAACATTCTAGTGATCTTATAGGCCTTAAAATGCTTGCTCACACAGGTAGGTCTTAAGTAATTTATGAAATATTAATAAAGTAGGAGCAGTTCTAATCTCCACTGGCAATTCATTCCAAAGGATGGGAGCTATGGTGGTGAAGCCCAGAACAACCAGGCTATGTACCCCTGGACAAGCTGCACCGTCCCAGGATCCCCCTGAAAAAGGGAATGGTGATTCACTGCTACGTACTCTCCACTTAGAAAACTAAAAAGTGTCCCCATAAATCACATGGTTATTATTGTTAAAAAAAAAAGAGGCTCCAAAGAAGCTTACAGATGTCTTACTTCTCACCCATCCTTTGGCCATTTCATGAATTCTTTTAGTATTTTCTCTGTCCTCACTGGCAAACATAACTTCTTTCATGTCCAGATCAAACCCTGGACTGCCAAAATGAAGCTACTTCTTGGCTTTGTTGTAAGCCAAAACAAATCTTCATTGGTATATGTTTCTGGTAGTAATCAAGCACAGACCAGTAAATGAGCCGGATTGTGTATCTCTCCACATTCACGCAGTGCGTTGTCTGCCAGCAGCCCTTACTTGAGCATGTTGGTCTTGCATTTAGGGACTCCAACCCTCAGCCTATTCAGGGTCCTCCAAGCGAAATAGCGGAGGTCGAGTTTCTCAGTTGAATCCTCTTTAATGTTATTCCTTGTCCAATAAGCATTTTCCTCCATCTTCTAATTTGATTTTCCTCTCCTCGAAGATTGTGGATACAATCGGGTTTACACTGGGCAATGACAACCTTGTGTTGCTGGCCAATCTTGCTCACACCAAACCAAGCCAAAGGAAACCATAACTTCTGATTCAAGATAAGTGTCAGGAAAGGGCAAGAGAATCCATGCTAAAAACAATTAAGCCATATATAATCTAAATCTTGATACAACCATAAAATCAACAGAACAAACAAGATTGGAATGAACCCTGCTCCTCAATTACTTGATAAAGTGAAGCATCCAGGAACTGATAATTCTATTAAAATTAGGCTTCCGCTGAGTATCCTGAAAATTACACTTTCATTGTTACATTCTCAAATCTTCCAGCAAAACTTTCCAAATAAAGAAGGCTACATCCTTTGCAAACACCTTTTAATTACAGCTCATTGTCCACTACGTCAGATCTTTTCTTAGAACCTAGTACAAGAAAAAGAGGCTTCCTGTTTTAAGCATGAGTATAAAAATTCCATGTTCCTAAAGAATACGCCTGGAATTTACGGTAAATGCTTCCCAAAATAAATAAAGGTTTGTATGCAGTTAAGTCAGAACAGTACTTCTAAGATGAATACAAATAAGAGTTTTGTTGCTTTTCCACAAGGAGCAAACAGAAGACCGAGCATATGATTGTCACGCCCATGGCCGGGGTTGAAGAGCAGCATTCCGGGCGGCAGGAATGACGACACGACCCCGGGCCATGCCCATGGCCGGGGTTGTGCTGTTTTCGTGCCGGGACTTGGCCATTGGAGTGGGGGCTTGACACCGCCCCGCCTGGCCAGCCTAGCCCCTTGACTGTCTGTGGCCATTTTTGAACTTTTGTACTTAGACGATTGGTATTTTATTGCAAGTGTTTTTATTGTAATTGTATTGTGTACTATTGTGAGCCGCCCAGAGTCACGTTTATTGATTGGGTGGCATAAAAATATAATAAGAATAAGAATAATACTTCAGTCATTGATTACAAGATAAAATGTGAGTCACACAGGCAGCACTGAGAAATGTACCCTTACAATCTTTTAAAAATAAAATTAGAATATTTGTACTAAATATTATTGTGGAATCTTTTTTTATTCGTGTCAGACGCACCGCCAGCTTATAATAACATACAATGCTAAAATTAACACATATAAGAACAAAATAGAATTTAAAAGGGCTAGATGACATCCGCCCAATATTGGGCCACATCAACAACATTTCCTCTTGCCAGCATAAGGTACTCCTCAGTGTACGTTGAGGGGCATTGTGTGCATTGTATCATATGGGAGATACTTTGTACTTCTCCACATTCACACAGGCTGTCATCTACAGGGAAACCCCACTTTCTCAGATTAGCCCTTGATCTTTCTACCCTGCACGCAGTCTGTTTAAAGCTTTCCACACAGGCCATGGTTGTTCTTGGCCCGGCAGTACAGAGTCATGTGGTTCTGCCCAGTTATTGTGGGATAAATCTAAACAATGGTGTGTTGCATCCAAACCAGGACTTAGTTTTTTTTAAGGACTTAGTTTTTTCCCAGCTGAAATGGCCGCCTTCCTATAAATCTTTCACCATTTATTTTACCTTGAACAATTTTTGTGTGTGTGTGTGTTTGCATTGCATTGCATTGCGTGTGTTTTGTGATTGCTTTGTCTTAATTAATTTGCCTTAGTATGAATCTTCTTTCTTGATAGGAGTAAGTTAAAGTTCGGCCTTGCTTGAAAGCCAGTCGCATCCGACTCTAGGGGCCAGCGCTGTCTGTGTCTACAGACATTTCTGTGGTCATGTGGTAGGCTGGCCACAATTTTCCTTAGTATGAATCTTCTTTCTTGATAGGAGTAAGGTAAAGGTCGGCCTTGCTTGAAAGCCAGTCGCATCCGACTCTAGGAGCCAGCGCTGTCTGCGTCTACAGACATTTCTGTGGTCATGTGGTAGGCTGTAACCTTTTGACCAAAGCAGTATCTATTTATCTACTTGCACTTGGCAGGAGCTAGGACAGAGACAGGAGCTTACTCCGTTGTGCAGCACTCAGGGCTCAAAACTGCTGACCTTCCACTCATCAAGTTCAGCATCTTAACCACTAAGCCACCACAGTCCCAGTGTGGTGTAGTGGATGTAATAATGAACACAGGAGATTTGGTTTCGATTCTCCAGCTGTGCTGTGGAAACTCACGGAGGGTGGGGGCTGGTAAACAGCTCCCTAAGTACCTCACTTACCTTGAAAATACTCTTAAGGTTGCTATAAGTCAGTTCTGACTTGATAGCACATAACAGCCTATTTTAGAGTTCACAACTCATTAGTGTTCACTGGGTGATCCAAAATTCTGGAAATGGATTAGATGGCAAAGCCTACTCTTTGAGAAGTAATGGACACACAAACAAACTCTCTCCCCACCCACCCACCCACATCCTGAATAGTGTTTACTTCCTCAGAACTCAGTCCAGTCCAGATATTGCAGGAAGAAATACAATGAAATACATGTTGGGAGGAGAAAGTACAGCTTATCCATGGCAAATGCACTGGTAAACAATGCAGAGTGGAAGCACTCAAAATAGCAGTGAGATGACCTATAGTAGGTTTGTGACCTTGAGAAAGCAC
Organism: Bradypodion ventrale; assembly: GCA_035047345.1. Lineage (NCBI taxonomy): Eukaryota > Metazoa > Chordata > Lepidosauria > Squamata > Chamaeleonidae > Bradypodion > Bradypodion ventrale. The sequence goes on along the minus strand of JAWDJE010000006.1, from coordinate 118,497,988 downwards.
AGTGAGGTGAGGATGTTTCCTTTTACATTACTTCTAATAACATCCCTGTCTTCTGGTTATGACGCCTTTACCTGTTTTCATTTATGCAGCTTTTCCCAATCTCCCTTTGTAGCTTTTTTTCTGTTGTATATATTTCAGGAATGGGCTCAGTTCAGGCCAATGGGGTCTCCTTTGGTTTTTGGCTGACTTGTCAAGTCCTACCAAGCCAAATCTGACACGTAAAATGTAAACTTAGAATTTAAACATCTGTAGCCCAGGAATATGTTATGAATATCAACTCCTTGCACACAATAATATATCCAAGCTTGCTTTATGTCAGTGATATTCTTTAGGGAAGCGGGAGAGTGGCTGTGTTGTTATTGTTAAATAATAGAGTCAGAAGTTCTTGTTGATATACTGTAACTCACTCAGAAAACTACATTCTGCCCCGCGCCTAATTGATTTTATCTGATGTCACTAACTTGAGTTGCCTATAGCTGTGAGGGCGAACCTTGGCACTCCAGATGTTCTTAGACTTCAATTCCCAGACTTCAATTCCCAGAAGCCCAAGTCCCCATGAATCTGCACGAATGGGTTTACTACTGTTCATCCGGCCCGCACCGCCCTCATCGCTCCTGGAAGCGGAAGTAAAATGCGCCCATACGGAGGAAGGGTTAACCTGGAAGAGCCATAACTGTACGGGCATGTTTTACTTCCACTTCCAGAAGTGACAAGGGCAGTGCGGGCCGGATGAATTGCAGTAAACCCATTAGTGAAGATTAATGGGGGCTTGGGCTTCTGGGAATTGAAGTCCAAGAACATCTGGAGTGCCAAGGTTCACCATCACAGGCCTCTAGTGTCTAATTATGGGATTGTAGGCTGTTTGTGAATGCTGCTGTTCGGGAAAATTTCATTAGGCCCCGTGGAAAGCTGGAATATACAAATATGTAGATGCCTTTCTGGAGGAAAACCAGAGGGATCATTTCCAGGAACTCTTTTGTAAGGAACGATCTTTTCCAGGTTGTTTCATTTGGGAAGCCCTATGAGTTAGGAGGCAATCGGTCTTGTCATTTCTTATGTTGGTCCTATTGAAGTAGTGCATAGATTCTCAATCTTTTCAAGCTGCGGGTCGGACCATGACCCCTCAGTGGGCCGGACTGGTGGTTCCCCCCACCATAAACGCTGCCGTGAAATGCATCCATGGCCATCGTAAATGCATTTACGATAGGTACGGACACATTTACAGTTGCCGTAAATGCGCCTGCTTCTAGTGGCAGCGGCGGTGGCAATGCAGGCCACATGAAAAAGAACCCCTGAAGTAGTGGCTCCAAGCGTGAAAAGAGGCCAAGATGAATGTAGCTTTATTTGTATTTACAGTATTTTATATATCCAAAGATGGAAGAAGGAGTTCACTGGACAAGGAACAACATTAAAGGAGGATATATCTGAGGAACTCAACCTTCCTTATGTCACTGAGCATTAGAGGCCCTAAATGCAAAACCTATATGCTCAAGTTGAGGCTTCTGGTAGACAGCAATACACTGTGTGAATGGGGAGAGATACAAAATCCAGCTCATTTACTGGTCTGCCGATTACTGCCAGAAACATGTATCAATGAGGACTTAAGTTTGGACAATGACGAAGCCAAGAAAGTAGCTTCAATTTGGTAGTCCAGGTTTTGCTCGAGACACGAAAGAAGAAGAAATTTTTTATAAAGGATTTTTGCTGGAGGAACTCCACTCAGAGGACACCCGAATGAGGCTCCTTTCATGTCCCGAAGATCTTTCCCCACCAAAGTGGTCCCTATTTATCTACTTGCAATTTATTGCTTTTGATCTGCTAGGTTGGCAGGAGCTGGGACAGAGACCGGCGTTCATTCCGTTATGCAGTACTCAGATCTTGAACTGCCAACTTGCCAACCTTCCAGATAACAAGGTGAGTGTCTTAACCACTGAGTCACCACAGTCCTATACAATGCAGATGGAAACCTACAATAAAACAGCTACCTCAAGATACTATACCTCAAGATACTATTTTAAGCTGTTTTGAAAGATACGAGTGGGAGAGAGCTGTGTGTTCCATTTGTCACAGCTAAAAAGTTCTTTTCCTGTGACCCAGCCAACCAGCAGTATGTTTGAAGGTAGAACAACACGGTGGAAGGCCTCACACTGACTTGCACATTAGCTATGTAGCTTTATATGGGTCTTGGAAGTTACTTCAGGTATGTGAATTCCAACATAAGAATGCTTCACAAGTGATTTGAGCCTGGAGATAAGCAAGAAAGCCAGTCTACAATGAAAACGAAAACAATTGTACATGCCAAAAAGTGAATTCCACATAAAATCACTCTAGTTGCAGTATTTTCCACCTTTATGTTCATTGTTGGCTGGGTGATAATGGACGTTGTACTCTAGAAATGTCACAAGCTCTAAACAGTGGCTACATCAATATACAAAAATACCATGTAGAATTAGTAGGGCAGATCTTCACACTGCAAAGCTGTTCTGTAGACTCTTCCTGTATTCACCAGCATCTGCTAGGATTAGAATTGCCATTTTTTTGTAGCAGTAGTAGTAATCCTATATGTATGACAGGTAGAAATGTAGCCTGTGTAGCTTTTCCTCAGCTTGAAGATTCAGGGAAAGATTCACCTTAACTACTAGATTTGGATTTGCTATCTACTGTAGATAGCAGAGGCACAGGAACCCCATAAGCAGATAATTTCTATAAAAAGAGGTTCCATTGGTGTAGGTCGGGTTCCCAACCATTTTATGTCATGAGCCTGACCTCGCGCACGCCCCCAGTCAGCTGAGTGAGCTGGACCACGCCCCTGGAAGTGGAAGTAAATGCGCCTGCTTCTGCATTTATGACAGCCGCGGATGCATTTATGGCTGACTTAACTGCATTAACGACAGCCATGTGCACATTTACTGCTGATGTAAACGCATCTGCTTCCACTATTGGCTGTGGCGGCAGTGGGCCGCATGAAATTGTGTCACAGGCCAGGTCCACTCCGTGGGTTGTAGGTTGGAAACCCCTGGTGTAGGTGCTAAGGAGACAGAATATAAACCCTGGCCACCCAACTGTGGCAGGACTTGGGTTGCTGTATAATACCTGTAAGTTCAGAAGCACAACCTGCTTGCCGTGGGGAGGAATATTTCTGGTAGTGGGGTTCAGAGGTGGGGGTAGACTATGTGATCAAACTGTCACATGAAAGAAAGACTGGGGTAGGTAAACCCAGTAGCTTTTCTCCTAAAGTAGATTATGATATTAGGATTTCAGATAGCATGGGGATCCTGATTGGCTTGTAGGGCCAGTTGACCATTTCTAAAGCATTGTTGAAGCCTAGAGGTCATCACTTCCTAAGTAGCATTACTTGGGTCCCAATTCTGTTGGTGGGTCAAACTTTGTAGGTCTGCAATCATCAACTGCCTGAACTCTAAAGTTCTGAGAGTACTCCAAAGAAGAGATGTTTCTTGACAGCAATTTCTTCAATTTGCGTCATAGAGTTGTGATGGATCTTGGATCAAAACATTGCTAAATGGCTTGAAAAGCTGGACAGAAGACGGTAAACCATGTGTAGTGAGAAAAAGCAACATGTTGGGTTTAGCTGAGGTAAAAAGGCAGTCACAGGTACCGATTATTTAACTTCTGTAATGTTCTAGAAAGCTATGTGGATCACCTGTCCAGCTCATATCATTGTAAGCCTTGTCTGACTCAGCTGGCATTTATAGAGAAGCTGGAAGAGTTATGCTTTGGTCCGCAGTTCAATTCCCATGACTTTGAGAGATTTAGGCCCCAAGAAGGAATTTTTCCAAGTTTGGGTTGAAGGTATGGTTTGTACATTACAAAATATTTAATATTGAAATATAGGATAGGAGAGTGAAATCTGAAAAGACATGAGAAAAGCATGACAGTTCTTAAAAGATTATCAGTATCGGTATATTTTACATATTTCACAGCATATACCTTTATGTGAAGAGCAGTAAATAGTGTGTATATGAGGTACTGAACTTGATGACTGGAAGGTTGGCAGGACAGCAGTTCGAGACCCAAGTGTTGTGCAAGAGACTGAGCTCCCCTCGTCTGCCCCAGCGCCTGCCAACCTAGCAGTTCAAAAGCTAACACTTGCAAGTAGATAAATAGGTACTGCTTCGGCAGATAAGAAACAGTGTTCCATGCACTCCATCCTAGCCATGCCTGCCATTTGACCACAAAAACATCTGCAGAGGCAGACAGCGCTTGCTCTTTGGCTGTAAACTGAGATGAGCACCACACCCTAGAGTTGGACATGGCTGGCTTTCGGCTTAATTTTTATTTGCTGGAATCTGCTCATTGCATTGCAAAGAAATATTCTTTGGCTGCACACTGAAAATATCTATACAGTGAATAGCATAGCACTTTCCCCAGTAGCAGCCAGTCAGTTCACAACGATACAGTCCTTGACATCTCTTACTGGCTAGTATAATCCTGTGCTTTGAAAGACTCCTGGAATCACTTTTTTCATTTCTTTGCCAGCAGCAGAGTGGCTGCTGCATCCAACAGTGTTAAAATGCAAAGCAAATGTTCTTCAAAGTCTTTGAATGGGATCTGGCTCTTTGTTTTGAGGAAATAAACAAAGACCTTTTCACAAATTTCCCCATATTAACTATTCTCCTTTTAACTTTCTAGACCAGGAAGACTCTTGTCTCCAAATAAAAATTATATATTTCTCTTTTTATCAAGAAAAACTTACCTATTTAAAAAAAAAACCTTTGGAAGCATAAGAAAAACTCGTACACATTATTTTCCAAGCCAACTAATCCTAATGATATTTTGTCCGTCTGTCCGTCCTCCCCCCCCCCATCTTAAGAACATAATTCTTTTTGGTTTATTTCTCCTTTTTGTTGTATATTGATTCTGACAGTTTGGCTACATATTGTCCTTTTGTTGACTTTACAATGCAGTTATTTTCCTTGTGAATAATCTTTAGATACTACTGTGTCATGATAACATATGCACATAAATATTATTATGTCATAGAATAAACTAGCAGTGCTATGGGGTTTACAGGAAATGATTGTCATTATATAACATTGGCATTTTCTAGGACATGCTGACAGATGTTTCCTTGCCACAAAAAAATGACTTGGTAAATTTATAAAATTCAAAGTTTCGGAAGACAGATTTTTTTTTTCCAGAGACATAAAAGAGGGTGAAATTGTTCTGTTTTAATTATATATGTCAAAGTTAAGCTGCCAAGTCCAAAGAAGCAAACTAATATATACTTCTGCAAAAAGACCAAAAGACATTTTCTACTTTTCCATAATGAAAGCACAAATGAAATGTTGCATGTTTTCCTTTTTCAGAATGACCAATCTACACAAAACACTCGGATCATAGGAGAAGATGACTTTTCAAAGCTGGCTGAAAAGGTTTGTAAACTGTTAAAATAAAGTGTTGTTAATGGGCATCAGATATTCAAGACTGCCTATACCTGTTGCGGAAGAATTCATGTTAAAAAAATCCTGTCCATCATGCCAAAAAGAAACAAAACAATATTTCTGTTAAAAAAAGGGGGGGGAGGCATAAAAGATTATGAGTAAATAGGAAATGAGCAATATCCAAAATAAGTTTTCAGGATCTGAATTAGCCTTCCCCATTTTAGTACCGTTGGACTGCACCTCCCCATGATTTCAGAGAAAACATGGAAGTTACTAATTTCAAGTAATGTGGTTATCTATAGCTAGGTGTTTTAGCAGCAACAAGAGGGTGATTATGTTTTAAAAGCAATGTAATGAATAACTGCCATCTTCCTTTTTTGTAATTAATATTTTCTGGTTATGTTGGCAAAATTAAGGTGGTGGTGGTGGGGAATTAGAAAGAGAAAGAAATAGGCATGTTAAAGACTGATAGATTAGTTCCAGTGTGAGCTTTCATGGATCAAAATCCACTTTATCAAACACATGGAGTGCTCTTACACTCTCTAGATCAGGGGTTCCAACCTATGGCCCATGGACCGGCCCCAGACCACACTGCCAACAGAAGTGGAAGCGGACGTGTTTACATCAGCCATAAAACATGCCCACACATGCGTAAACAAACATGCGGCTGTCGTAAATATGGAAATGGATGAATTTACAACATCCATAGATGTGCCCACTTTGGGGGGCATCATCCGGCCCGCTCAGCTGCCTGGGGTGTGGTCAGGCTGGAAACCCCTGCTCTAGATACTTTTAAGAGTTGTATTTATGGAGCATTTTAAGGGATCTTGAAACATAAATTTTGACAATTTTTTTCAAGATTTATGCCCATCTCTTGCCAGTTCTATATGGCAAGGCAAGTATCATTTTGTTTCATCTTTCAATATTTTGTAAGTATTTTCAAAATTGGGATTGGCTGTTAGATGGAACCCGAGGTTATTTTCCTGGGTCTTTTTTGTTGGCCGTGGACTCCGGTGTCTAGACATGGCTGCCACATGTCTACGGAAACGGCTGCAGATGCAGACAGCGCTGGCTCTTCAGCTATAAACAGAGATGGGCACTGAACCCTAGAGTCTGATACGACTGGCTTTCGAGCAAAGGTGACCTTTACCTTTACCTTACCAGGAACAGTAATGCAACATGTTAAAACACAACAGCTTGGTTTAGCAAATGGAACAAGGGTAATCCTAAACTAATTACAGCAATGTAACACATATTGTAACTATTGTAACAAGTTCCATTTTAAAAAGATTAATCCAGACTCTGTTTTTAGACAAATCATAATTAGGATTAACCACGGTTTATTGTATTAAAACAAAACAACAATACACAGTTAAGAAAAAATGGAAATGAATGCTTCCAAACTCTTCTTTGCAGCCTTGGCAGATGAAGAAAATGGGAGCATGTGTCATTCTTGTTTCTGTCATTATAAACTCATTAATTGTGGTGTCTGAATATAGTCATTGTCTCTTTTAGGCCTAAACATTTTTGTGATATTGACAAAGAATTATGGCATTTATTAGTGGCTTTAAATACTTAAAATGAATAAAACTGAAGAGCTGATGAGTATCCCCCTTCCCCCATCCAACTTTACTTGAACATCCATCTTTTGAAACAAACAAAGATTTTGTTCAGGGAGAAGACTCTTTTAATCCAAATGTTAACATATAAAGCATTATTTGAAGAAAAAAGAAGACAGATGGTATGTGTGGGGAAACACTCAGAATAGCAAGCCTCAGGATGAATTTGGACAAGACAGTATTAAAACTAATTTTCACTGCAAGTGCAATTATCTTCTGCTTTGATTTGGATTCCTACATTGAGCAGGAGGGGGTTTGACTCAATGGCCTAAAACGCTCTTTCTAACTCAATGATCTTACATGGTACACAAAAAAGCTTCCTCGAATATTGTGGTACAGTAATACCTCATACAAAGTCCGCTTCATTGACATCGGATTCATACAACATCGCCTAATCCCTTGAAAAAAGTTGCCTCATACAAAGACGTGACTTTGTATGAGGCATTGGGGGTTTTCCCAGGTTGCATTGTGCCTGGGCAGTATAAAAGGCAGGACACATGCGTGCATTGCTCTTGTGGGTTTTGCACGAGGCGAAGATTGTTTAGGAGTGGTTTTGAGCGCAATTTTGGATTTTTTTGGATTTTTTCGTCAGAATTTTTAGAAGTATTCCTAGGATTTCTACAGCATTCTTCAGGTTCTTGGACAATTAGGGTTGTTTGACATGTTTTTTGTAATGTTTTTAACCTTTAGACAATGATTTCTTAAAGTTCTGTCAGTTTCCTGTCTGTTTCCTTGACTTTGCCCTGAAGTCTGTGCTGTTACAGTACAATGTATCTCTATGGAAATGACGTTGTACGAGGCATCGCGGCAAGGATTTCGACGTTATATGAGGCATCGCAGCTAGGATTTTGCATGCCTCATACAAAGTCCAAATCCATATAAAGTCCAAACTTGTGGAACCAAGTTTGGACGTTGTATGAGGTATCACTGTATTTTGGAACCACAATCGGGCGTACCCTGGTAATGGCAACATTGTGTTGCCGGCTAATCTTTCTCACACTGGGTCAGGCAAAATGAACTGCAGAATGAACTCACCAAAAGTTGCCTTGGTTTTGGCAGTTTCACGTCTGGCCAAGACATGGGAGAAGAAGTAATAAAGATGTTAGACTCTTTAATTTCCAACAAAATTACTTCGATGTTTATGTCCTTAGACCTCAAAGCAACTAACTATAACAAAAAAGGCTTTAAACACATAAATGTCCTTCCCATAAAAACAGAATGTTGTTTGTTTGTTCATATCTGTCATATTGGGATGCAGGTTCTCTGACAGATGGATAGTGGAATATAACCTAGAGAACCACTGGCGTAAAACACAATTCTGCACATGTTTACCCAGTAATAAAGCACATTGTTACATTGGGCCTTTCATCTAGGTAGAAAGCATCATCGTCGGCTGCAACTTGTATTCAAGAATGCATTTTTTCCTGAAGCAGGAAAAATGCCATTGGCATAAATTTGTTTAAGTTGGATCCCAGCTTGCCATGAAGTGACCCACACACTATGATCACGGAACAATCTCCTGCGGCACATATGAAATGAGACATGCAGTATTTAACACTGGGACTGCAACTGGAACACTCTCTGGTTCAATGAGACTGCATGTATTGTTTAAATGAGTACCGCAAACACAAACTTTATGAAACAATAATATAGAAATAGCCAAAAAGTGGATGCTACAAGTTGTACACTCCGAGTTCTTTACACCAGCACCAGAACTTAAAGAAACAGGTAAGAATACAAATGTCTCTTTGAAGCCAAATAAGAACCAAGTCCAAAATATATTTATTAGCTGAGATTGGAAATACATAAAGAAAAAAGGTCCAAGTATATAGTCTTTACAACCCTAAAATAAAATACAAATTAAAATGCGTAAGATCACAACATGTATTCACATTAACAGTGCTCCTGTACAAACATATTGAAATTCTGCTACCCAAATCAAGGTAGTAAGGGCTTTCTCATCCTCCGTGAGAACAGTAGTTCCTACCTCTCCAGCTCTCCTTCTATTTCTCAATTTAAATCTTGAATCATAGCCCTTTTTAAAGATTTCCCCAGCCATTGAGCTGAACCAAATATTCCATATAATTGCAGGCTTAAAGTGCAATTCTGAGCATTTCTATTCAGCTATGCCTTTTCTTGGTTCCATTGGTTTTACTATGAACTAAATGCATAGGATTGCAAGCGTAATCTGTAAAGTGAAAATCATTTGTGTTGGTAGCCTTAAGCTTTTTTACACAGAAGTATATCCTACTGTGCTAATTAGGGTTTACTCTCAAGTAAGTGAATCCAGGGGGCAGCGGTGGCTTAGTAGGGGTTAAGAAGCTGAACTTGATGATTGGAAGGTCGGTAGGTCAGCAGTTCGAGACTTTATGATGGAGTGAGCTCCTATCTCTGTCCCAGATCCTGCCAACCTAGCAGTTGGAAAGCAAAAAATTGCAAGTAGATAAATAGGGACCACTTTGGTGGGAAGGGAAATTGTGTTCTGTGCACTCCAGTGTCTAGACGTGCCTGTCACATGTCCATGGAAATGTCTGCAGATGCAGACAGAGCTGGTGCTTTGGCTATAAACTGAGATGAGCACTGAACCCTAGAGTTGGATACCAGGGCCGCCATCAGGGCAGTACTGTACTACGAGTACTGCCATATAGGGCCCGGAGCTGACGGGCCCTGCCACCGCCGGCCATAACTGTGACATTACTATGTGTGTGGGGGGGGGGGGGCAGAAATTTCTGATGGCAGCCCTGTCGGATACAACTGGCTTTTGAGCAAGGGTGACCTTTACCTAAGTGAATTCAGTGTTGAATGGAAAATTTATTTACTTATGTGACATAACAAAAGAAGAATAGAGCCACTCTTATATTATCATGACAGGAGCAGGGACCAACCTTATGATTTCTCCCCCCAAGCTCTGGTTACACATGGCTTTTTTTGTGACTAATGTTATGGATGTCCTCAAAAAGGTTATGTAAATTTACCAATTTTATTATAACTATCCATGGTAGTAAAGAGAGCAACCTTTTAAAAGATAATCACAAACAGAACAGCTTTTATGTGTTTGTTTTCATCACTATTTACAGATGATTTGTATAATCCCAGTTAGCAGGATTAGATAACTCTTGATATTTTTCAGGGGGGATGAGGCTTAAAGCTGCATTTTGCGTTATATTAGGAAACTGAAAGCTGCTTGAAGCTAAATATGAACCACACAGATCATCCTTTTATACAGTACTTGAAAAGCTAATTTTGGAGTTTAACTTCATGTGAAAAACTCTTCTGATCTTTAAATTAACCAGAATATTGGCTTTTATTAGCTCAACAATTTGTTTTCTCCAAAGCCCAAAAGATTTGAGCCTTCAGATTTTGTTCAGCTTCAGCCCCAATCATTTTTCACTGTTTTGACTGTTTGTCCTTGAAGGTGCTGTTTCCTTGGTCAGCTCCGCACAACCTGTTTTAGTGCAGCAAAGGACATACAGTGGAACCTCGGTTAACATAATTAATGCGTAGTCCAGGACGTTTCTTACAATGAAAATTACTTTAACCGAATTTCCCATAGGAATGCATTGAATGCAATTTCCCATAACAATGCATTGAAAACCAATTTCCATTCCGAAAAAAATTACGTAAACCGAGCCACTATTTTCTATGGATTTCCTTTGGTTACGTAATTTTTATGTTAACCGAGCCATTTGTTAACCGAGGTTCCACTGTACTCTGTGCTAAGTGCAGTAGCTGAAACACTCTGCTAATGCAACATTTAGTTTCACTTTGGTATTAGTGTTACTTCAAGGGATTCACAGAAAGAGACTCCTCAAAGATTGTGGTATTTTTGAACTACAACCAGACATACTCTGTTAACAGCATCCTTGCATTGCCGGCTAATCTTCCTCACACTAGGTCGGGTGAAAGAAACTGCAGCATGAACTCACCAAAAGGTGCCTTCATTTTGGAAGTTTCACATCTGATCTAGACACGGAAGAAGAAGTGTTACTCAAACATCATGTCTCTAGATGTGAACACTCTGAGTTTAAGCATATGGAGAGAGAGCCCTGCCCCCCAAAAAAAGATAGCATAGTTAAATAAAAGTTAAATATATAATTATTAAGTGTGCCTTGATAATATCCTCAAGGCTGCAGCAGTCCATTCCAGTCCCGGTGTTAAATCCTGCATGTCTCATTTCATGTGTGCCACAGGAGATGGCTCCGTGATCATAGTGTGTGGGTCACTTCAGGGCAAGCTGGGATCCACCTTAAACAAATTCACGCCAATGGCATTTTTCCTGCTTCCAGGTGTTTGTGTGTGTGTGTGGGGGGGGGGGGGGGGGGGAGGATGCATTCTCCGATACAAGTTGCAGTCGTCATTGACCCATGATTCCTCAGTTTTCTATTCCCTACATACAGTAGCTATGGCAGATTTCTTAATTTTAGACAATTTGGTTTACATATTGAAGGCTTCAAATTAAGATTTCTACTAGCAAAGACATTGGTATTATTGTCTTTTGATTCCACGTTCTTCTGAAAACAAAGTGTAAAACAAGAAAAATAGAAATAATGAGTACTAAGATTGAAAATTAATTCTATCTAAATTATCAATTTGTTTTAGTTGGAACCAAAGAAGGCAAATACATAACCAGTTGGAACCAAAGATGGCAAATACATAATATTTATAGAATATTGCTAACAGTTCATTTTTTTGTTGGACATACTTCAAGAGAAAATTACTAGATTACTAATGAATGATATAGGTTTGGAATTGTACCCTGATGAAGGAAGTACACACACACACACACACACACACACACACACACACACACACACACACACACACACACACACACACACACACACACACACACACACACACACACACACACACCCTCTCTCTAATTTTACATTAAAAAAATATTGGTGCCTTCACTGCAATATTGTTTGTCACATTTGATACAGGTGGTCACTGTTTCCTACTCTGTATGCTTTGCACCAAAACCACCCTAATTCTTTCCTTAGCTCAATTTCCTCCTATGCCTTAATTGTTCTTTCAAGAATAACTTTTCCTCTGCCGTGATCAAAAGGGAACCTATTTTTGGCCCCCTACTCTGACCTTAGAAAACCTTCTGGCTATCTCAGTTTGGTCCTATGAGGTCTTTCTCATCATCCTGTCCACTGACAGTCTTGTTTAAATATCTATGCTAGTTTCCTGTCCTTTCTTTTGTCCAGTGCAAGCTCTTTGTCCTTATCTTCAGATATTGCTGTGACTTGAATAAGCCCAGTAATAAAAGCAACAGCATGTTTATCTGAACAACAGTGTTTTGTGAACAGCTAATATTAATATTAATTAATATTCACATTAATTAATGTTATTAATATTAATATTTATAAGGGCTGCGATGGCTTAGTGGTTAAGACGCTGAACTTGACGACTGGAAGGTTGGCAGGTCAACAGTTTGGGACCCGAGTCCTGCATGACAGAGTGAGCTCCCGTCTCTGTCCCAGCTCCTTCCAACCTAGCAGTTTGAAAGCAAGAAATTGCAATTAGATAAATAGGTACCACTTTGGTGGGAAGGTAAACAGCATTCTGTGCACTCATGTGTTTAGTCATGCCTGCCACATGTCCATGGAAACGTCTGCAGACACAGACAGCTCTGGCTCTTTGGCTATAAACAGAGATGAGCACTGTACCCTAGAGTCAGATACGACTGGCTTTCGAGCAAGGGTGGCCTTTACCTTTACCTAATATTAATCATCTCATTTCCATTGACCGACAGTGCTTTCTGCATTTCATCTCTAAACTTACTGTCTTCAATCCCACGCCCTAATTATTTATATTGTACACGACATACCTGAAATAACACTTCATTCACTTGATGTAGAGGGCCATAATCCACGAAACTTTTTTTTGCTATAATAAATTTGTTGAGTCTTTAAGGTGCCCAAGGTTTCTAATTATCCAGGAGTTCTGAAATATGGAGCTTCTGTGCTCAAGGAAGACCAAGTAGGCTTGTGTGATTATGGGAATAGCTTGGACATGATCATTGCATCAAAACTAGCAAAAATGGTTTCTTATGAAACTTTTTTTACAGTAGGAGCTTAAGCTTGTAATATAATAATACATAACTCTAACGCATGGACATGCTCTGTCATTAAATTTATTGCAGTGTGGTCAAGAAAACCTGCTTAGAATAGAACTTTGATTCATAAGTATTGTAAAAGAAAGAAATGCTACCAACCTGAAAAAGTTACTTTTTTAATTATAGCTTCCGAAATGCTGCCCAACCTATTTGTTTGTTTATTCATATTACTTGTATGCCTTCTTCCTGGACACAAGAAAGTTTACAACATTTAAAATCATACAACAGTGACAAATTAAAACACAGTGCAAAGGTTTATATTAAAAACAATTAAACATTAGTTAATATTTAAACCATTAAAAAACATTTTTTAAAAATGTTCAGAAATCTGGAAGGCCAAGAGGAAAGAGGCCAATGTGCACATTTATGCTCTTAAAACATTTTGTCAGGCATAGGCCGTGGCCATGCTGGTGGGAAGACTCAGAAAAAGTTGGAAGACTCAGAAAAAAGTTCCCATCTTACAAGAATAAGGAAACTATAGGCTTTTCCTAGCTATAAACTTTTCTTTGGCTATAAGAGTCTTTTTAGAATAGTGTTTGTACTAATTTGGGAATAGTAGTAATAGGAGGAGGAGGAGATTGCTTTCCAATGGGGAAAATGCCAGAAGTGAAAAGAGAAATGATTGTTGGTCTCCTGGAACACTGGAAACTAGAAACTATTTATGTAAAGCTTGCCACTCGTAAAACACATTATGCTCTTAAAACATTTTATCAGGTTAACATGTAGCATTTGTTAATATTGCTTGCAGAGATGACCTGCATATTTTCAGCTTTTCCAAAGTCAGGTTTCGCTTTGTAAACCTTTCCAGGAGACAAGGCGTTCACTTCACTCTAGACCAGTGGTTCCCAATGTGGGGCCCAGGCCTCACAGGGGGACCTCAAATCCCAGAATCCTAAATCATTACATTGGCTGACCAGTGCTTTGGGGAATTGAAGTCCAAAAACCAAAGGTTTTAAGTAATACACAGCAGGTCTTGCAGGACAGAGAGCGCAGGGATCCAAACTGAGGAAACTACAAAGCGGTCCCTCCCTGAAAGACAAACATTGTGACATTACTAGACCGGTGCTAGGCCTGAAAGGTAAACTCATTAGCAAGTGTGCAATGCCACAATGATTTTCTTGCATCCATTTGCAATTCAACAGCTGAAGCTCCACAACTAATCTGGATAACAACCAGAGACCTTCTGCAATTACCAGTTGTAAAAAGCCACATTGATTTGTATACTTATCTGTTAGGCTAACCAACCATTATGTACCTTTGTGCTGGATGTGTATAAATTGATGCCATGAAGTCTCACTTTTATGTCTGAGGAAGTGGGCTTGATCCACCAAAGCTAACATTAAAATATAGCAGTTAGTCTTTAAAGTGCCACTAACATGGCTATCATTTTAAAGATTTCAACTATGAATGCTTTATGTATCTGTTCTGAACATTCCATGCTGGCTGAAGCATTCTAGGGACTTTAGTCCTAAAAAGTAACTATTCCAAGCTCTTTCTATATCTGACTTCCCTGTCCTTGCCCTTCCACCAAAACGTCAGATAGATGGAGGGTACTCAAGAGATCAGGAGTTCACAATTGGTTGGGTTTTTTTTTTTACCACTGATTCTTTACTTTCTAATTGTAACTGAGTTTCTTTCTCCTTTTTAAATCTTTCCCCAGAACGTACTAATTGTGGAGGTAAGTTCATATTTTTTTATCATATGCTAAAAAGAGAGAGCCAGTTCACATAGATGTCTTGTACTTTTTATGTATGTAGGTGTAGATACACAAGGAATCTTATGAAGTCAACCAAAGCCACAATAGTGCTTTTTAAGAAGCTATTCAATTTTGGCAGGCAAATGTTGATGGGTGTTTTTTAAACTTCACTTGAATTAATTTTAAGTGAGAGAAGTGTTTGTTGGTTGTTATATTTCAGCATAGATTGACATAACATGGTTATTGTTTACCAACAGTGGTAAAAGAAACAGAATATTCCCTTTTCACAAGGCATTAGAAAAATGGAACGATGCTGATCTTATAGGACTTTCCCAATTGTTTGATAGATTTTTATTTTTCTTCTTTTACCTCTCATGCTTTATACAGGATCTCATTGGGACTGGTCGGACAATGAAAGCTCTCCTTGACGGCATAGAGAAATACAAGCCCAAAATGGTTAAGGTGGCGAGGTCAGTGTAGAACTTGGGAAGGGATATGGCCTGCATTAAAGGATCACAAGTTTAGTTCCTGGACCCTGCAGTTATAAGGTGTCCAGGACCAGATCTTAGAGAGGTTACTTTTTGGACCATAGCTCACCAAATCCCCTAGTCTTGGGAACTAGAAATCCTCATCATATTAGAAGTATGATATAGTGCAGCGGTAACCAACTTTGGCTCTCCAGGTGTTCTTGAACTTCAATTCCCAGAAGTCCTGATCAGCTGTGTGCTGATTTGGGGTTCTGGGAATTGAAGTCCAAGAACACCTGGAGTGCCAAGGTTGGCCATCACTGATATAGTGGTTAAGGTGTTATGTACTGGGGGTTGGGTAGTCCAAGTTCAAGACCCCTCTGAGTCATAATTTTTTCTGCATGATCCTCAACTATTCTTTGTTTTTTCTACTTGCCCTACTTCACATGTTTTGTGGTTGTGAGAATAAAGGAGGAAGAGAACCATGAATGCTATCTTGAGCTCACTGAATGAAAGATTGGATGAAAGGCTGTTTTTTGTGTTCCTGAGTGCATGTCAAACTACAATAAATTGTTGGTGGGTGTGATTCAGCCAGAGTGTGGAAAAGTTACTTTTTGGACTACAGCTCCTAGAGTCCCTCAACCTTGGGAGTCCAAATCCAGTAACTTTTGCAAGCTCTGAGCTCAACTTGCTAGGTCAAAAATTATATAGGCATCTAAGCAGACGAAGAAAAGGTATAAATTTAAATTAAGCTCAAGATTGTGATTTCTTTAGAAAAAAGTTTGCATAAAAACATTTTGATTTTTTTGTTTTTGTTTAATGATAGTCTGCTGCTGAAAAGAACATCTCAGCCTGATGGGTACAGACCTGACTGTAAGTGCTGTTGTACAGATTCTTTTCATTTCCTGATTGTGAAGTAACTCAAATGTTTCTTTGTCCTGGTTTCATTCAACAGGCAAGATGCGACAGGTCTTGCCACTGGGGTGTTGTTCAACAGTGATGCTAAGAATGGCATTTAAACAATGAAAGTGCCACCCTGATAAGAATTCTCTGCTTTAAAAAATGGTCCCTCCCTTTGCTGTCACAATTGCATCACAACAGTACTATGTAAGAAATGATCATACTGCAGGTTTTTAATAGCTGTTTCAAAAAGGCTTCATTCCTCAAAATTTCAGACCTAAGACTTGAATTGTTTTTATTGGACTCATAGCTCTGTTCTGTATCTATGGCTGTTGGGGTTAAACTGACATTCAAACCAGCTTCAGATCAACAAGAGTTATGCAGTAGATACATTTTAAATTGTTTTCTCTGCACCAGCTATAAAAATGCGCTTAGTGTTTTTGTTAACACCTGTAGGCCATGATACAGTACACACTGGCTTCAAAAATCAACACTGTCCATTTGTATACTGGCTACAGCCAATGCCAAGCTCTGGTACAATATGGTACCTTCATTGCTTAAAGCTGTTGAAAAGTTACTACTCCAAGAACAAGTCTATGGATGAAGCAAGCCATTAAAAAGTTGCTTTTTAAAACTGTAACTCCCAGAATCCCACTGGGAGGTATAGTCCAAAAAGTAATGTTTCCAAGCTTTGGGCTGGTATTAGCAAGGTCTGAATTTCCTCCCTCTCAATGTGTCAAGGGACCAATACAATTTCTTTGAACCAAAGTAGTGATCTATTATATGACGTACTTGGGTACATCTAGACAGCTCCAATTTCAGAGATCAGACATTCTGCTTCAGTCATAATGAAACTTTCCCATCAAAGAGCTCCAAACTGGCAATAACTGGGCTTTGGCTACTGTATATGTTTTCCAGTTCAGTGAACTATTACACAAAGAAAAGACCAATGTTTGTATTTTTAACAATATTGCCTTTCTTTGTTTTTGTGTTTTCAGATTATGGATTTGAAATTCCAAATTTATTTGTGGTTGGCTACGCCTTAGACTACAATGAGTACTTCAGAGATCTGAATGTAAGTATCTTCAATGAATTTGGTTCCTGAAGGATTTGTGTTAATAGTTGAATTTTTTGTGTTAATTGTGTGTGGCTTGGAAATCCAACCAGTTTGAATCTGGTTTCCACTTTCCGTTTGCAACTATAATAATTTCTGTAATGTTTTTGCCGCACATTGTGCTTTTTAACCATTTACAAATCCTATTTTTCTCCATCTCCCTCCCTCATCCCTCTCTGAATCCGTGGCTGCTATGTCCTTTGAATTCTGACATTCCAGCCAGTTCTGTTTTGTGCAACTACTTGAGCTAATGTACTCCAGCACCAGTGATTTTCTCAAAAGTAGTGCGTCAGGATTGTAGCTCAGTGGCAGAGTATGTGCGCTGCATCTAAAAGCTAAGGTTAAATCTCTGACATGTCCAGATGGCACAGGGAAAGACTCTAGTCTAAAAATCTGTAGAGTAATTGTGGATGGTCCTCCACAGGTCTGGAAACTACATGTGCTAATTCCTGGATCCTCAAGGGCCACAGCCACAACTCCACCCCCCTTGGAATTTTGTTTTACAGAAACATTTTTAATTGGGAATATAACCCCATGTGTTTATTTATTTATTTATTTAGTATATTCTTATACCGCTTTCCTCACCTATTGGTGACCCAAAGCAGTTTACAGACAAACAAAGATGGTAAATTACATAAAACTTGAAATACAATTAAACATTGTGGCTGAACATCCAAGGGAGCCTAAGAGACGGCATCCAGGCTCAATATCCTCTGCAATCTGAGCCTGGTACTCAACATCCTCTGCAACATCCTCAGGCATCTTAAGGCTCATGTCATGGGTAACAGCCGCTCCCACTCCCCTCCAGCCGGCTGAGGGGAGGGGCTCAGGGGGCTCTGTGGCAGGGACGAAGGTGGAAAATGTCCTCCTGCCACAGAGCAACGGTCGCTCCCACTCCCCTCCAACCGGCCTTCCATTGCTTTTACAAACACTGTTGGTTGACATTTATGAATGGTCATTGTGAACTTTATTTATTTGTTGTTGTTGTTGTTGTTTTCAGCACATATGTGTCATCAATAATCACGGCAAAGCCAAATACAGAATTTAACCTATAACAGATTAACCTGACATGGAAGGCTGACATTCCTTTGGAAACATCTCCTTACATCCAATTCAACTTACAGCCATCTCATTCAGACTGGACTAATAAGTGGCATCATTTCAAGAAGGACCTCCTTTGAACTATTTTTATAGATTGTTTTCCTTATTTCCCGGAGCCTTTCTAGAAGTTTCTAGGAAGATGCTGAAGCCATGCAAGTCCTAAATTTTCTTCTAATGATAAGGGTCAACAGAAAGAGTGAGTATGAGATGTTAAGTTCCTTTTAAACCCACAATCCCCATATGTGAACAAATAGTGAGTACAAGAGTGCACTTTGTACAGAATAGTCTCAAAACCATGTGTGGTGTTGCAGACCTGTCATAGGACTTGGTGAATCCTAGTAGTACAGTTTATTCCAGAGGTGGGCAACCTTGGTGCTCCAGCTGTTCTAGGACTTCAATTCCCAGAAGCCCAAGTCAGCACACCTGTTGATCATGGCTTCTGGGAATTGAAGTCCAAGAACAACTGGAGTGCCAAGGTTGGCCACCTCTAGTTTGTTCCTTCTGTTTCTTTCAAACAACATGTATGGTACCTTCTCAACATGTCTTGAGCCCTTCTTAACAATCCTGGAAATAGATTTAATGGAAGAGGAAGAGAGAGACTAAAACGGTGAATTCTGTTAAATTTATTTACGTTCAGAGTGATGAGGGTTCATCACAGATTGAGGTTGTTGCCTGACTCTCCACCTCCCTTGAGGTGTAAACCCCGTTGCTTAGCTTTGGACACAACCTAAAGTTTTGGATTAATTTTTAGCGCTATGAGCAGCAGTCAGACAGCTCTGAGACCATGGCAGCTGGAATGAGAATTAAATTGACAGGACTCAACCTGCAGGTGTTCTGTTCCTTACCTTTGAGTTAGAGAGTATAATTGTAAATTTTGTGCAAACTGGCTGGACTGAAATTTGCAAGGTTCTGACACTTAGCAAATCATTCATTTTCTTTAAGGATCATTTATTGTGAAAGGTCTTTTTCATTATGCTCATCATTCAAGGATCCTCTTCTACCACAAATTACTGGGGAAGTCAATCCTACTGAACATGGGACAATTTGCTTTTGATTAAATATGTGTTTAAGTCAGGGGTTCCCAACCTAAGGCCTGTGGGCCAGATCTGGCCCACGGTGCCATTTCACGTGCCCTCCACCCCTCCAAGGACATTTGAAAAACAAAATGCCCAGCCCTTTGAAGCTGTTGGGACAAAATGGCCACCCCCATCATGCAGGCAGAGCAAAATGGCCATCCAGCCCTCAAAGCTGACTGAGAGAGAGTGACCCAGCACCTGGCTTGAAAAGGTTGAGAACCCCTAGTTTAAGTCATACATAATTTCTCATATTGCAAATATGAATTTCTTTGCAGCTTGAAAAGTTACCTTTTTTGAACTATAATTCCCTGAATCTTCTAATCACTGCCCATGCTAGCTGGGAGATTCTGGGAGCTGTAGAACAAAAAAGTGGTTTTTCTGTGTTCTGTTAACCGTTAATTAGCATAGAAATTGCGTGAAATTGAAGGATTATTTGAAGTTTTAATTTACATCAATTTCGAGGTCACAGTGTAAATGATGTATGTGAATGTTGAATATCCAGAATTGATAGGCGTCTAGAGAGTGTTCTAGTGTCTATTTGACAAGTCATTGTCATCAATTCATCCAAAACCATATAGAACTCCAATATATTAACACTGAATGTTAATAATTTTTTGCAAGGCACTTTGGATTTCAAGTGGAAATGATGGAGTGTCATGAAAACATGGCTATGTTTAACTGTACTTATTATGTTGAATTTTAATTGGAATTAAACAATGGAAACAAAACTTAATTCCCAAACAGTTTCCCCAAACACTGTAATTGGTGCACAACATGGGGAAAAGTCAGAAATTTAAGACATGAAGACAAAAACAAAACCCTGCAAGAAACGTTTGTTTATTTCTGCAAGTAAAACTAATCATGTGCAATGATTTGCTAGGTTGATGTTTGTTTCTCAAGCAGTGGGTTTGTTTGTTTTTTCCATAGTGATCTTGTTTTTCATACTAAATATAGGAATAAATGTATAGGAAAATTACAGTTTGTGAAAATTACTTTTTTGGACTAAAGCTCCCATGCTAGTGGCCATTCTAGCCAGAGATTCTGTCAGTGGTAACTTTTCCAAAGCCCTGGAAAAATATATATTGTTCTGGAGATAGGAAGCATTTTATTGCAAAGAGGGTCAAGAGTAGCTTCAATTTTTTCTGTTTTGAGATGCTTCCTGTTTCCCTCACCACCATCTGCAAAATAATTTTTCCTTCATTTACCTGTTGCACTGATTTGAGTAAGGTCATTATGTGCTATATACAAACTGCTCTGAATGACTTCCTGAAGGAAGCTGACACACACAAAATTAAAAATCTAAAGCAAGTGACTTTGTTCTGAACAGCATGAGGTCTATTGTTGTTAGACTGCAGTTTCCTTTACGCTAATAAACAGTAAGACTGCTTTTGGTATATTACAGGTTGCTTATGATTTACCCTCCTCCCATTTTAGCATATATTTAAATAAACACCCTGTAGAACCCATTTACTGTGTAAACAAGTGCTTTGTGGAAAACTCAATGTAAACATTTCCTGTGTTACCAGTGCTTTGGCTTGTATGTTGCTTTTTTATTAATAAAATGAACTAAAATTATCACCCAAATTAATTACTGTCAACTACTCTGTGTTTATACATACTGTATATGCATTTTGACTGAACAAGAGGAAAGATTTTCCTCAGGATTATTAATTCTTGAAGAAGAACAATTACTGACCAGCCATCCCAGCAAATAAAATGGTAACAGAGAATTATATTACGATTTCTTTGGACTCTTTCAGTTTATAATCTGTGTTACAAAGAGGAGAACTGTCACAGGATTTGAGCAGGCCCACTCAGAGCAATGTGTGGTACTAATAATAATTTTGTGTCAGAGCGTACTCTGGGTTGAAAGGATTTTTGCTGGAGAAACTCCATTCAGGGGGCACCCTAATGAGACGCCTTTCAGCCCTCAAGTATCAAAACCTGATCTTCCAGTCTCCAGGGAAGCTGCACATGTAGTACCGAAGTCTATAAACAGGTCTGTATCACTCTTAACTTTGCAAAACAGAGGAATAGCTAAAAGGCAGGCAAAGAATTCTTCAGTCTGCTGATTTCCAGACATGTAGTGATATTAATCTGTTCTAGGAAAACAGAGTGGTGCCTTGAAGACCATCATGTCTATTATAACACAAACTTTCAGGCAGTGTTCTACTTAGTTCAATTGACTAGACCCGTGATGTCGAACCTTGGCCGTACGGGTGCATTTTACTTCCGCTTCCGGGAGCGACAAGGGCAGTGTAGGCCGGATGAATTGCAGTAAACCCATTCGTGTGGATTCACAGGGGGCTTGGGCTTTGGGAATTGAAGTCCAAGTACATCTGGAGTGCCAAGGTTAGCCATCACGGGGCTAGACATTGACATACGAAAGAACTACCTGTAGAGGTCCAGGGGTGATGAAAATAAAATTGGGGCAATTTCTTCACAAGGTGAAGGTACAGGTACCTGTACCACACTACCTCTTCATGCATTACCACATTGAAGGCTATATTATGTTCCTAAGGAAAATAAAACAACTGTGGGAATGGGTATAGGCCTTGTTTTGCAAAAGAAAGGTGGAGAAAGTAAAGTAAAAGGCCTGGTATATGTGCCAAAAGGATACAAAATGTTTTACATGCTGAATATTTCTATAAGCTCCACCCATCAGAGCAGGTGAGATTCCAGAACAGAGTCACTGATTGCCAGAAACCTGGAAAGGGGATAAGAATGTTTCAGAATCCATTTGAAGTAGCACCAGAAAATGCAAATAACATTTTTTCATATGAAACTAATTGATTTTTTAATCAGTGATCATCTCAGAGACATTTGCAAAGAAAATTGTTAGATTTCTATTCTGGTATATATTTAACAACCTAAAGAAATTTGTTGCAGGCATGTTCACAATCTTTGGCACCACATACATTGGTGAGCAAACCTTCTCCAAGATGAACATTGTGTTACAGAAGGTTGGGGACCACTGTTCTGAATCCATGGTGGTGTTATATTGCTGTGACTACAAGTGATACATTATAAATTGATACATTTATTCGTCGTCGACTGCAACTCGTATCCGAGAATGCATTTTTTTCCTGAAGCAGGAAAAATGTCATTGGCATGAATTTATTTAAGGTGACCCTCACCTTATTTATTGAAGTGACCCACACTGTGATCACGGAGCCATCTCCTGCAGCACATATGACATGAGATATGCAGGATTTGACACCGGGACTGCAATGGACTGCCGCAGCCTTGAGGATATTAACAAGGTGCGCCTTCACAGCCAGTCCATCTGGCATGGCCTCTTCCACCTCCATGACCTTTGGGAATCAGAGTTCCTCCTCCGCTTATTTTGCCGTTGGGCCCAAAATGATGGTTTCCAGTGGCATTTCCTCCACTGAGGGGGACCATCACCCCACCTAATGGGACTCATCTGCCCATAGCCATTGGCCCCTTTAGGGATTCAGTTAACTGTCGCCTGACACTCAGTTTCAAGTCACTGGCTGTACAGTCTACTCCATTAACATAGCGGGATGTCCAGCTAGACTCCGTACATTTATAAATGTCACAAAACAGAAAACTTCTGTGATTTTTTGTTTCAACAGCTCTAGAACAATAAATGGAGATTTACATCCCTATATTACACTTATATTTTATGACATTTTCATTGCTTCCCCCCCCCCCAATTTATTTTATTCCTTAAATTAGGATATATATTTTTCTTCTGCCGTCAATTTACCTGATTTTGCTTTTTATAATAAAAATACATTACTGATACAGAAAAGTATCTTGCATTTTTGTTTTGATATCCATTGGATTTCATATAATTAAAAACATGTTTTGGAAAATATATTAGAAACTTGAAGAAATAAAGTTTTTTTAAAAAACCTGATTTAAATCATGATTGTTTCTACTTTTTCCCTTTTGCTGTTCTTCAAACATTTGAGCAACATTTATCCTTTGACACACCAAATCCATTAATTACTACTGACACTAACTTTTTTTCTGTTGTGGTTCTGCAGCGTGACTAATGAACTAACAGTTGAGGATGAAATAGAAAAACTCATTTCAGCAACATCTGGTAGATTATATAAGAGGAGAGGATGTTCTTTATAAATCAACATGGACAACATGTTTCTCTACTTGGCAGTCATCCATTTATCTCTGTTTTTCCTCTTTTGGTTACTGGCATCTTTCCACACCTGCCCCCGTACGATAAAAGTAGAATAGTCGGCATGTACCAAGGTGATATAAACATCTTGGAGTAGTCGCTTTCTGCCATTAATTCAGCTCATTCATTATTAGCCCAATTCCAAAACTATCTGGAACTGAATGCCTCTTGATGACAAAATAATTACTATCC
Source organism: Bradypodion ventrale (assembly GCA_035047345.1). Taxonomy (NCBI): domain Eukaryota; kingdom Metazoa; phylum Chordata; class Lepidosauria; order Squamata; family Chamaeleonidae; genus Bradypodion; species Bradypodion ventrale. Next base: position 118,474,132 of record JAWDJE010000006.1, on the reverse strand, counting down.
CAAACAGATATACAAAACCAGCTTAATGACTGTGTTTAACTAAAATGTTCAACCTACAGAGCTGAAAGGGGCACTAATTTTTTTCCTGTTTTCTACTTCTGTCTTTTTCAATACCCGTATCAACTTTCCTTGTAACTATGAGATAAAACTAATTAGCATTATTCTGCTGAAAAGCCACCCAACGAATGCAGTTTTTAAAATTATTATTACATTTCTACCCCATTCTTCTTAGAAGTGCAGGGCAGGACCATATTTTGTACAACACATTTACAGTGGAACCTCTTATAATGAAGGGCTCTTATAGCAAAAATCTTGCAGCATGAAAGGAAATTTGGGGGAATGGTGCCTCGCATAGCGGAAATTTTTGTTATGCAAAAATAGCAACCCGATGAGAAAACTTGCATACCAAAAATTTCGATGGGAAAATTCACATAGCGAAAAAAAATTGTTATGCGAGTTTCTCCATAGGAATGTTTGTTATGCGAAAAAAATTGCACAACGAAAAAATCGCATAGCGAACAACCTTGTGGAATGGATTGTTTTGGTTATATGATGTTTCACTGTACAGTAGAACCTCTGATAAAGTCCAAACTCTGTTCCACAAGTTTGGACTTTATCTGAATCAAATGGGCGATGCATTGGATAACATCCAAAAATGGACTTTATCCGAGGTTCCTATACCAAATACCTCGGATACCATCCATTTTTAGTGGTTTTGGACTTTATGCGATGCATGAAAACCACGACTATCCGAATCGGACTTTATCCGAATCGTACTTTGTCCGAGGTACCACTGTATTGTATGTCCGTCCTTATAACAATTCGGTAGGGTAGATTAGCTGAGAAATTATGGCTGACCAAGCTAACCTCTTGACCTTAATGGTTGAGGGGTCCTGATCCCATATCTGTCCAGTCCTAGTTCAACATTCTGATCCAGTCTTCCCAACCTGGCACCTCCAGGTGTGTGGGAATAGAAATCCCATCACCCTAAGCACAACCAGTAATGAAGGAGATGATGGGATTTAGTGCCTAGAGTATTTGTTTTTTGTGGGGAAGGAAGATGGTTTGATTAATACTTCACACTGCAGTTTTACACATCACTGCTTGTCGCCTGAGGTTGAATGCATTGTAGGGATAAAAGCAGCCTTTCCCAACCTGGTGCCCTCCATATGTGACAGATTGTGTATCTCACGATCCCCAGACTACAAAATCAATCTTATTTTACTTTTGTGATCCAGTTTCAGCTGCACTCTGAGTAGAACCACCTGAAATCAATGGCACCATAGAGAGAATGTCGAGACAGCAAAGCAATCACACTTATACACTGCAAAGGAATCACACTTATATACTGCACCATAGCACTTAGTGCACTTTCTGGGCGGTTCACAAGTTAATTAGCATTTTGCCCCCAACATGGTAGGTACTATTTTACTGATCTTGGAAGGAAGGCTGAGTCAACCTTGACACCTGGTCAAGATCGAACTTACAACCTTTTACTTGCAGTACAGCAGTTTTACCACTGCACCACCAGTGATTCAATCTATTTTTGCAAAAGACATATGTGTAGAATTAATGAATTCTGGTTAAAGGAAGGTTTTTTTAATGCCAGAACTGAAAGCAAGTAGCACTGCTTGGAAGCATTACTGTTAATCCTAGAATCCTTTCAAATCCTGTAGTTTGAAAGAGGATGTTTCAAGCTGTTCCACACAGAACAGCTGACTATCTCAAAGATTATCTATTTCTGTAAAAATTTCCAGTGGTGGAGTCCAGCCAGCACAACCAGAGTTGTCCGAAAAAAGCAAATTTTCTATGCTTTGGTGTGAGTCATATCATGAATGCTATAGTAAACCATTAGAAGTCAAAAATCATGGCTGATCTATGGTAAATTATTGAAAGAGCTATCCGTGAAACTAGCTACCAGCTGCCCACTCCACATGTGAGCACTGTCATACGGAGCCACTGTAATGACCTTGGGTCCACTGCTATTTCTCTAATCTGGGGCTACTTTGAAGATGCTGTAAATGGAAAGAGAAGACAACATCTTTTACCATGGAGAAGAAAAGTGGCCCAGCAGAGGAAGATTCTGAGCCTGGCAATCGGTTGTATGTTTCTTCCTGGCAATGGAAGGTAGGATTTATTTATTGATTTTATTTTATTATATTTATACCTTGCCCAATTGGTGTAAGCACCACTCTGGGTAGCTCACAACAACAATATATAGGAAGAAATATATAAGACAAATTATAATAATAAATCAACACCAATTAATACCTATCATATCTTAACACTTGCAGCGTAAAAATTTAAAATACCTACCTAGATGGCATCTGTAACTCAATTGAACACATTGACCCATACAACGTACATCACAGCTCACTGAATTTAATAAAGGGAAACTTCCGCATTTATAAAAGCTAGTTCACAGAAAGGGAAAAGCTTGTTGAAACAGGAATATCTTCAGTTACTTTAGAAAGGACCATAAAGTGGAAGCAGATCTAATTTCCACTGGCAACATGTTCCATAATAAAGGAGTCACCACGGAAAAAGATCCTGATCTAACCACCACCTTTTTATTTCTCTAGGGCCTAGGTCTGCGATGGCCATCCTTGGCACTCCAGGTGTTCTTGGACTTCAATTCCCAGAAGCCCAAGTCTCTGAATCCACATAAAATGTTTTACTGCACGTACATGGGCTTCTGGGTATTGAAGTCCAAGAACACCTGGAGTGCCAAGGTTCACCGTCACAGGCCTAGGACCTCCGGTTACAATTTCTTAGGAAGAGGTGCTCCGGCAGATATCATGGTCCTAAATCATTAAAGGGTTTTTATTTTAGAATCAGTACCTTGAACCTGATACTGAATTAAACAAAGCCAATGCAGGTCCAAGAGGACTCCGATGTGGCTTACAGGAGATGTTCGGGAAGTGATCAAGAGCAAGAAAAGCTCATTTAGAAGATGGAAGGCTTGTCCGAATGAGGACAGCAGGCAGAAACATAAATTCTGGCAGAACAAATGCAAGGCAACAATCAGGAAAGCAAAGCAAGACTTTGAGGAGCGTATAGCTAAAAATACTCAGAGAAATAACAAAGACTTCTTTAAATACATTAGAAGTAAGAACCCAACTAGGAAGGCCATTGGACCATTAGATGACAATGGAAGGCAAGGGGTTATTAAAGAGGAAACAGAGATTGCAGAGAGACTCAATGAATTCTTTGCTTCAGTATTCACTGAAGAAGACAGAGACCACATGCCCAAAACAGAGACTATCTTCGTAGGGAGGGAAACCGAAGAATTAAGCCAGATAGAAATAACCAGGGAGGAGGTCCTTGCATGTCTTGTTTAACTAAACACTAACAAATCACCAGGACCAGATGGCATCCATCCACGAGTTCTCAGGGAACTTAAAGATGAAATTGCTGATCTCCTAGCCAAAATATATAATCTTTCCCTCAAATCAGGCTTTGTGCCTGATGACTGGAAGGTAGCGAATGTAACACCAATTTTCAAAAAAGGATCCAGGGGTGATCCAGGAAATTACCGACCTGTAGGTTTGACATGTGTCCCAGGTAAAGTGATGGAAACCATCCTAAAATATAGAATTAATAGGCACATAGAAGAGAAGGCGCTGCTAAAGGAGAGCCAACATGGCTTTTGCAAGGGCAAATCATGCCTCACTAATCTGTTGGAATTTTTTGAGAGTGTCAACAAGCATGTGGATAAGGGGGATCCAGTTGACATTGTTTATCTGGACTTTCAGAAGGCTTTTGACAAGGTCCCACACCAAAGGCTCTTGAATAAACTTACCAGTCATGGAATAAAGGGACAGATCTTGTCCTGGATCAGCAACTGGCTAAGGGACAGGAAAAAGAGGGTAGCACTAAATGGACACTACTCCAAGTGGAGGGAAGTCAAGAGTGGGGTCCCCCAAGGTTCAGTACTGGGACCCCTGCTTTTCAAACTCTTCATAAATGATCTAGAGGTAGGAGTAAAAAGCAAGGTAGCCAAATTTGCTGACGACACTAAATTATACAGGGTAGTGAAAACTGTGAGAGATTGTGAGGAGCTCCAGAGGGATCTCTTGACACTGGGGGAGTGGGCAAAACAGTGGCAAATGAGTTTCAACATTAGTAAGTGCAGAGTGATGCATGTTGGGGCAAAGAACCCCAATTACATTTATAAACTGATGGGGTCTGAACTCTCTGCGACAAACCAGGAAAGGGACCTTGGTATCCTGGTGGACAACTCAATGAAGGTGTCAACCCAGTGTGCCTCAGCAGTGAAAAAAGCAAACTCAATGCTAGGGATCATTAGGAAGGGTATAGAAAATAAGTCAGCAAGTGTCATTTTGCCTCTTTATAAATCTATGGTGAGGCCCCATCTGGAATACTGTGTACAGTTCTGGTCGCCATACCTCCAGAAGGATATTATGGAGCTGGAAAAAGTGCAGAGGAGGGAAACCAGAATGATTAGGGGACTGGAACACCTTACTTACCATCTGAGGCTGCAACGGTTGGGCCTATTCACTCTTGAACAACGACGTCTAAGAGGTGACCTGATTGAAGTTTATAAAATCATGCACGGTGTGGACAAAGTAGATAAGGAAAAACTGTTTTCCCTATCGCATAACACTAGAACACTCCATGAAACTTTTGGGTACTAGTTCTCAAACAAATAAGAGAAAGTACTTTTTCACCCAGAGGATTACTGGTCTATGGAACTCCCTGCCAGAAGAAGTGGTGACAGCTGTCAGTCTTGACAGCTTTAAGAAAGGATTAGACAAGTTCATGGAGGACAAGGGTATCAATGGCTATAATTATGGATACCTAAGGACAACCTCCGGGTTGGAGAGATAGGCAGGATATCTCTCAATATCATTTCCAGGGAATCCTAAGCAGGTGAAGGCATCTGCTTGGATATACCCTGAAGGAAATGGTGAGCCACTGTGTGAGACAGAATGCTGGACTGGATGGGCTGTGGCCTGTTCCAGCAAGGCTGTTCTTATGTAGGCTAGTAATATAGTCAAAATGACCAATACCCCAAATCAGCAGCATTTTGAACCCAATGAAGTATCTGTACCAGGAACAACCCCAGCTGATGTGCCACCACCTCTCCACCAGCTAGCCTAGAAATGGGATATTGGCAATGGAAATAGTTGTAAAATTTGGGCTTTTTTGGGATGCTCCTTCAATTGGCTTGGCAAAATAGCCTCCTAAAGTGGGTGGGTTGACAATTCTAACCCCATGATGATGAACCTTGGCACTCCAGCTGTCCTTGAACTTCAGTTCCCAGAAGCCCAAGTCCCTGTGAATCCACATGAATGGGCGGATCCACATGAATGGGTTTACTGCATGTACATGCAGTAAACCCATTTGTGTGAATTCACAGGGACTTGGGCTTCTGGGAATTGAAGTTCAAGAACAGCTGGGGTGCCAAGGTTCACCATCACTGTCCTAACCTATCCCGAAACACCATCACTGGCAGCTTTAATTAACCAGCTTTACTTAACCTAGTGGAGAGGTAATGGGTCTACAGCCAGCTATCATCCTGGAGAGTTCC